>OY282580.2:19309234-19574234 GCA_958299025.2 Drosophila histrio
ACATACACTCTTACGCACACAAAGGAATTGCTGCCTATGCGTGGCACTTGCTCCACTCGGCATTTCCCTGTCTGTCGCTTAATGGCATTCCTCTGCGCTCTCTCCGCTTTGTCCTACTCCCCCTCTTCTGTTACCAACCGACAATGACTCGGCGTTTTACTGCATACTTTTCGGAACCAGGCAAAAGCAAAAACGCTGATGCGACAATTATAGTTATTGTCTGCCTAACCGAGCGGGGGAATCTTCTACTGTCCCCCTACTCCCCGCGTACGTGAGACAGCGAAACACCTCATGGGTGGCTGACGGTGGGGGCGGAGGGCGTGACAGCAGCTGCTTCTCGTCCTGATGCTGCTGCTGCTGCTGCTGTTATTGCAGCTAGCTTCAATTTTAGACGTTGCTTGTTTTATTGCTAATGTAAACATGTGTTGTTGTCGTTGTTGTACCCTGTTTACGGGCAAAGGCAATGGGTGTCCTAAGTTTGTTTGATTAGCAGTAAAACAACATTGTCGAGTAACTTGCAGTTTATTAATCAATCTTAAAAGCTTTCATTCAAAAGTATACAGCTCAATGTGCAAAATAATCGATTATGTTGTCGATGATAGAAACGATTTATGTATTCAGTTTATTTACAGTTTCATTACAGTTTAATATATTTCATTTAAATGTGAATATTATGTATTTAGCTATGCCAAATAACAACAATTATAATTAATATCGAAGCTAGTCAATGGGGGGGCAACTAATGAACTCCTGTAATTTAGCTTTAGATCTCTCAAACATACTCTGGTACATGTATCCTGGCTTATATATCCTTACCAATTAGTTAAACCGAAGAAATTCTTTATTTAACTTGTACATTATTAATACAAATAGTAATTGTGAAATTAATAATATAAATACAAATTTAAAACTATAAAAGAAACTTAATCTACGTATATATAAATTCTAATTTAATAATTCGAATATATTTATATTTATTTAAGTCAGATAGTTTAAGTATATTTCATAATTCAAAACCAAGAGAGTCATACTTGTTTCTTCATAATTCCAGGTAATAGCCCACTGCCTACAGGGTATTCCTGTTGTCTAGCTTACGCGCTAACTTGTTGTCACTTATTGTGTTGCCCGTCAATGTGCTTGACGCCAAATTGACACATTTCGCAGTGTCTGTTTGGATTTGCGCAACACTGGTTAAATAGTGTGCTAAAATGTTGTACGTGCGCCTTGGGCCAAGTCGGGAGATTCTTATCTATGTCATGGCTCAGTGGGAGCTGTGACAGGCAATCTTTAATTTCAATGGCAGGTAGACGTCGAGAAGGCAGAAAGTTAAAATGAAGAAATTTATCAGAGCGCAAATCAATTTTCAACGCCTTTGCCTGAGGCGTTGTTTGTTTGTGTGTGTGTGCGTATGTGAGAAGGTTGTTCAAGTAGCTGGCCAAAAAATCAGGGCCAAGTCTGTAGCGGTTACCTTCGGGCGTATTGCCTAATGAACTCTTCGCTTGCTGGGAAGGAAATGATAACCCTTGCATCAGTCGGAACTTGGATTGGGTATTAGCTCTCGATAGTTGTGCGACCACGCCCCACATTTTATGCCTATTTTATGCGCATCAGCCCGAAATTGCGTACGTGTTGTAATTTTTAAAACATTTTTCTTGTACTTCCCCCTCTTCTATTCGACTCTGTTGACATTTCATGTCGGCACGGACGGACGCTCCTTAATCCGGCGCCAAAAAAAACTTGTCAAATTTAGGTCAAGCGGTCAAGTGTTTTATGTTGTTGCTGCTGCTGCTGTTGCTGCGAGGGTTCTTTGAAGGGTTTTATGCTGTTTGCCTGCAGTGGAACGTAGTTTTGTTTTATGGCGTGAACAGAGATGGAAGCATGGGGAATTTACTATTTGAGCTTCGTGCCGAGAGTTGAAGCAGCTGTGTTTGGTTAAGAGCTAAAGGATTTGTCTGTCAATATTTGAAAGTCTTGGCAAAGATTAAATGTCACAGCATTGCATAAGACACAAAACTGTTGAGAATATAAAATGCAACTGTTAAGTTTATGTAGATGCTTGCAGTATTAAATATATTTCAAATAAATGCAGAAGAATTAGATAAAACTGAAGAGATTATTGTAAATTAATAATACGTTCACTTCTTCTCCTTTTCAACTCCCAATTGTAATAATCTCAATTATTGTATTTCTATATAAATATAGTATTTCTGGCTTAAAGTACAAATGGTTGTTGTCATTTCCATCAGTCTGACCATTTTATAATCTGATTCATAGCACTCCATTCTGTCAGCTTAGGCGGCAAATACAAGTTGTTCTAAACACATCCCCAAGATATGCCCGCCCAGTTGCTCGAGCTGACAACTACTGCCGTTTGAGCCAAAAGAGCAAGAAAACCCAAAAGCAAAGTTCAAAAAAGAACATGCCCAAGAAAAATGGGGTCGACAGAAAAAGGAGGAGGATTGTGGTCGCCCAAAACATAAATTATTATCACACCATCCGCTCACATTGACCCAATGAGAGTCTTCATTTGCCCCTTCCAATGGAAAAAGAAAAGGTTGCCTGACAAATGTGTTGGCAGAAGGCAATTTAAGGAGGAAATGTTAGAATAACTTCGCTGCAGAATTTTCACATCGATTTTGAGTCTAGCAAATGAAATTTGTGCCATGGTCGATGCAAAAGCCCATTAGAAAGCCATAAATAGTTAAAATCATTACAAATGCAAATGCAATTGAAACTAAAACTAAAACTAAAAGCATAAGCTTTTGACAAGCGATTTAGAGGTAAGGTTTAATTAACTATCAAACGTGGCGTATGCGTAATGTGTTTGCATACTTAAAAGGCGGGCAAATTAAATTAGTTTGCCTTCAGCAGAGGCTGTTACACAAGCATGGAATCGATACATCTTCTACTTAATTGCCAATGCCAATCAAAGTTGTCGCAAATTTTACGATAAAATGCACTTAATTTGCAAAATGCCAAAAGGCTGCAGCCAAAGTGCAAATTAAGTGGGAGGCTGAAGTTGGTAGTGAAGAGGCAACCTTTGCACTATTGGGTTTCTACTCTGCTGGCAAATTGCTATTTATGCCAGGATGAGGATGATGCAGGCAGACAACGGCAACAAAATTGTTGCACAAATCTGATTAAGGCTGCAGGTTTGGCAAGCGATTTATGAATGCCAATGAATACGATGCCAGGGGCATCGCAAACTCACAAAGTGCAAGGATTACATTGTCCTTACTTGGTGTGTGTGTGTGTGGGTGTGTCATAATCGCCTCAGGCGAGAACTGCATTTTCAAATGCAGGCAAATGGCTGTGATACAATTGCAAAATGGACAAAGAATTCACGCAGGTAAATACAACTGAATGGAGAGAGAAAGCTGTTTGATAAGGACAACTTTGAATCTCATGCCCGGTGTGTGAAATTGTATGCTACTTTGTATTAGATTAACACTTTGGGGGAACGAAATTGCTGTC
This sequence comes from Drosophila histrio, assembly GCA_958299025.2. Classification (NCBI taxonomy): domain Eukaryota; kingdom Metazoa; phylum Arthropoda; class Insecta; order Diptera; family Drosophilidae; genus Drosophila; species Drosophila histrio. Next base: position 19,312,709 of record OY282580.2, read on the forward strand.
ACTTAAGAACAGTTTCAGATACTTTGTATTTCGAGGCAGGAGTTTAACGAAAACTGCATTACAACTTGCAGTTCCAATTAAAGATACGTAAAGAACTACATTAAGAATCTATTTGATGTTACTTAAACTTCACTTTGTAAATATGCATTACATTTAACATATAACAATATAAACTTACAGATTATCCTAACTAAACATAAAACAATAATGATGTTATAACAATTTAATACTTAAATTTTAAGTGCTTTCCTAGACCGCAACTATCGCAATTCGTCTCATACCCAATCGGCTACTCTACTCTCAATCCGCTAGATACTTTTCAACTGCTCCTTGTAGCTACTTGTCGCATTGTTTAAATTTGATTATCGTACGTTTGTCTTTTTCTTCTGTTCCGCCGTACATCTATTTATTATGCATTTCTTTCCATCAGTTGTCCGACCAAATGTTTCCCTCTTGTCTGTTGCCAGTCTGGCGACTTTGACACTTTTTAGCAGAATGTTTGTATCGAGGCTGTCGCTTCGCATTGGATAGAAAAATATCCAGGGAGTGAGTTTTGTCCTGGCTGTTCCTTGTGTTTATTCTCCAGGGTAGATTATCACCGTCACTGAAGGCAAAAAGCCGCTGTCAGCCTCTTTGGCATTTCAGTCTTTCAATTCTAATTTACATTTTATATTGTTAGCGGTAAGTTTAGGGTTTTTTACTTTAACTTTAACTTCTGTGACATAACTATATCGATTTTTATCTTTAGTAGATATCATAAAGAATTTCAGAACTTTTGCGTGCTGGCATTATTCAGTTCTTTTGACACGCCATTCTCTGCACGCATGCAATTAACTAATGTTTGTTAACCTTGAATTTTCATATGAATAAATAAAGACAACGACAAGTTGAAAAATAGCCTAAGCAAATTATATAAACTCTGGACAAATACTTAACATATATTTAAGCTAAAATTAACTCAGTTGTTTTATTTATAATACTAATAAATTAAAGCCGCAAGCTTATTAATTCGCATTGTACTGTAAAGCGCACTGTCAGCTAACAGATTTTTGACCTGTGACGCTGTTAACTTAGCTGGCTTTGTCTGAGATGTATGTTAGTTGCAGTTTCTGCTGTTATCACACTTTTAATTAACATATTTGGCACCCGTGACACTGTCAAGTTGTCTGCGTGCAATTTTGGCTTTGTTTCTAGAAATTTCTCAAATTATAAAGTGTTTGTTGCTGTTGTCAGGCTTCTGTGTTGTTGTAGTTGTTGTTTTGGTTATTATTATTGTCTGGCTGCCACTGTCACATGTCAAGTGTCAGTTTAGTTTTTTGGGGTATTATGGTTCGAGTCACAGCTGCGGGCAACTATTTTGCATTATTTGCATTTGCGCTGCAGTCAAAAAGCAAAAATCAACACTTCAGCACTTGCCAGCAACCCTTAAGGACTCTGCTTATGATAATTTATCCTATTCCTATACATATACCCATTCTATATACACAGTTACTGGTATATGCTTACTTATTTATATACAGCGTGATTTACATGGCAAAGATGAGTAGTGTAGAGTCCTTAGCAGCGTTATGAACTTTTGACAGCTGGCAAAAGATTGAAAAGTTTTCGCAGTCAGCGAATAGAGCATAGACAATGGGGTCTGTAATGGGTTAAGAACTGTGAACAATGCACAGCGACGATAGAGAGATAAATGAATTATAAGGACAGCTGCTAAATATACACCGTCACTTGATATTAATGCGACTGTCGTTAAGTCTGCATAGATTTATGTACAAAATAAAGTACTTCAAAATATTTGAGCTGAATTATGTATAATCAAAAAATAGAAGGAGAGGTATAGTTATATATAAAGAGAGATACTTCTTAATTATTAGAATATTAACATACAACAGTTTGGATGGAGGATGCAAAAAAGTGACAGAAAGTGTAGCATACTTTTCGGCCTGGAATTAAAAGATATTAACATATTCAGTATTTAACAATATATTATTTATATATGATTATTTATACTCGTATGCTGCATATAAAAAACCCATAGATTTAAACCAGAAATTCATAACAATATTATTTATTTTAAATTATTCTTCTGCTGATTTAAACAATTGAAGTTCAGAACAAATTTATGTGTTCCACTTGTTGCAGATCTAAGTTCCCTGCCAATTAATTGCATATCCAACTGGATACTTGTAACTAATAAACTTTTGCTTTTATCTTTGTCTCGCATTGTTTATGTATGTCACATTAAAGGCATCCTCCAGCCTCCCGGCTGAGTGACAGGAATGGAATTTCAATTTGAGTTGGCAACTTTCTAATAAGTAAGTAAAACAGTATCCTACACTTTGCTCTAAATTCAATAAGTGCAAACTTTTAGCTTGTTCGCCTTTTGTAAGGGCAACAAAGCCGCTGATTAGCCAAGTGGCTATACGGGACTCCCCGGGGTTGTGTCGAGCCGTGTCGAGGCAAGTGACATGAATAATTCCCAAGTGTGGGCAAATAGAAAAGAGATAAAGAGGAAGGAAGAGAGTGTGTGGCGCATCTTTGGCTCTATTGTAATCACATTTGGCCAAATGGCAGCTCAATAAATGCCAACAAAGGCACAAGTTTTAAATTCAATTTGATTTAATTTAGCCCAAGTCAACTTCCGGTGTAAAAACTTCAGGATAGGTTAGCTCGAGCTGCCAGAGGTTGCATAATTAACTGAGCTACTCTCTTAAAGTTTCTTTGTATGGAGAACTTTAAGAAGTCTCAGTAACTGACTCTGTCAAATGTCAAGTGAGCTCCCTGACATTAAATGCGCAAAAATTGCAAAACTTTTCTCATATAAAACGCATATTAAATCATTTTTATGGCAGCCCTCGCCCAAGTCCAACGTCAAACGCAAATTTGCTGCTTTTTTTTTTTTGTTTTCTTTAGTTTCTTGTGGGGAGCATAAAAAAAAAGATGATTCCACCTGTTTACAATCTTTTTGTTATTCTCTTTTTATATTTTTCATTATTACACGCCTTGTTTTATGCGCCATTCTGGGTAAACTCCAGTTAGTGGGCACGCCTAGACGTTAAGAAACTTTACTGCAATGTTGCACGCTGCGTATGAGTGATATTTTACAACGCTGTCACTTTTATAGTTAATACTCATAGAGAGTACTTAGAGCAATTTTCAGTGCTTTAGTTATGTGTAGAATGTTTATGTGCACTTCTCGGTCACATTTGTATTCAAATAGTCTGCTAGTAGAGAGTTCTAACATGCTCATCTCGGATTTTGACTGGGAATTTTACAACTTTGCGTTTTCCATACTTTAGCCGAGCAAATTTATATGTTACATTAATTTATAATGTAAGTTTTACATTCATAGAGTATGCTTAAATATATTTGCTAAAGTATTTTATAAAGTACATATGTATATATTCTTGATCAGCATCAACAGTCGAGTCATGTCCGTTTGTCTGTATGAGAGCCTAGATCTAGCTTAGCTATAAGAGGAATCTATTCAAAAACACAATATTACTCAGTGTCGGGTCAATGTAAGAAGACGATCACATTGACTTTACAATACAATATAGGGAATTTGTCCATTTTAGGAAATTAATTAAAACCTCAAGGTTTGTATATATAAGCAACTAAGTTTGTAACTGTTATTTCCTTTTTGAAGAATAAGTAAAGAGTCCCCCTCATAGTCGACTTAGACTCTAGCCTTTCATGACTGATTTATACAATAGATAACTATACAAATATTGTCTAAAATTTACAAAATTATAAATATTTACTATTATTCATAGTTACCATATATATAAGTACTTCCAAGGATCAGATGTGAATAGCTTGTTAGCTTTAATTGTAATTTCGAGCTTTAACATATTCACTATAAGTATGTATTATATATTATTGGAAATGTGCAAATATTTCACAACAAAAACAAAACTATGCTGTAATCTCATTATATTATTTCAATTCAAATATTTCTTTAACAGTATAAATAAGAAAAAGAACCATTTGTTTATCAACTTTTAATCTATTTGTCGTGGTGGACCTTTTTGCTGGAAATGCCCATATCTACAATATAAATTATAATAGGCAAGCCGAACTGTCGCAAACCCGATCGTAATATACCCTGCAGTACATCGTGTGCCAAATCTGAAGTTACAAGCTATAAAACTTTTCTTGTTATGTGTTTTTAGCCTCTCATTCAGCTATTTATGCTGATCAACTCAATATACCCCGACATGGTAGAAAAACATAAACATATGTCTAGCATATATATATATATATATGTATATAAATTATTAACGAATAAGCCATTGACTTCGGTCGCTCAGTTAATTCGCAGCTGTAGAAGTGAACGGAACAGCGATTAAGATGGGAAATATCAATAAAAAAACGAAAGCTAAAGTTGATTTTTTGTCATTATTAAACGAAGATTGCTGGGAGAGAGTGATCTCTTATCTCGATGTACGTAGTCAAATTCGTTTAGCTTCAACAAGTGATACGGTATTTCAAATATATCAAAGTTATGCAAGGCGAAGGTACAAACACATCGATGGAGACATCAGCAAATCTCTAAAAAAAGATGAATTGCAACAGTTCTTAAGTCTTATTGGTGAGCATGTATTGAGTTACCAGGCACCTGAGTGCTGTAAAAATGAGAAACGATATACGGCAATGGAATTATTTCCACATGCTGAAAATTATCTCAACGAATTTGACTTTACCATACAGAAAAGAAAAAGCCACAAACTTTATAATCAACATTTTGCGTTGGTTATAAAAATGTGCCCACATCTGGAACGTTTCCAGTTTCGTAGATTTCGCCTAACAAACGATTTGAACTATGAGATAATCTGTCAGCTACACAGACTACAGCATCTCTGTCTTTGGATTGCGGAGCCACTTCGTCTGCAGTTTCTGAATGCCCTATCTAAGAAGCCTGGCCTTGGCATAGAAAGTCTTGCCCTGCAGGGCGTAGAACTTTCCAAGGAGCAGGTGCAAGTAATATGCAAAATCAAGAGTCTGAAGAGGCTGGACGTGGCTTGCTATTGGTTGCCAGTGGAACTATTCCTGAAATTGCAGCAACTAGAGCATCTGCAGCTCAACATGCCGTCCATTCTCAATGAAGGATTGCTGAAACTGGTGAAGAACTTGCCCCATCTGCGAAGTCTCAACATGCTGTGTTGTCCACTGATAACTGAAGACTTTGTGTTTCAGACTTATGCCTTTATGAGGTTACGCATATGTTTAGACGATTCCAATATAAACTGGCATAAGGTGGATAAAACTACTTGTAATAATTATACACATTTGCTAGAGATAACAGATTCTACAAACATTAATAAGTAATCGATTCTTTTAATAATATTTACTACAATAAATATGCATTTAGTAGACCTATAAGTTCGAATCTCCTTTCCCTTAATTTCCGACAAATGTTGGAGATAACAGATATTTTACTACATATAAGTATTTAACAACAATGCAACTAAGTAGTAAATTCGAAAATAAAGATATATATTAAGTTTAATTAGATATTTTTATACCCAGTAGTTCATATGAACAGTTCTTTCATTATAAGTTAAACTTGCAGCTTGCAGAATGTAAATAAATAAATAAAATCAATTTTTGCAGTCGATTAATCAATTTCCCCTCATTTTGCATTACTTCAGCTACAAACATTTGTAGTGTATTAAGCCCTATTCACATTTATCTTTTGCTTAGATTGTTTGACATTGTTTGAGTGTACAGTTTCATCATAAGCTAAGAAATAAAAGTATTCTTAATAAAATATTATTATTTATCCTATCCCTCAATTAAAGACATCATAACACATTTGTTAAAGCGTACGAAAAAAAAAGTATCTTTCAACATTATATTTGTAGGGTATTCAGCAATCGATCTTGAACTCTAAACTTTGTTATTTCCCATTCTGCATCCCTTCTATTTACATTTCTTTATAGTTATTGCCCGCGACTTTGGTTAAATTAACAGTTTCTCCTTTGCGTCTAGCCATTTATGCAATTCATTTCCCAAATGTCTTCAATGCCCTGCACAATTCCCACAATTCTCCCATTTTAATGCTCATTAAATCCGTCTTTGAAGCAATGTCGACGGCAACAACATGAGAAACCCATCAAATAAATCAAATTTTGCTTGTTAACCCCTTCATTGCGATTCTTTTCATTTTTCTTTACTTCACTTTTGGGTATGGCCAAAAAGTTTTTCTGGTCTGGCCTAAAGGGTTTTCCAACAGCAAAAGTTGCGCCAAAAATGGCGTTAAAACGTGTAATCAGAGAAACGACAAGAAAACGTTGGAGGAGCCTGAGTTCAGAGCGAGGGACTTGAACTTGTCAGCGTCTGCCGACGGACTGTTAATGAAAATTGTTTTTGGCCTCTGGAAAAAAATATGCTGAACCCGTTGAATATTTCTTTTCTGTTCAGTGTAGATGGGGTTGAGTTGGGCGGCAGTTGATGGTCTGTTGTAAATGATTGGTGAAAGTCACACGCCCGCAGCGTTGCCAAACTAATTAACGCCAAATGCGACGTTGCCCCTTGAATCATGCTTGATGGGGCACCAAGGTCTCAGCGCAGATTCTGTAAGGATTTCTTAAGATCCCACTGAACGGAATTTTTTATTTAAGTGTGTGTGTGTGTGGGAAGCGAGAATCCAGTAGCATGGAAAACTTCAGAATTTCAGGATGAATATAAAATTTTCAAGACATTCCATTAAATTAAATATTCATTGAACTCTACTGACAATTATTTATTGATATAATATAAGCTACTCGAAATAATATATGAATGGCTAAAAAGTCTGTTTAATATTATTAAATATGCGATATGCGATTATTTATAAATTATTTTATTATATATCAATTGAGTATCGTTAGTTCTATAAACAATTATTTATTTAAAAATACATTTAGTAATTGAATAAATTGATATTTTTAAATATTATTCTACACATTGACTACTGAAGTATTTAAACAATTAATATTCTTAGAATTTTAATTTATTGAGCCTTAAATCATATTTTCTTTGCTTCATTTGTATTGAATCCTAGTGACTATTCGTTATTAATACTGTATAAGCTACTAGAAATAATAAATAAATGGCTAAAAAGTCAGTTTAATTTTATAAAATATAGTTTGTTTAAAAATACATTTAGTAATTGAATAAATTGATGATTTTAAAGATTGTATCACACATTTTAAACTGAAATAGTTAAACAAATAATATCTTTATAATTTAAATTTATTGCGACTTATCTTAATATTGTGGGGAGTGTCAAGTAAAGAATATACATATTTGTAAAACTTTCACTACTCGATAAATTTGCCATATTCACACCCCTGTCTGACCCGTAAGTCGAAACATGCTTGTTTGTTAACTGAATTTCAATTATGATTAACATTTGAAACTAAGAAGATAAATTCTAATTTCCAGAGAATACTTTTAAGTGCACATAAATATTCGACGACAAGTTTACCTGGCGCTCTTTTAGGCGTGCATTGAACTGCAATGGTAGAATTTAGATGGAGGCCATGAGCGCATTCCAGTATGGCTAAGAAGGGGCGTGGCCCCGAAGGCGCGTGCCTAAGTGCCGTGTGTCTAGACGCTGAAAACTCACAAAACGTCAAGTGAAATAAATTTCAATTCGTTTTGGATAAACGTCCAAAACAAGATGAGTAATTGAAGTGTCTTACTGTCTGTGAAGCAAGAATTGACAGCAGATATCACTAAATGCGGCTAAAACCGTGAAAGGAATTGTAAACAGACTACAAGATACCCTGTATACTGCTAAGTGATACCCTACAACGCACTCAAACTTACAATACGGAAGTGACAAACAAACAATCAAAATTTGTATACTTGAATGTGTTTGATACTTTTTTTCACGCACTGTCATGTATATGTGCATTTCAATTACATGTTCAGCTGTGAACGGTAGGTGGCGCCACCGTTGCTTTTCTGGCATCCCACTATGTAACATTGTTTCTTTAATAACTCCTGTGTTTATTATTCTATCACGATTACATTTTACAATCGATCTGGCAGAAATTAAATCTGAACTTGTTTAATTACACGATATCAATGTTATTCCACCTCATTCCTATAAATGTGAAAGGATCTACCTCAGCTTAAAATGATGAGACAAAGTTTACGCTCCTTTCATTAATTTATATTGTATATCCCACATTTATAACTACTATTGATGGATGCACCTCTCTCTTCTGTCTCTGTCATTTCGCCGCTGTCTTTTATGCCAATCTGTTCCACGAAATTCGATGAGTCAATCTCTCGCACGTCACTGAAGCATTTGGCATATCGATTGAATAAACAAGATACAAATTTCAACTCTTTTGGGGAATATTATTGGACAGACGATAGCATAAAACGCGTATAGACAGTCAGGCGTCAATTTGATGAACCAGACAAGAGACGGCGACAGAGACGACGAGACAGCAACAACATCAAATTGGTTTTAATGAAGCGAAGCGAAAGAGAATTCAAAAGAGATAAGCGAAACCCCTTTTTATTAAATTCAAATGTAGTTGAACCGACTGCTAACGAATTCTAATAAGATTATTGAGTTCGGGCTACCTGTGATGTCAATCGAAGCAGGTAGCAAAAGCAAAAGGCGGCCAGAATCACTGAATGAGCCAGAAAGGAGTCGAATCAAGGTTAGCCCTTGGGGCAATGGAATGCGGTTCAGCGATGCATGAGAAGAGACGACGAAGACTCGATATGATACAATATGAAATAATATGATATGATATTATATGATATTATATGATAATTTCAAGATCAATGTCGGAGAAAAAAGAAAGAGATGTTTGGGTTAAACCTAATGGAATTTGTGAGTTGATAAGGATTATGTAACTAACTATTAACTATTAGTTGATATAGTTCGATTTGTATTTCTACAGTATGCGAGACAATGTGAAGTAAGAAGAGAATATAAATTTTATAAGTATTTATGGTAATATCAATGCCAAAAGATTAAGTAGAATAGTATATTTTATATGATACAATATAGATAATATCATATGATTATTTCAAGATCAATCTCAGCTCGCGTTCCTAATTTAATTTGTAGAAGCGGAAGCTATATCTAAGATTACAACTTAATAAACTTTAATTCGTTATACTTCTCTATTTGTAATTATCATAATAATCACAGCAAAACTGAATATGCCCTCAGTTATTTCCACCCCGAAGTTGGTTTTCCAACTCCCCTAAAAAGTGCGTGCCATATTCAATCAGAGCCGAGGCAACACATCATGTTGTCAAAAGCAGATAAAGTTATTAACGCCAGTTAAATTAATTAATTTAACTTCTTTATGGAACTATTTAAAATGCCTGTGGACTGTGGAGAGTGTTTGGGTCCAGTCATAAAATCGCCGGCCTTTTTCATGTCGTGTGTAAATGTTTGATATGCTTCTAGGAATTTACTGAACTGCAACTGAAACTGGGCCGATAGCACTGTGGGCAAGGGAGGGGCGAGGGAGCCATTAGTTTCCATTAGAGACGTTGCGAGTTGACTAATTGCCGTGGCCAGTTCCTGACCAGCCACAAGCCACGGAAACTGACGAAAGTCATATAGAAGCCATAGAAATGATTATAAATTGCGAATATATGGAAAATAATTATTTCATGACGACAATTTCATTTTATCAATGATTTATGATGACAGTTTAAAAACAAAAGCTTTATGTGTGCGCCTAAGAAACAAGCGAAATGCAATTAATAATAATGCAGCCTGTGCCAATCGGGTGAATGCGACTAGCAGATACTCTGTAGATAGAAGTATAACAATTTATTAAATAACTTTTGTGTATGTAATACAGTTGTGTGGCAATAGACGATGAAATAATTATAATAAATATATAAAATTATAAATATAACATAGTCTTATTTATAAATAATATTCCTGATATTAATAAATACACAGAAATTGTATAGGAAATTACGAAATCTTCTAAGCTTTGACTTTCCTTACACAACTACAGACAACAGTTGCCACTTGAGTTTATTAAGTAAACGTGTTGGATATTTTAGAATATTTAAATGGAATCAATCGAAAAAACTTAGTTTAATTAAATTCCAATAAATATCATCCCAATCTCTGATATCAGCAGACAGACAGACAAAGCAGACAACTTCTATCTGTATAAGATATAGATTTATATGTATATTTAACCTTTAACTAAATGTCTATGATTACTCAAAACTCTATATAAATTAAAAAATGATTGCAATTTATAGTAAGCCTTTCAATCAACATCAGCTGTTGCTATCGTCAGTCGGCAATCAGAGCACAGTTTGCTCTTTGGCTTCTGCATTGTGGCAGCTCTATCTGTAGGCTTTAGGCGCGGCTTATCTCCAGTTAAGTGAGGCAAGAAAGAGACAGCCTGGCAACCGGCAACATGTCGCGCTGCTGATAACAGAACCCGTCGCCCCTTTGAGGAAGTGCCATTTGCGCACTCCCTGATGGAATGCATACAAAACAGGCGAGAATTTACAACAATATACATACTACATACATCCATATGTGCATGGACTTATGTACATATAATTAAAAGAAAAATCAACACACAAAGTCCAAGCAAAACGCGCCTTTTCCTGCCTTGCCAAAGTTTGCGATAAAAAAAAGAGAATAAAGAAGAAAAAAGAAAGAGTATAAAAGAACTTCTCGAATGCGCCGAATGCATACAAAAGATTCGACAAGACGTCCAACGTCAAAGCGATATGCATTGAAAAGAATAAAAAGAGATGGAGATGGAAAACAATGGGAAACGCTGTAGAAACTTTGATTCCAAATGGCGACCAGACGACTTGGCGACTCCCCGACTCGACGGCATTGATAAAACGTTGAAAATGTTAGAATAAAACGCACTGAAAGAACTTTCCAATACGGGAACGGAAATGCGACACAGACCCAGAAATGGGTTGCATAGAATGTTGCATGCTTCCTCAGAAAAATATGGCCAGGCATAGAATATGGAAGTGGCAGAGACAAAAACCCATCAAGACATTGTTGCAACAGGCATACTTAATGGTATTTAGTAATAGATATGCCATAAATGATAATGGAGTTGGTTAATATCATATTTGACATTCTGTAAATAATATTTGTGTTGGCAAATTATTATTAAGTAGCTCTGGAATTTGTTAAGATACGTATTTAAAGTGTATAAATATTATATTTGTAATGTTATGAATAATAAAGATAACAAATATTATTCAGAAGAGTTGAGTTACTCTTCAGTATTGAGAATTTATAAACAGATATGTATTAAGCACCAATGAAGTTGAATAATATATTTAAAAATTACCAAGTCTCTATTAAATTCTTTTTTAAAAGGAATTTTAATGATAATCGAAATGTTTTTATATCAAGATATTATAAATATTATTGGTGGTATTCCTAGTGCTGGGTAATTCTATAATATTCATATTTAATCACCGATTTTAATCTATACTTTATACAATTTAAGATACATGCTACAAAGTTCTATTGTACTTACAAACTGATATAAGGAAGCTTATGAATCTAAATGACGAATACTTTTCATATTGATATTGCATTGTGATTGAAAAGATTGTTAAACAAAAGACCCGAGCTCTAATGTCATAAAGAGATACTAGAATCCATTACTTCTTGTCACAACCTATTCATAAATATATATTTAATAAATTGTTAATAAATTGTTAATATATTTTGTGTACATCATTAAATATACTCTATAAAGAAGTCTTAATACTTCTAACTATCAGCGGTTTGTTAGCCAGAAATAATTATATTATTATAGTATTATATAAGCAAACATATTTCTCAAATTTCTGTAAACATTATACCCGCTTTTCTCTAAGATTAGTCACCTCCTCCACCAAATAACTCTTCGATTATCTCAGCTATGCCGCTTTATGAAGCCTTCAAAAGAATCTGATATGACTATTTACACATTTCAAAGCTTCTCCATTATGTGTGCCATAGTTTCAAGAAATATCTTTATTAAAACTGTAGCCCTATTGTATTTCCACAGCGACAAGTTTTGATTCAATCGAACTGCCATAATCACAACAAATTACACAGACAAACACAGAGCTAATAAAGTTATCAAACCACTTGAACACAAAATAGAAAGAAGACAAAAATATTTTAAATGCCTTCAAACGACACGTAAAATTCGGAGAAAAGAACAAAACACAAAAACGACGCGTCAGATTTTCAATGGGTTAAACGAATGTATCTGAAATTAAAAAATTGATGTTGGCGCCAGTCGGGGAAGCCATGAATGACAACAGATTCATACTCACACTCACACTCAAACTGGCACTCGTAATTGGAAACTAAAACCGTCTTTCTTTATTGTGTATATATATATATACATATATATATTTTGTTTTTTCTTTGGTAGGCAGTCCAAACATATTTAAATGTTTTAATAAAATTAGGTGGCATGTGCCATGTCTAAAATTGGCACGTCCCTTGCCAAATGTTAAAGATACACAGATTCAAAGATAAAGATGAGCCGCAGATTTGCATAATTGCGTGATTGGCATAGCGACAAATGCGTGAATCATTTGAATATAGTGAATATGTGGTCATATATGCATGTACATATATAATTAGGAGTCTTTCTTTGGCTAAAAAAAAAAGACACAATGAGTCAAGTGTGATGATTGTCAAGTGTTTGATTAGCTCATCAAAGAACCGCAGCAATGGCTCTCAAACTATGGGCCATTGAACTGCAACTGCAACCGAAATGCAACAATTGTTGTTGCTATCACGCGACATAAATCACCTGAAACTCTGGTGCCGAGGCATATCAAAGAGGAAGCAGACAAGACCCAGCCACAGATTTACTATACTATACTATATAACACTCTTAAGACGCTTTACCTGCTTTTACCTGTTTCCCCCTTTCGGTGTAACGCAATCGAAATCCAACGAAATACCGGCAAACCTCAATCGAACACAACATGTTCGCTTGCCATGTGCTGGAATTTATCAGTTCGAGTTGTGTATGGTTGTGTGCGCGCGTTTGTTATGGGTAATTAAATTACCCAAACAGGGAAATATATATATTTGATTTTTGGTACATATGCTTACTCACTTAATTAAAAGATAATCCCTAGAGATTTGAGAAGCAATTGATTAACAAAGCAATAAAGTATACAAAATTTGTAATTACACAGAAAATATGTTGAGAATTTTTTTATTTTTTCGAAACCTTTGTCAATAGACAATTTAAAAGAATTTTATTGAAATTTTATTGAAAATTTAATGGAATTGTCGAATTAAATCCCAAGTAGGCATATGCATTAATATGATTCGACAATCAACTTATCTATGTCGCAGCCATGTCGAACTGTTCTTTCGGTCAGCAAAAAGGCTGACGAGTAGATTTCCGGAAGCCTCTCAAATATGCAAGAAGTTCAGCATATCCCAGGAAAATATGATGGAGGTTGTCAACCGTTTGACCAAGGAATTAGAACTGGGACTGGGCAAAGAAACGCATTCGCAGTCGACTGTTAAGTGTTTCATCTCGTATGTCCAGGATCTGCCAACGGGCACGGAAAGTGGGAAATTTCTGGCCCTGGATCTGGGAGGCACCAATTTTCGTTGTCTATTGATCAATCTGAAAGGCGGTTCAACAATTGAAACCACACTCAAGAAGTTTGTCATTTCCAAGACCATGAAGAAAGGTCCCGGACGGAATCTGTTTCATTTCATTGCCGAATGCCTAGCCGGTTTTTGTAAGGAACAGGATATTGATGAGGTTCAAATACCTTTGGGATTTACCTTCTCATTTCCCCTGCATCAGATCGGCATTAATAAGGGCATCCTGACCACCTGGACAAAGGGATTTCAGTGTTCGGGGGTTGTTGGCAAGGATGTTGTCGAATTGCTGCAGAAAGAAATCGATAGACGTGGCGATATTCGTGTCAAAATTGTGGCTATATTAAATGATTCGACGGGGACACTCGTATCCTGTGCTCGCTCACATAAGGATTGTCGAATTGGACTAATCGTGGGAACAGGTGTCAATGCCTGCTACATGGAGAAGACATCCAACACAGAGATGTTCGATGGATACAAGGCTAGCCAGAAACCCTTTATGCTTGTCAACACCGAACTGGGGGCATTTGGAGACAATGGAGCTTTGGACTTTATACGTACTGCATACGATAAAGTGATCGATCTGCAGACGGAAAATCCCCAAAGACAAACCTTTGAGAAGTGTACCTCTGGTTTGTTTCTGGGCGAGGTGGTTCGAAACATTGTCGTGGACCTTATGCGAATGGGAGTCCTCTTCCAGGGTCAAGTATCGGATGTTATTGGCCGGAAATGGATCTTCACAACACGCTTTCTGTCGGAGATTGTAGCAGATCAACCGGGAGTATATCATAACACCAAATTGATATTGGATCAGTTGGGCATCAGATCGGACAACGAACAGGACTTGGCCTGTCTACGCTTCATATGCGATTCAATATCTCTGCGATCTGCTCAGCTGACTTCCTGTGCTCTTGCCAGCTTGATCAAGAAGATAAATTCCGAGGAGTGCACTGTGGGCATAGATGGTGGACTCTGTCGTCATCATCCGCACTACAGAGACATGCTTGAGGAACATGTGTCTCATCTGCTTAAGGATTCAAAGAAATTCAAACTTGTCATGTCTGAGGATGGTTCGGGTCTTGGTGCAGCTTTAGTGGCTGCCACCTGCGTGCAGACTGGAGAAAGTAAATAAAAATCAATGAGTTTATTTTATAAAGGTCTGACTTTCCAACATTTTCAGTGTAACTCTAGGTATTAACTTTTAATATGCCATTTTCTAATTAAAAGTTTCATTGTAATTAATAAACAATGCATTTCAATTTGATTAAAAGGTTTTTAAACGAACACTAGCTGAAATGTCTTTAACCAAGTATTTATCGACAAATCGCGACTGAACAAACTTTGAAAATATAAACTTGATAGTGACATGTTAAGTAAACTTTGTCTGGATGTCAAAGACAATACCAAATACACATTCTGTGAATCTGGTTGAATTATCTCAATAAACCACATGGATTTTAAACCAAAACCTTAATTTTCAAGCCATCGTTCATATGGCAACTATATGATATAGTCCACGGATTGAAACCATATTTTGTTAAGTTGTATAAGACATCATATAATGCATAATATGTGAGATTGGTTGAGTTATCTCGAGAAACAAAGAGCTTGTTTATACCTAAAGAAGATTTTCAGCTGATTGTTCCTATGACAGCTATACGATATAGTTCTCTGATTCGGCCAGTTCCTACATATATACTTACTACTACAAAAAGATGAATATATTCCAAGTTTCATCAACATAACTTAAAAACTAAGAGACTACTGACTAAATATTAATTCCCTCTGCAAGTGTATACACTTTAAAAGAAATATTGTAACCTTATAAGTATATATATTTGGATATATATACTTAGTACTTCTAAGTGCACATCTTAGATCACATTTAATATCCTTACCATTGTCCGTTACGTAAAATCCAATCTAATTCTTTGCAAGTATTTCCTGTGCTTGCTGCAAATGTTTGAGCAAACCACAGTCAACAATGGACGAGAATACTGGGAATTGTCGTTCGACGCAACTCGAACATGTTCGATGGCAGCCGCATGCCGATGCATGTCGCACATCGCACGTCACACACTCGACAGCAAACCAGTTTTCTCGCGCACAGTCAACGACGGGCAGCTGGCGTGAACAGTTCGCAGGTTCGCAGTTTGCAGTTTCAGTTGAAAACGGTTCCTCGGTTCCTCGTCGATGGTCGCTCGTTTGCTTTGGCGTGCCATGAAGAATTGAAAATAAAATTTTGACAAAAATTCAAAATTTGTTTTTTCAAGACAGCGCGAAGAAATGCGACGCGACACGCGGCAAAAACTAACAGCTAAATAATTCACACACAAATATAAATCAAAACAACAGCAACAAGAAGAAGAAGAAGAAGAAAATCAAAAGTATGTGTAGAGCGTTTAATACAGAGAATTAAATGGTCAGCGGAAATATCAAAACAAACGTGTTTGGCATGCGATATGCAAAAGCTACGCGCCAACTAAATAAATAATAAACCAAAAGACGTCAGCAAACAATAAAAGTACAAACAGAATCGGCTCAAACGTACTTCAAGATACATTTGTATCTTTTGGCTTGCACATTGTGCAGTTTGTTGCCAGGGGTTTTATATATTTTTTCAGTTTTTCTTGTTTTGTGCGAAAGTAAAAACTACCTGCAACACCAACAACACTAACAACACTTGCCAACTGGCCGAGAGAAACCAGTTTTGTGAAAATTATTGGCCATTTGGTCGTTTGCTTTTGTTTTTGCTTGTTTTTCGTCATCTTTTTTTGTGCTTGCCCGCAAGATAATAACAATAATAATAATAACCAGAAATTGGGCATTCAATTGGTTGTTGCAAGTGTTGCAAGAAGCCAGCTTGCAGCTTGCAGCGGTCAGCTGAAGGTGCCATAGAATATCAGATTTTAAGAAGAAACTCCGATCAAGTCAATAAATAACTAAATAATTATTTTACACATATTTCTAATCCCACAGTTATAATAATAATAACAACAACAAACAAAAAGTGCAAGAATAATCAGCTCTAAAATATATAACGATCCACAAGTGAAGAGAGAACTCGATTCTCGGTAAATCTCCGCTCTTAAACGCCCCCTAATACACACACACCCTCACACACACACACACCATGCTTATGCACACCACATCGACAACATCAACGGCCACGATGACCAACTCATCCTCCTCGGCCACGCCCACGCCGGGATCAACGTCATCGAACAACAGCGCCACACTCGACACGCTGCAACAGCAACAACACCAGCAACAACAACAACAACAGCAGCTGCAACAACAACTCCAACAACTGCACACAACAACAACAAACAATTCACGTCCTCCGTCCCGAGCTCCCTCCATACTGGACAGTCCGACGTTGGCGCGTGTGGAACGCGCTCGTCTTCGACTCGAGCAGGAACGGGAAAGGGAACGCAGCAGTCAGCGCAGCAGTCAAGGGGGAGGCGGGGGCAGCAGCAGCGGCACAGGCAGCACAGCGACGACCATGAATCGCGAGGATAGCCTGGAGCGCAGCATATTGGATCCAAAGGTGAGTCCCGTCCTAAGACTTAGACCCCCGTCTATAAATTACAATTAAGTGAACTCCTTCTGGGCTGTTGTCGGGGTGGGAATTTGCGATGTGAAAATTAAAAGATTGCCAAGTCTGTGAAGGGCAGACGAAGGGGGTACCAATAATGTAGTTACAGAACAGTAAGCTCTGATGTGATATTCGGTTATTGGAAAGCGATCTAGAAATAAATATTATCTATTTTATCAATCATATCAATCGGCGGGTGAAAAACAAACTGCAGAATTGTGTATTGTTATTTATACTGTGATAATCGATTGATGAAATTATTATATCTGTTTAAATCCTCTTGATTCTTTTCCTAATCATGTCTAGTGATGCAGTCGGAAGGTGTTCCAATGTAATTACAGAACAGTTCAAATGTGATTATGTGATATTCGATTAATTGAAAGCGATCTTAAATAAATAATATATATTTTATGAATCCAATCAATCAATGAATGAAAAGCTGATTGCAGAATTGTTATTTATCCTGTGATAATCGATTGATCAACTGAAAAAGTTAAAGTATTTAAAATTTAGAATATCTATCTTATTCCTCCTGAATCTTTTCCTCTTAGTACTGTCTATATGTCATTTTAAATGAATTCCAATGTAATTATAGAACATAATTCGATCTTTTGTAATATTTGATTAATCAAGAGCTATCTAAAATGAATTAATAACTATTTTGTCAATCCTGAGTACATCTATGTATGCTGATCTTGAGATAATAGATTAATGGAATGAATAAATAAAAGTATTTTATATTTAAAATATATTTTTTATACCTTCTGAATCTCTACCTCCTATTTAAGTGATACATATAAAAGGGTTCCATTGATTACAGATCTGTGAATAGATATTTTCAATTGATATTCGATTAATCGGAAGCGACATAACACAATTGATAAAATTCAAAGTCTCTTCCTCCTAACTATAACGACAATGTAAATGGTAAATTGATAAGAGAAATGTGAATAGATTGTTTTCAAACGATATTCAATTATTCAAGAGTGAAATAACGAAAAATATCTAATTGATCAAGTTAATTGTATCTAGTAACTTCCGTCTCCTAACTGATCACTAAACAGTAAAGATTCTAATCATATGAAATGCAATATATCGCATAATTTTGCATATTATCCATTATAAATGTATCTAAAAGATTTATTAGATTTCAGAATTATTCAATAAGAGGGAGTCTTCAAGATTTAACTCCATTCGTTCTAATCTTTCTTTGGGGTGACCATATGCTATTAGGGTTATTTACTTACAATTCTCAAAGGGTTTATGTGAAATGTTTCATAAGAAAGTTATTGATAATATCCATTGGTAGACAACAATGCCTCATTTGTTTCAACTCGCTTTACTCCCTTATCCTCTATTTCCTTTTTTCTTTTCTTTCTCTCCTTTTCCCCTTCAATCTATCTCCCTCTCTATGTCATCAAAGATTCGCACTCCAAAAACTTTCGTTTTCCGAAGATCTTTAAAGCTGTATCTTCAGCTGAAGTTGAGTTTCATATCGACTCTCATCTTTCACAGCTCTAAGCCCAGTTCTTGACTCATTTTTGGCTATTTGGCAATAAATGGCTTTTTGGCTGCGCCAAATTGGTTGTCGACTGAGCCAAAACAAAACGAAATGTGGCACGGAACAACATTTGCAGTCATTGCTATACGGCTAAAACCGAATAAGCCATATTCACATTCGCTTCTGTTGCTGTTGCTATTGCTGTTGGCCAGTCGAGTCAGCTCTTGACAGCATTTCACTAATGGCTGGTCCCTGGTCCACTCCCCGGGCTATTTGGCCCATGTACTTGGGGGTACTTGGGGCTACTTGGCCTTCTGGTCGTGTATGTAAATGCTTTTTATTCTGTTATTATTTTGTTAACACTGTTATCTCTCGGGTTTTATCTGACACTGCGACACTGAGTTGTTGTCACTGCGGTCTCATCATCTTCAGAGCATAATCTCTTTAGGCTCTGCTCGTTTTTAAAGCTTAGTCAATGCGACTATGAGAGAACTCTCCGCTTCTCTGTGAAACTCTCGCAATTTTTGCATATACCCAAAATCAACTTGAACCTTTTCAGGTAGCTTAAAAACTAAGGCAGGTAGCACTGGATTTGTTGTTGTTTTTTTCTTTTCTTTTTTTGTTTTGGGCAAACAAAGATAATGAATTGCAAAAGATATACAGCTAGACAGTCCATTTAGTGATTGAACTCAGCTAGACTTCAGATAGCCACAATCACTTACACATATCTTGTATTCGTATCTCGAATTTATGATGGCAAACACACGAGCATTGTGTTTAATCGTGTTGTTAGCTCATTACATGATCGATGGGCTTTGTTTGCCTTACCAAAGTGTGCACGTTGTGCATTAACGAGTATATATTGACATAGACTCAGAGACTTACAAGTTGGCAGTCCCTAAAGTAGAGATAAGTGGACAGTCCTCAACAAATTTTCACTTTCACTATATAACTATATGTTGTGTAAGACAAGCAACTCCAGAATCAGAATAGTTACGAGAGAATAGAAGAAGTACTTATAAAAAGCTAGTTAAAAGCGAATAATTGGAAAGGAATAGTTAGGAGAGTATAGAGAATATTAAGAATAAAGTATTTAGTCTCTGGGGATTAACAAAAGGAAAATGCAAGCAATATTTATTATTTAATTAAGCTTAAGAAAGCTAAAGTTCTTAAATAACAGCCCTCAGCTTTTGTTAAACTTGAGTCTAATTAAAAATAGTTTCAAATTTCTTAACTTATCTTAACTTAAGCACTAATTGAGTCTAGAGTTTTCTTTCTCAGTTTAACTCCATCACATTACTTTATATGTATATATTAATACAATCCTTGTATTACTCTTCTAAATTTTCTAATTTAATTATTATATTGGATTGATTTCTTTAAGCATATAAATATTTTATTAATTCTTTCTGATCTTTCCTTCATAAACATGGGAATATGAAGACTTCCCTTCCCTTGCTCTTTCTCTTTTTTACTTCTGGAGAATTTAGAAGTGCCAGCTATTACCCTTTTAGAATTTGTCTCTATGAGCTCAAAAATAATTTAAAAATATGTTTAAGAGTTTAGTTACATGGAAATATGGAGACTATTCTTCTCTGAAAACGTTTCACTCATTCCTTGACCTTTTAGAACTTTTCTCTCGTTCAACCCACTAACTGAGCTCTTATATAACACTCTTCTTTCCACATATCCTTAACTCATACATTATACACTTCCTAAGATTTAGACATTTGATCCTGCTGCATATATCAATTCAGTTTGCTTTTCAATTCACTTTGGCTGCCAGCCAGTTTTGCAGCTTTACAGTTTGTCAGACTGATTACCTGAAAAGTCGCACATGGAACTCTTTAGTAATGCTGCCAAATGTTTTAGATTGCTTATTCCATCCCTTCCTTCCCTATCCCTTTTCTGTCCATTGAGGCATAACAAATTGTATGTAAGATTTGTCTGGCAGCAAATTGCCTGCATAATTTCCACAGCTTCCTCAACGTCAACAACAAAATGTTGCCAAAATATTTGCGCAGTTGTTATGCAGTTCGTTTGGGCTGATTTGCTTTCAAGCTGTCAATAGATTGGCAAACTGGGAACTGGCAACTGGCAAAGGTGGCCAAGGCGTTGCTGTAAATGTCGATAAATTTTCGGGGACTTTTTGCCAGTGTTCATTTTTTTTATATTGTCCTGCTTTAAGCCAAGTTTTTGGCAATGCCAGAAACTTTGGATGAGACACAAAATCGATTGCAGTTTTTGGGGTCAACGCAAAAGACATTTATGTGTGGGGTTCGGTGCAATGAACCCAAAAGAAAACCTGAACAATCCAACGACCTAACGCTTCAAGTGCTTAAGACATTAAGACGAGTTCATAATTAGTCACACTTAAAAAGCCATTGGCCCTCAAGTTTTTTACCCGTTAGTGGCCAGGCGAAATATGAGCAAATATGAGGCAAAAAAAAACCAAAGCAAACTGGGAACTGGGAACTGTTAACTGGTAACTGGAGATGGCCAACAAGACAGAGTCCGAGTCAGAGCCAGAGCCCGAGACAGTGCCAAAGTTATGAGTAGGAAGCGCCGGGGCAATTGTAGACTCACTCGAGCAGCGCACAAATGGAAAGCAAACAGCAAACAGCAAAAATCACGGCTAAAACGAAAGAAGACAACAACAAAAAAAACATGGTACGTGCCCAGCGACCATATGGCCGGACTTGGCCAACTACTCAGAGTGGCAGTTGTACTTGGTAACGGGCACCCGGTATTCGGTAGGGTGGCCGGCCCAAAAGGCTAAAACAAACGGACAGTCTTTTGGCCAAGTCTATGCTCTGGATATGGCCAAGCTTCGCTGCACTCGAGTGCAGTTGCCAAAGGGCCCACAAATCGCGTATCTGGAGCAGAAAACCTGCAACGGAATGCGAGAGAAATGTATCTGTATCTCAGACTGTGTGTGTGTGTGGGTGTGTGTGTGTTAGGTGAAATGTAGGTAAAAAGAAATGAAATCTATTCGATTGGTTGTAAAATATTTTCAAACGACCCTCGGTAAAAACATCAGCAGCAACAATAACAACAACTATGACAACAAAACAATTGCAACCCCCACGTAAACAATTTCAATAAATTTTACGTTCAATGTCAATTTATTTTGTGCTGTTGGCGCGCGTTTCAATTTGACGGCAGAGCCAACAAACTGAACAAGAACACAGAAAAATAAATATATATATATTCGCATGTTACATTTTTAGTGTTTTTGCAACAAATTAAAAAAAAATGAAAAATGTTTTTCCACTTGGTTGAATGCGCACCGAGGAGGCCTTAGAACTGGTCGGTCCCCATTGAGGTTGGAGCTGGGCAGGAGGGGAAAGTAAAGTGCGGGGGGAGATTTAGAGAAAGGTAAGATAATGAACGTACAGAGAATTCTGAAGAAAACAATCATGGGCAACAGCTAAAAATATAATCACAATAAAGCAATACAAACAATTTATTATTATACCAATTACTCAATATAAACAATGCACAACTATAAATAAATACAAAAAAATATATATTTTTTCTTACTAAATATAAAGAAATGCACACAAAGTTGATATAGGAATAATAGTGCAGATAAGAAATCTAAATAAGGAAATTATAAACAGGGCAAAGATAAGACTAAGAATACGTTTTAAACACAAATATTTAAATATAACAATTATTTATAATAAAAATGGAATAAATATTAAACAATAATGCCCATCACACTTTACTTAAATGTCTATAACTTTGTTAAGTTAATTTGAATCTACATTTTAACTAGTTTAACCATTTACAAATATTTTAAAATGTTGAAAGAATAAAGACTTTTTAAAGGACACATTTCATAACGATGGCTAATCTTAAAATTAAATTTTAACATTAAATTACAAAGCCTTTGGCATTTGTTCAAATAAGTAAAATACTTAATACAACTAAAGTTGTAAGCAATTATCTATGTTAAAGTTTTTTTGCCAAATTGTTTCCTAGTTCAGGGAATGCTCAACAAATTGTTAGTCCAATTATTTTGTTTGCCGGAAAACTATGCCAAAAACGTGCAATCAGAGAATACACTTTTCCACGGCAGGGGCAATTATGAGGCCATAAATTAGCTCATAAATAGCAACACCAAAAATAGCTGTAAGACACTAGAAACAGAACTGAAACAGTCAAAAATACGTCAAGGTAAATAATGGGAATTGAAGATAATAAACTTTAAGGGTTAAGGCAAAACTGCAACTGGGTAATTTGAGTCGAGTTGATTGCCAACAGGCACGCATCGAAAATCGTTGAATAAACACGGGGCAAGTGGCAACTTATACACTCAACTCACTTGAATGCTTATCTGCAAAGTCAAAAAATAGACCCAGTTTCCCAGTTCCTCGTCCGACCGACCCATTAGCCTCACTAAAACTAAACTAAACTGTCAGGCAAACAAAGGACAGACAGACAGTCGGACAGACGGACTGACAAAGGCAAACGGCGACAGTCAAGACACGCAAGAAATGCGTAAAAATAAAAATGAGCCAACAAAGATACAACAAAGAGAATCATAGAAGCCCCCCCCTCCCCCTTAGAAGAAAAACACCAGCCCTCAAACAAAATGGTTTTCATTCATAAAGCGAAAGCGGAAAAGCGAGGCGCACACAACGTACGGAAAAACTTTAGCGTAAAATATGCGCCACAATAAAATATACAAATAAATGGCCGGGCTTAATGTAAATAACGGGGAGCGGGGTATGCAAGAAGCTTCATAGGCTCATTGTAGCACTAGTAGGAGGCCCAGTTCCAGGTCCCAATCCCAAGCCCATTGCCATTTCGAGTCTCAGGCTCCGGTCCGGACAGTTACGCGAGGGAATTTCCAGTCGGCGCACCAAATGGCACACAGTAGTGCAATTTTTGGCAATGGTTGTGTGGCAAGTAGGGGGGAAGAAGGGGCAGGGTAGCAAGCTGTTCACTCGGGCTAACCAAATCAAATGCACAAGAAAATGTGGCCAAATTGCTGCCACAAAAAAAAAAATAAGAATGTTAAAGCGCAAAATGCCAAAATGCTTTAAGCCACAGTTGCTGCTAGACAAAAGGGCTGAGTCCAAAATAAAGGTAGAATTTACTAGGTGAGGTATGAAGATCAACTTTCAATTTGAATCCTTACTAAATGTTAAACTGTTTTAATGAAAACTTAATAAAACATTTTACACTTTACAATATAATCAACGAGTTATTGCATTCCAAATGAAGCTTATTTTTTAACTCACTTAAATTATTGACTAAAGCTTTATGTTCTGTACTTCTTGTAGTTGGAATAATCGGCTCAGCTTTTGATGTCATTTTTGGTGTTGTTGTTGATATCTTAATGCGGTTGCTCTCAGTGTAAAGTGATATATCACAATTAAGCAGTCGGTCGGCCCACTTTGACCCATAAAACAAAACCGAAACGTATGAAACATGCACCCATCCACAGAGGGGCAAACATTTTTTTTAATGCACTTTGATAGATTGCATTTGCTGGACAGCAAAAGAGAGAGAGTGAGAGAGGGATAGTGTAAGGGGAAGAGAGAGAGAGCGAGCGAGAGAGATCCCTAAGTAGAGCAGTGTGTTAATTTATATATGGCAACATGTAAATTGGGTAAAATTGATAAAGAGTGGGATGCAACGTGCCGCCAAGTGGCAAGCATGTAAAGTGTGAAAGGGGCTGACCCCAAAAAAAGAAGATCATATAAGCTACAAATGGACTGTACATACAAGAACTTGAATTTTAATTAAAACTAAAACAGACCATGTTGCAAAACAGAAAAAGGGTTATCTTTTTTTTTGAAAGTTCTCTTGAAATTGTGTGACGAATTTGTAATTTTAGGGAGTGTTGTTGTGAACTTTAAATGCTCTTTTAAGCGAAATAAATAGACAACTGGTAAGCACAATTGACATAAATGCTTTGTCGTAAAAAACGAGTCAGTTGAAGAACTAAACAAATCAGATAAACAGCAACAAATTTAAAATATATTAAAACTAATAGTTAAAATCAATTTTTAAATTGCTTTTAACTCAACTGACTTTAGGTCAAAGTCTTAACAAGTTTACAATTGTATAAAATTAAAGTAAAAATTGCTAAATTACAATAATGAACTTAGAATGAAGTAAATGTATATTTAACTTAATTTTAGACAAAATTTGTTCTTAAGTTTTAAACAGAAACTTGTTCAATTATATTGACATTTTAGTTACTTCAACTAGAGTAGATTTTAGTATATTCTTTAATAACAACTGCGACTACTTCTTATACTGCATTCGCCAACAAGTAAATACATTTAAGACTTTTACTATCCCTCTCTCTTTCTCTCTTACTGTCTGTCTCTTTTACTCCCTGTCTTTGCCCCATTCTCTCTCTTTCCTTATCTTGCTGTCAGCTTAAGGCAGCTTCCTCTTTCTTCGCTGACTTCGACATTAGCAAATTTCTGAGGAAAAACTGAAAACAATGGCAAAGCATAAAATTTACATATTACATCAACATGTTGCATGTCAGCTGATGTTGCTTGTATGTATATAGTTTGTTGAAGCTGCAACGAATTGTTGCATATATGCAATTGAGTTAAGCGCCCCTTTCCCTAGCCCCAAGCCCCTCTTTCTCTTTCTCTTTCACTGTCTCTATCGCTATCTTTCTTTGACTGACTCTACGTTAAACGAGGCATGGCATTAAAAATCCAAGGCATGAGGATGAAAATGCAGCTCATGTTGAAGATGAAGACGAAGTCACATTGCAATCAACTACTATTATTGTGTGAATCGTAGTCACAGTCTATGAGTGAGTGAATGAGCTGGTGAATGCGTGTCTGAATGCGTGAGTAACTCGGTGAGCAACCTGCAATCATTATGGGAGGAGGGCTTGTTAAATAAATATTTAAAAATCTTTAATATGCGCACTGGGAGCTGCTGACCTCCTTCAAAGTGTAGCGATTGCATGGCAACTTCCTTTTTCACATGTTGAGCATGCCCTTTATATGTATGTCTATACATATGTGCAACTATGTATTTACATTTATGTATGTATGTATTTATGTATAATTTCATGATGCATACTTTAATTGCCATTTCCCGTTTTAATGAATTGTTTACGAAATAAAAAGAAAAAAAAGCGCAAGGGAGCGTGGGTCATGGCAACAACAACAACAGCAGCAGCAGCAACAACAGCAGCAACAGCAGCAGCAACAGCAGTAACAACAACAACAGTCACAGCAACATACACACACACATGTGAGCCAAAGCCGGGCAATTGTTGTGCCCATTTTCATTGCTTCCGTTTGCTGCTGTTGCTACTGTTGTTTTTGTCGCTGCTGTTGCAGTTGTTGTTGTTGTTGTTGTTGCTGTTGCTGCCGCCGTTGCACTTGCCAAATGGCTGCGTGTTGCCGCTTTTTTGTTTTTTTGGCGGGGGGAGCTCAACTGTTTGCATGACTAACGGAAATCGTTTTCATTTGTTTAGCGCTTTGAATTGTAGGTGTATACTCTATACCCTCACCATCTCCTTTCTTCCCCCCCCCTATTCCCATCTCTTTCGCTCTCCCTATAGCTATCTCTCTCTTACATTAGCGCCACGCGGTTGTAGACCCCATCAAACCCCATCATAGTCGCATTTAGCGACAAGGGCATGACTTTTAAATGCATTGCTGACCGCATTGGGTTTTGGGGTTTAGGTTTCTGTGTATAAACTATGAATATGATTGAGGGGAACGAAAGGGGGTTTATTGTATAGCATTTGTTTAGGTTTACCCTTGGCCGTAGCTGCTGTGTATTTACCTATATACATACATACATATATATGTATACGTCTGCATATGTATGTATTTTTAAGTAGCACGATCATGTAACTGGCATTTGACAAGGGTATAAAAACAGAGCAACACATATAATTAACGACAATTCTTTTGCAGCACTTGAATTTAACAAAACAAAAAAATGAGGGAAAAATTATCTACATAAAATAACAGCAATTTAAAAAGACTAACAGAAATATATTCATATGAATAATTGAATTAAATAATGTAAATATTAATAATCTAACTAATTTTATATTTTTAAAAGCAAAATTATAATTGCTATATAAAATAAAGCAAATAAATTAATCATCTTAAATGATTTTAAATAAAGAAAAATAAAATAAATTAAATTAAAAGCAAATTTAAATATCTTGACATTTTGATATAAACACAACTTAATTTAAATTTACGAATTTTTTGCTAACACATTTCACAGCTTTCCAGCTAAATAAAGTGTTTAGTTTTCAATTAAGTCAAATAAAAATAGTATGAATATAATTCTTTTATCGATTTTGAATTTTAATTCATATTCAAATTTCTAATCAATAAGAAAATACCAAGACTTCCTGGAAGAAGTACAAAAAATGAATATATATATATATATGTATATATATATCATTAACATAGCCTTGGCTGTAACTATGTATTACCAATTATAAATAATTACTTCCGTTGCCCAGAATATTTTGTTTTAACAAAACTCTCGTTTCTAATAGCAACTTTCTATCTACATACTTCTTTCTATTTCAACCGCAATGATTCATAATTTTATAGAGGTTTCTTTTGCATCTCCCAAAATAGTTTGACTACCTCAACAAAATGTCATAAATACTTGTTCCAGTAACTCAACTTAGTCAGCGCTATCAAGCAAATTGCTTTAACAATTGCACCAATTTTCTTATCAAATATCTAAGCACAACGGCGTGTCGTTAAACCGTTATCTCGGCGTACATACTATAAGGTTGACATCATACCAACCATACAAGTACAAGCGAGTATATATGTACTTGCTAAAAAAAAAGACAGAGAAGAACAAGAAATGAAGTAAACTAAAATAAAATTTAAATTGTTGTTGTTGGTAGCGCGTTGGCGTTGTCGTTGTTTTTGTTGTTGTCGGTTGGGTGGCTTGTGGTCTCTGGTATGACATCATATCTGACCAGACAGGGGAGGAGAACCTTGTACTACTAATATGGGGGGGAGGAGTGATTTGAGGGGTGCGTGTGTGCGTGCGTGTATGTGTTGGGGTGTTAAGTGTAGTATGTATGGGCCATGTGCTAAGTGCATGTATATTTAGTTATAACATGTTCATTGGGGTTCACTAGCCTGGCTTCCCAGCGACTGGCCAATGTGTCAATATTATTAAAAATTAGTATGATGTTTAAACAACCATTTATACAACTACAATATATTATTACAAAAAGTTGGTGACAACTTAAGTTTCTTACATTATATAAAACTAGAAACCCCTATATACATATTCATATTTATTTAGTTACAACAAAATTCTAAAAATGACAAAAACTACATTTTACTTTGCTCAATTGATTGACTGATAAATTGGCAAATTTCAATTAAAACAAATTTGTATTTATTTCTATTTTTTCGTACACCCAACTCAATACAACAATCCCTTACACTTTTACACTCTCTCTTACATATATCACTACACAAAAAAAAAAAACTATACAAAACTACTCTCTGTCCTGCGTCTCCCCGTCAACCCCTCCAACGAAACCACAACAACAACAACAAAAAATGAAAAAAAAATATATAGAAAGACGCGGCGCCCTGGCATCAAATGTGGACGCATATGAAACGCCTCTCACACGCCTCAAAAGTCAACTCGACGAGCAGTCTGACAGCCCAGAAAACAGACGTGGGCGTTGGCCATCATCACCTGACAGCAGGCACAACAACAACAACAACATCAGCAGCAACAACAACTACAGCAACAATGACAACAATTAATGGTGGAACACCTAGAGGAACAATGCCGGGAAAATGCATATTATTCCCGGATAAGACGTCCTCCCTCAAAAGTTCCATGTACACGCAACAGGTCTACTTCAGGCCCGATATGGTAGGCTATACATATGCAAAAGATCTATAGATCTATAGTTTTCTTTCGCATGGTTATGGCAATACTATAAATACTATATGATAGATGATCCACCCATGGTTTTGGTTATACTATCTACACATATCTAGTCTATTATGAGCTGTAGTGTCTTGTTAATAAATATATTGAAAAATATTAGCATAATTTTTGTTATAGTTCAGCATTATTTTGTTTACATTTCGTAGTTTGTTTATTGGCACTGGAAAGCCTTTTCCATAAACATTTCACAAAGAAACCACTGACTTTTTTTATGACTTTTTAGCAAAATTTTAATTTAGTTTCGGCTTTTGGTTAATGGTTCTTGGCTTTGGTTTTTATACTCTTATTGTTTATAAGTACGTAGTTTTTTTTATCTGCCTGGCTTTCAAATATTAAATGCCCTTGCCTTACTTTAAGCAAACCTTCAATTCACCCCCAGCACATTTTATCCCCCACTTTATTAATATTACAAATATTTGCATAGCAACTTTTTTACACAAGCTCTTGAAAGCTCAACGTTGCATTAAATGCAATGCATACAAAAATGTTATAATCATAATAATAATAATAATAATAGTAATAGTCATAAACCTCCAACCAACAAAATGCCAGCAATTGACTTTGCCATGGCAACCCAGGCGTTGAAAAGTGCACCACTAAACCACCGCGCATAACTTTTCTGAGCATGTCAAGTTGAACTTTATGATTTTATATATAAATATATATAGATATACTTAGAAAGTGCAGTAGAAATTAACTTTAAGGGAATGCAAAGTTGCACTGTTAATAATAATAAGTGGATTATACTTTATGGAAAGGGTAGAAAATACCAAATATACAATTTATTTAAATATAGTTTCATCAAAATCAAAGCAAGCAGTCAAAATTATGTTAGAGCGTCGACATAAACAAAGCAAGCAGTTCAGCAGCTCAGACTCAGCGGAGATAATGTTAATTAACAGCGCTGTTAATCAAATAACAGAGGGAGTAGCTTTGGCGTCAACTTAGCAAGCGATAAAGTCTTGGGAGTTAATAGAATTTTAAAACCATATATTATTGAATCACAGAATAAATGATATTTTCCATAGAATCGATATCTAAATACCAGATTTATAGCTATGTCAGACTGTAGTACACACATTCCACTTTTACAGTCACTGATTCAATGAATAAACGCTAACATTTGACATGACATTGAGATAGCACGTCTTAGTTGAGCAGCCTGATTAGGGATAAATCTTTTGCAAAATGCTCGCATTTACAACCAACTTAAAATGCCAGAATGAAAAATGGCAAAACATGGATTACAACAAGTATATGTCGGTTACGTGTCGGCCATAAACTATGGATAAATCAGCTCAGGGTCACACAGTTACCGTCCCTCGGTTTAGCTGGCAAGCGTGAAATATAAACAAAAGCTCGTTAGCCAAGAAAAACAGAATGTGTAATGGCTGTGAAAATGACACAGCGTGAAGGTGTGGGCCCAGTTCGATAGTTCGATGATTTTTCAGTGTGTGCCAAAGGTCGCCATATGCAAATTGCTCTTTAGATATTTTTTCTATTTTTTCTATTTTTTTTTTGTTCCACCGTCTTTGATATTTTTTGTGGTACATTGTACTTAAAAGCGACAGCTGAGCTGACATTTTGTCGCAGCCGTCGTAAACAATTGGAAAACCGGCTAAGCTCTGCCGGCCGCCTTTTTCTTTTTTTCTTCTTCTTCTGCTTCTTGTTTGAGGCCCGTTCAAGTTTTTCAATATCAAGACACATTTAAAGCTTCATTAACATAATTGATGCGCCATTGAGGCTGTTGTGCCGATGATGCGGCTCTCTGTCTGTCTCCGACTCCCAAGCCATTATATTGTCTTTGGGGGCAGAGCAAATCGTTGGACAGGTTTTCCGGCGCATGCGCAGCATTCGGTTCGTGTGAACCGGTTTACAGAGTTGTAAACTACGTGTATGAGCACCTATCTGCCTGCCTGCCTGCCTACCTACCTGACTACCTGGCCACATAATGAGCTGTATCTGCAGCTGTAGCTGTAGCTCTGCGACTGTGATTCAGTATTTTGGCTCAGTCTGCTTCATTGAAATGCCATCTCGACGTACGCTGTAATTTTCAATTTCATTTTGAATTGTTGGCGGTTGTCAGACACGAGAGTGGTCAGTAAAAAATGCGAAATAGAACATACGCTGATAGAGTTTCCAGACTTAATGGGCAGTCAAAAAGCCAACAAATAGACTCGGAACGTGCATAGTAATGCGAAATTGAGGAAATTGTTAAGCATACGAAGCGGTTAGAGAGTTGTTTTGGCAGCCGGCTTCTGTTTACTTTAGCGAATTGTCAACCATTCTAATGTTGATGGATTTATAAATGGATTGCATAAGATAAACCAACAATTTATTGTTTCACTTTAAGGTGTGAACTGTATTGTTCTATAAGAACATAAACTGGTTTTCCAGCTAATAAATATTCAAAAATACTGGTTTTTTGAAAAAGCAAAGTATTTTTAGACCCTTTACTTTAAAAAAGTAAAAAGGGTCTATTAAGTTTGTCAAAAAAAAAATGTGCGTAACAGGTCGAAGGAAGTCCGGCAGACCCCATAAAGTATATATATTCTTGATCAGCATCACCAGCCGAGTTGATATAGCCATGTCCGTCTGTCCGTCTGTCCGTCTGTCCGTCCGTCCGTCTGTCCGTCTGTCCTGCTGTATGAACATCTAGATCTCAGAGACTATAAGAGCTAGAGTCACCAAATTTGGTGACAATACTCCTGTGACCCCCGAAAAGGTCAAGTTTGTTTTAGAATTTCGCCACGCCCTCTTCCGCCCCCAAAAATCGAATTCAAAATTTTTAAAATCCCATAAAACGAAAAATATTAATGCTAGAGTCCTGAATTTTGGCACACAGGACGAGTATCAGAGTCTTAACGTATCCTGAAATTTTCATCGCGATCAGATAATAATCTTGGAAGTAATGGAAGTAAAAAAAACCTAAAATCCCATATAATGGTCAATTTTAAAACTGCAGCCTTGAATTTTGGCACACAGGATAAGCATCGGGGTACTAATGTATCCTGAAAATTTCATCGGGATCGGATGATCAACTCGGAAGTTATTCAAAACTTAATATTACTCAGTGTCGGGCTAAAGGAAGAAGAAGAGCATATTGACGTTACAACGCGCTATGGGGTACTATTAGTGTCACTCCTATTTCCATTTTGAAGAATAAGTAAAGGGTCTCCTACAGTCGAGTTCGACTGTAGCCTTTTCGACTGGTTAATAAAGAATTTAACTAATGACTCATCGAAAAATACTTTTAGTTCAATAAAACAAAAAATAAGAAATATTTGCCTTAGTAAATCAATTGAAACAATTATCTAAGCATTTACTTTGATGCAAAATATATTAGAATAGAACGGTTAAAAAACAGTAAGTTTTACTTTAATAATCACAAGCATTAGTTCGTTTTGAAACACAATAGAATCGTGAAATCTGCAATTTAATACTTAAACTGGTCAAATGATTAATACACTCGATAGAAGACAATCGAAAATGTATTGTCTTACGAAGAATTTCAACGAAAGACACATCAAAAGAATATATAATTAAATACTAAAAGCCGTTAAAAAGAAAGTCTACCAAGCCAAAGCCCTAAACAAAGCTGCAGAGAGCTTTTCGGATGAGTCTGCACATACTATGCTGTACAATGTACGCCTGTAATTAAATCGCCAAGGGGCAAGTTCTACTACTATGTATGAGAATCTATAGTAGAAACAGCTCCACATGGCCATTAATTATGCCAGCTGTGAAATATGTGGGCAACTTGGCTAGAAAATTTAATGAAATTTTGCGGCGCACGCGTTTCACTTACATCAAATGCCTAAGCGATATCAATCAACAATATTGTTTATATGCCATGACTATAAAATTCGATTTTCGAACGAATAAAAAGCTGTAGAACATTTACATTTTGGTTGCCGAAGATGGAATGCCCTTATGTTTAATACAAATGTAGAGAATTGCAGATAATAAATACGTAAAGGGAAAAAGGAATAGATTTAAAAGAGTAGTTCCATATTTATATATAAACGAAGTGAGATATGTTAATATCAATAGAAACATAGATAGATGTATAGATTAATAGATAGATAGATAGATAGATAGACATATAGATATATAGATAGATAGATAGATAGATAGATAGATAGATAGATAGATAGATAGATAGATAGATAGATAGATAGATAGATAGATAGATAGATAGATAGATAGATAGATAGATAGATAGATAGATAGATAGATAGATAGATAGATAGATAGATAGATAGATATATAGATAGATAGATAGATAGATAGATAGATAGATAGATAGATAGATAGATAGATAGATATATAGATAGATAGATAGATAGATAGATAGATAGGTAGAGAAATAGAACCTTTCTTATAGAACAAAGAGACTTCCCTTGGTAGATGTTGACATAACTTAGCTAGGAGCTAAAACAGAAGTTCATTGATTGCTTGAATGATTGTATGATCAAATATACTTACTATATATTTACTCTTTGTGTCACACACTTCCTCAAAATACCACAATACTCATACCCTTTGCAAGGGTATATAAAATAGGCATTGAAAGCCTCCTGGGCAAACAGGTTCCATCAGGGCAGCAGACAAAAGCAGCCGCAAGGCATGCGCCGCATTAATAACATAAATGGCAAAGCCACAAAGAGAATTTATATATAAGTATAAATATATATATAAATATATATAGAGATATGTATATATAACATGTTAGTCATACATAATGCAGCCGCATCAGCGGCAAATTCTATGTATATATAAAAGGCAATTTATTGTTGCGCCCAAGTAAAGTGCAGTAAAAAAGCTAAAAAAAAGCAACCCAAGAATCGAGAGTCGAGAGTCAGAGTCGAAGTACTAGGAGCTGAAGTTGGAGTCGCATCCTAAGCTGCTGCGACATAAAATTCAATTGAATGCCATTTTTCTTTCGTTTTTTTTTCTCTTTTTTGTCGTTTTACTTCGGCAACGTCTTAAAATCATATTTGATATTCAATATATGCCTGGCGGCCGTGCGCCGAGATATGCAATATAAATCAGCACTAAAATCAAGTCAGTGTCTCAGGATAAAAATTGTTGAAAGAGCGGAAGTTAAATTTATAAAAATCGCAAAATATTTTTAGGAACAAAAGCAAGGTCTGACAAGGGGATTCAGTTTTCTGGCAGCTGTTTTTGCCCAGTTGAACAATGGGCTGGGCTGGGCATTTCCACTTGTTTTCCATTCACTGCCATGTGCAATTGTCCCTAGGAAAATGTCAACCCAGCGGCAGTTTTCCTTTTAGCATTTACCACGGTTCGTTAGGGTTTCATTCTGTCACTATCTCTACGTCTTTCTCTCTCGCTCACTCTCTCTATCTCTCTCTCTCTCTCTCTCTCTCTCTCTATATCTCTCTCTATCTCTCTCTATTCAATTGTTGAATATTTTTGCTTTTTCGGGAAACATGTAACAGTCCGTGCAACTCGGTTATTCATTTTATATTCTGTTTTCTTTTTGCTCTTTCGCGTTTATTTTGATGCCTGTCAATAGTCGTTAGGTAAACTTGCATTGAAATGCGGCATGCCACATGTTGCAATGATGTCAACATTTAATTAAATCTGCAAAAAATTGCAAAAACTTCCATTTGCAGTGGGCGTGTGTGAGCAGAGAGAGATGTCAAGAGGGAAAGAGACAGAACAGGAGTTTTATATGCAAATATTAAAGGGTTTTGTATCTGTAGAAAGGATATATGAATTTTTGTAGTATTTCTCTTTTAAATATACCTATTGATATATTTACAACTCAGTCTGAAGGATCTTTTAGCCCTGCACACAAGTCATTTTGTAATTAAGGATTAATAGTTATCTACACTTGATTTACTTGCTGTAGTTCTATAACTCCTAACTTTTCCTTTTCTTTTATTTATGCATTACTTGCCACCTTCAAGTCTTACTATATTTTCTGTGTCATCTTTCCGCCCTCATCAAGTTTTTCCCCTAAGTAAAACTATCTCATTCTGCTGCTCTACGGCTTCCCTCAAACTTCTCGCCCTTACTGTACTTCAAAGCGGCCGCTGAATATATAACACCTCACAGTCGTTCCCGAAGCTCACCCACTTTCATTTATTGGTCTTCTAATTAGAGGCCTGACCTTAATCACTTAAGAGTTTACATAACATGCCCCTTCCCCTGTTTTCAGCTCCAACTCCCACATGCTGAGAACGCTAATTGTTTGCCCGTTGACCCCTCCATTCAGCTTAACCCGTTCGATTCGATTGTATGGCGCTTCGAGACGCCAAATGAAAATTCATTTAGTGACGTAATTAACAGCAACATTTGTAACTGCAAATCATGTTGCACACAGAGAGAGAGAGAGAGAGATAAGATAAGGCAGCTGATAAGATCTTAGGCAAGTTGCGTAGTTTCCAAATTGAATTTCAAAGTCAACAAGCGGACTTACAAGTGTTTTTTTGGACAACAACAAGTCCAAAAGTCTAAGCAAATTTTCGTTGATCTCAACATTTTGGCCACGCGCTGCGCCACTAAAAATATTTAGCCATATTTGGATTCCTCTGACCAAATTCGGCTAGGCACACGAAATAGATTTGAAAAGACGTCAAGTTTCTTGATTTTATTTGGACGAGGTGACAATTCAAATGTTTTGCTGTCAATAGATATTACTTATATGTTTTTATGGCTTGTTTTCGACCAGGGCGTGGGTTCCAACTGAAACAGTGTGGGAATGGCGTATATCGATAGGGTTGCAGCTTCCGCCTTTCAAAGATCAGACAACATCAATAATGTTGCCACGATGGGACCAGCGACCAGCGACCAATTAGCTGACAAATTACAGATGCCCAAAGACCGAACAATGAAACAGCTTTGTGCTCTCATCAATCCTAAAAGAAGAAACGACCCGTTGATCAGTCAGGGTCAATGTGTTGCATGTTATTTACACCATGCAACAACATTTAACATTCAACTGACAACTCTGCAAAAGATGATGAGAGTCGCCTGGGATAAACACCAACTCTGTGTTTCCATATAATCAAACAAATAATTTTATGATAATGCTAATAACAGCTTGCATCCCTATTCAACTGAACCTCGGCGAGTGCAGCGATCTGGCAACGCTTACGAGCCCCCGCATAACGGAAATGCTGGAGATAATTAAGACCTTGCAGCCTTCAAAGTTCGCCGGCCTCTACTTAAAATATATTATATTGTACAATCCATTTTGTTCGCACTCAATTAAATGTCCAACAGTGAAAGCAGATGCATAGTATGTGTCTATAGATATTGTATCTTCATCTATAAATTTATATGACGTGGGTTACGCTTGGTGCTGGGTCTGGCAATAAATTCACAATAGATTTACGTATAATACTACATCTACACTTGACTCAATTCTATAATTAATCTTTTTGTTTTCATTTGCTCTCTTTCTAGGTAAGTTGAACTTCCTTTCTGCCTGACGTCAGTAAGTTGCATTCTTAAGTATTATAGCTCGTAATTAATTTACTTTTAGATTTCTCAGTAAATACATATATATATGAATATATTCATAATTCTACCGCGTTCACTCAGTTGATAGCACAACGTGAGTAATATTTTTTTGAGGAAGCTTTTTATCAGTGTGTTCACATGTGAATCGAGTATATCGCGTGAACACTTTTTACCGGTTTGTTATTTTGATTAATTAGGGTGGGGAGACTTAAGTATGCAGGAAGTTATTTACAGACACGAGAAAGATGCAATGCCAGAATGAGGTAGGTAAAAGAAAAGAAAAGAGTTGTTAAAGTATAGTGTGGGAGATAATCAATTAAGCAGCCCGACATAATATAAGAGAAAATGCAATTAAGCAAAAGGTAATATAGGAAATGAGAGTAAACCGAACCGAAGCTGCAATAGATTAAAGAGGTTTCAGAGCTGGGAGTAACGTAAAAAAAAAAACATACCTAATTGGGCATTAGTATCTTTTAAAGTACAGTAGATAGAATTGGACGATAGATCGTTCTACCAATTAAAGAAAAAGGCTTTTGATAAAGGAAGTAATATGAAAAAGATAATTAGCAGACAGTTACCAAAGAAAAGTAATAAAGTTAAGCTCAATTACACGAAAGAAGTCAAGAAACTCAGCTGTAATAGATTCAAGAAATTATTGAGCTTGTAAATGATATAACAAAAATAAATATAATTATTTGAGAGGATAATTAAAAACAAAGAACAGCTAGTCATTTAATTACCTCTCTCATAACGTAATCCTACTTTATTTCTATTTTTAATTGTTGAGCTCGCAAACTAAGTATTATAACAAAGTTACAATCATTAGACAACTCTACACTTTCGTTTGCCCCCCTTAGCAACTCTGACTCCATTTGAGCATCGACTTTCACATGTTTTTCCCTCTCTCTCTCTCTGTCTCGGCCGACTTGCATTAAAGTTTTGGTTTATAGCCTCACGATCTTTGTGTTTGGCCCGAAAAGACACTGCGTGGCTGTTGCAAATTACTTTCCTTTTCAGCGTATACGATGAGTTTCTGTTTTTGTGTTTTTTTTTAGAAATTGACAGTGAAAATTGCATTAACGTGTCGTTGACAAACTGCCAATTGGCAACGGCCAGAGAAGGCTCTCAAAATGTACATAAGTCCAACTTGTGGACAGCTGAGGATTTGTTGGTTGGCAGTGCCACTCCCCAAAACTGTTGGCCTGGCTAAGTGTGTCATGCAAATTGTCGTTCTCATTGTTAGTCCGTCTGTCAGTCAGAAAGACTGCCTGTAATTTGATATTGTCATTAGTTTCGTGCGCGCACTCGACTGTGGCCGTAGAGTACTCGGACAAGGAAGTATCTTTGTATCTTTTACACATGCGACGACGATGACGACGCGCTGCACTTGACAGACACTATTATGTTACTGCTGAGTGGGTGGCAAAGTTGGCGGTGACTGCCTCCCATGCATTATGCATGCCATGACGCTCATTAGTGCGGCTTGTTCCACAGACTGGGGGCTGCTTTTAATGGGCCAAAAGAACAATAGACTTAAATTGCCCTATGGCACATTCAGTCATTGACGCTGTCCGCTCTGCGTAGCCAATGCCAACCAACAGCATTATTATTTGCTCTAACTTTCCATTGCCACGCACAGCTGCTAAATTAGCTGGAAAATCTCAAAGTCTTCACTTTCATAATTTCACGCTGTTCTCTTCAGTCTTTAGTCTTTTCTTCATCTTCTCAATGACAAAACTTTTAAATGGTTTTCGCCTTTGAGCGATTGCAGCCAAAGCACTTAACTGAAATGTCAAATGTCAAATTTTTAGACTCGTTTCATTCTCTATCTTTACCACATTTTTGAGCTCTTTCCCCCCCCAAAAAATAGATATATATATATATATATATACAACAAAATGTTGCCCAATGATTTCGCAAAGCATCAGAAATGCCTTTGGTTAGCATAGAAATTATCTCTTTAAATGAAGAATGACATATTTAGTGGCCCATTGAAATGGCAATTGAGTTGGGGCAAGCGGAGGCAGAAGAAGAAGAAGAGGATGGAGAAGAAGTGCTGACAGTTTGCTGTAAACTGTTGAAATGTGAAAGCAACTAATTGGATAGAGTACTTGCTTGGACTTTTGGAAGCAACCCAAATACTAACGAGCTAACGAACAGACGAGACACATTTCCCCCTAAATATTTAGTGGAACTAGTTTCCATTAACCAGTTACCAGTTCCGACTACTGAGCATTTTAGTAATTGCGAGCAAACAGACTGTCAAAATATATTGATAACTTTTAAGCCGGTTCTGCGAACTGATTCATTGACTAAATGAGCTAGTTCCGCAGTTAGTTCAAAACAATTGCTGCGATAATTATATATATATAATTAAACAATGGCTGAATGAATTAGCAGAGTAATCAACTAGTTTTGCAAGAGAGTAAAAATGTGAGAAAGTATAAGTAAATTGTTTAACCTCCCCAACTAGTTCATTTGTCAAAAGGAACCAGCTCCGATTTGCATATTTTATATCTTTACATCTTTTCATTGGTTATTTGTGGGTTTCACAAACTAAGCTGACCTGACTACCTTTATGAACTAGTTTAACAGACACATAAATCTGTCAATTAAATAGTTTTATATAAAAAAGAACAAGTTGTGCTTTGCAAATTTAAAGACTTCCGAAAAGCACTTAACAAACAAACTACAAACAGAACCGGTAGTTAACTAAAAAAAGACTATACTTATGAACGGAAACATAATATAATTATGGAAAAATAGAATGACAACATAATTACGTAAGCAAACTTGAAGTTTAAGCAATTTGCATAGCTTAGTTTTTAATCTAATCGTTCAGTTCGAACATTAATCAAAATTAATTTTAATAAAACTCTGTCATAAACATTACATAACGTGATGCTTCGATTGTTGTGGTCAGGCAGGTGTCAGACAACCGTTAAAAAAAGTTTAACAATAGCAACTGATTCAACAAAAAGCGAGAAGAAAAATGTAAATAATCGTTATACATGGCTCTATAGCCCCTTTACTGCCCCCATCTAGTTATACATTTTACGATTGACCATATTAACAAAATTTATACACTCGTCTGCCAAGCGAAACCGCAATCGGAAAAGATGAACAACAATAACAACAACATAAACACAAACCGCAGGCATTTTAATTTTTATGTTTAAACACGAAACAGTTAAAAAAATATACCAAAAGCTACAGTCTGCATGTTATGCAGCCAATGTCATGACAGCACCATTTGCATCCATCAGATACACTTTTCACGCTTACTTAATTGTACAAATTTGCATACAAATCACGTACATTCCGTCACCGCGTGCCGTATTTATAAATGCAATCATTTGCCAAAAAATTATTGAAAATGTTTTAAAAATAATAAATACATTTGGTTTAATAACAAAACGATTTTGTTGAATGAATTTGAATTTACGTCATTGGCGCTTCGGGCGTTGTCATTACAGGGCACATCTCATTCGGTTTCAACTATGATTCACTTGCCTCTCGATCTCCAGCAGCAGCAAAACCCCTGGGTATGATGAGTAATCAACCCATTGAGTGGAGCGCGTTATGGAAATTTATGGCAAATAAAATACTTTCGCTTAAGTGAGCAATGCTCACTCTGCTCTTTTTTGTATCTAA
Source organism: Drosophila histrio (assembly GCA_958299025.2). NCBI lineage: Eukaryota > Metazoa > Arthropoda > Insecta > Diptera > Drosophilidae > Drosophila > Drosophila histrio. The sequence goes on from OY282580.2 coordinate 19,352,537, forward strand.
TTCTCTGTCTGTTTTTGCAGCCGAGCATCATCAATTAGTCATAGTATAGTCTGTCGTAGGCGTGAGTCTACAATGTCTGGTATTTCTATTCATGAGTTCCCTTTTTCTAACAGTTTAATGACTGAACTTAAATGAAACGTTTAAGAGTCGATTTTCTTAAAGATTTCAAGTGAATTCTAAGTGCAATACATTTTGTTTTTTTTAGTCAAACAAAATGAGTTTAATTTAGATATTTTAAAATCATCAGAATTACAAGTAAATGGTATAATTATATTGTTAATGATAAGAGGCATACTATAGTACTGTTTTATATTTTAAAAAACTGTTTGTCAAAGCCATTATTTCCTTTTAAGTATGAGTTGCTGGAATTCCAAGAACATTCGTTGTATTTTGGATAAGAAATATAAATTTTGCATTACAAATGATGTGAGAATGACGGTTAGGATATGTGTTGACTGAGCAAATGATTTATGACTTAGTCAGAGCTTAAGTGTCAAAGAAAACACTGACTAGATACACAATAGATTATAGTAAATTAAAAGATAGTTTAACCGGCTATCAAAGAGAGCGGAATTCCTTCTTCTGATTGACATGTATCTTTAATTATTATATTATATATACTAAAATACTTATTTTTATTTAAATCAAATTCATTCATTACATTTACATAACGTATTTAATTAGAATGTTCCTAAAGCTGTCGATATATATTCCTATTAAAAATATAATAATTGCTGACGCTTTTTTAATCAGTATGATAAATACTATGTTGCTTCTTTAATAACTTTCAATCAACAATTTAATTTTAAGTAAAGTTCGTTTACATCAAATATTTTAAAAGTTAAATACTTTACAATAATTACAAACCTCAAACAACTTTATCTGCCAATTGTATTTTGGCAAACAACAACAACCTGCAACTTAATTGCAACTGCGAAATGCTTTAAAAAATAACTCAAGCTGCCACAAACTTAGCCTTCAAATGTGGCCAAGTTGAAGTTTTTTCTTTGGCATTTCTTTCTTGGTGCAACAATTAAATTAATTAAATTTACGCTTTTGGCACATTTAATTAGACGAAAAATAACAAAATAACAACACACAAAACTGACACAACTTCATGCCTTGAGAAGCAGTGAAATTGTTGCTACGTACAACATTAAACCAACAAACACTTGACTTGAAAAAGTATCTTGAAGATACGCGCTGCTTGCGCACTCAATGGTCGACATTAACAAAGCATAAGTTTAATATTCATAAAGCGACAACAAAAACAACAACAATGACAGACAATAATGAGAATTGCATAAGGCCAAAACTTACAGATGACTGGGAAATGTGCAGAGGGTTGACAGAGAGGGGGGACGACTCACCCTTTTTTAGCCATGTTGGGCAATTGCTGCGAGTAGTTGCAGATACAATCCGAGATACTATTACAACAACTTCAGCTGCTTCTTCTTTTCGTTACTTATTATTATCATTATGATTGTGCTGATTATTATTATTATTATTATTATTATTCGGTTCAGTATTATTTGTATTGTTGACACTCTGACATATTTCCAGATAGCTAGCCAACTTTCCCAAGTTTCTGTTTTTTGTTGTTATATTTTCTTGCCATCATTTGGCAACATATTTAAGTCATTTGAAACGTGTTAATGTGCCTCTGAGCTTCTGAGTTTTTCAGCCATTACGACATGGCCCTGCTGTGCTCCAAAAACCAAAAAAAAAAGCTTGGCCAGGTCTCAGCTCTTAACTTTTTTACTTTAATTGTGACCATCAACTTTCGCAAGTGAAAACTTTTTTTAACTTTAATTTACAGTGGAGCGGACGACACTTGGGAAGTTTTTCTGTGTTAATTAAACTATGAAGTTCTGCTGAAAAGTGTTAAGAGACTAACATGAAATATGTTCAGGTAAAAGAAACAGCAGTAACTCAATTTTAATTTATTAAGAAGAAAGATTTAAAGAACTTCACGCTAACTTTAGCAGCTTCATCCATTAACAATTTATAGACATTTTACAATTGAATTCTCTACTTTACTTCAATCAAATGACAAATTGCCAGCATGTAATTCTCATCTAAAGCTTTTCACAATTTGCTGCATCACTCAAAAACTTCACAATATGAAAATTGTAGAAAATTTTCCGCATCTTTGGCTTTGGTTTTTCCCAACTGACAGCCCAAATCCGTAGACCAATTTTTTTTTGCTGTTGTTCACCCCGGCTTTGACATTGACACAACAACTTTTACCAACCTCAATTACAATCAATCACATATGTTGTATTTGGGTGTTATTGTTGTTGTTCTTGTCTTTGTTTTGTTTGTGGCCAAGCATTTTGGCTCTGTGCCAAATTGCGTCCCCAGCCAGTGACAGACATACATACGTGCGTGTTGTGATGTTTTGTTTTGGCCAACTGCCTATGGCCAGAAATTACAATAATGATAAACGCCATCGAAGACAGCAAAAGTTTTGGCCTTAAGTAAAAGCAACGCTTAGTGCAAAATTCCATTTATCATGAGCAGCAGAAGCCACCTCCCCTCGATACGTCCCCCTCACCAGAACTGGTCTCTTGATGCGAATGACAAAAGACTGCGGCAGCTATTGTTAATCATGTTAGCCATGATGAAGATAATGACGATGATGATGCTACTGGAAGATACTTGGCTTGATAAATCTTTCGACACAAGTTGCAGCACATGTTTTGAGCACTTTTCCAAGTCAAGATTTCACTCTCGAAGCGATGCTCAACAAAGTGGTTAAAACCAACTTGTTTTCGCCACATCGCAAATGTCACTTTTTCTTGACCAGTTTTTCATTTTCATTTGCGGAAAAGCGTCGTCTTTAAACAACACTAGAAATAAGATACGAGTCTATAAGAAAAATTTTAATTATTAATTTGTTTTGCCTTTAAAAAGTATATCTGTTCAATTAGGAGCAAGTTTACGGTGTAAACTGATACTTGATTTTTCAGATCGAGTTTTGTGTGGTAGGAAGCTAAGGAAATAAAATTTAATGTGAAAGTTGAAGTGGGGATATTAATAGATACATAATTTTTAGATATCTGACATAACTTATTCAGGTGGAAGTTAATCGATTGCGATTTAATGACAGTGCAGGCTTTGATTTAACGAAAGTTGCATCATAAATATATAAAATAAAGATATTATAGACTTTGAAGATAGAGTTTATAGTAATAATTGGAAGCCAGTTATGTAGTTAATTATTTATTAGATTTTAAAATAATGCAAGATGTGAAGATTTACGATTGAACCCAAATTAATTAGTTCAATGACACGGAGAAAAACGAACAAAGTCTTCAGCTTAAAGTAAATATAATGATTATATTATTCCGAGATAAATATAATTAATGACTATAGAACATAAAGATGAACCGCTGCCATATAAAAGAGTGTGCCAAGCAAATTTGTGATTTGGATTTATCAAAACTCCCAGAAAAATGAATATATAAGAAGTACTGAATTAGACGCCTCTTTCTTAGCGATCGCAGTGGTCCTTCTGCTTGAGATGACATCTACGTCTGTTTTGAGCGGAAGGTAACGAGTTCGAATCCCAATGATGTCATTTATTATTTAATTGTATAATTGTCAACAGAAGAGAGACTAGACGACAGAAAATATGGTATACATACAAAATCCTTGGTACACTTTTTTGTATGGCAGCGGTTCATCTTTATGTTCTATAGTCTTTGATATAATATAATAAAGACAATTAGGATATTAACATATGCCTTTGAACTATTAAATATACATACTTATTAAATAATTGAAATAATAAAATGTTTGGAAAGCCAATATGGAGAGATTATTAAAAAGTTTAAGGGAAATTGGCTTAAGAATTGTAAAATGGAATCCCTTAACTCTCACATACTTCCCAAATGTAAACTAGAGCTTAGAGATACTGGTAAAATTGGAAATATTGAATACTATCATTTGACCATGTATAAACATATAAATATATAAAGTACAATCATTTCCCTAAACATACTAAAAGTAACCAAAATTTACTTATAGAGACATCAACTGTTAATAAGTAAGTAAGTAAGTGATTTCAGGTAATAAATTACCATAGCACTCGTCGTGTAGTTAGTTACATATGTTTGACGTTGACTATTACACAAGTTGAGCTAACACAAACACATTGATCAGATAGTCATTTATTCCCTGGCGCTCTCAAGTGAACCACTTGAAATGAGCCGCCCATAAACAATGCATGAAAATCAATGAAGCTTACGAAATGTTTACCGCCCATTAGCACATCATGAAACAACATAAAAACATAAATAAAAAAAGATGACAGTGCCATGCACTTTTCTCACGCGCACCTCAAGTATCTCAACCTTGGACTGCCCCCACTCCAACCTCGGTTTCAGTAGCCACACACAAATACAGTCTCTATAGAGGGGGTCCTTCAAGTGCACATGCTAATCAGCTGCGGAAATATGAGACGCTCGCTGTATATATGACATATGTGTGTGACAAGGCAGTAGAAATACGTACTCAAATGCATACACATGTATGACTTCAGCTCAGGCATATGAAGGGAGGAGAAGACTCATTGTAGGCGCTACAATGTCATCATTTAAGTTAGTTGGCGACTAGTTCTATGGCTTACAAGTATGGGGAAGACGACTTCCAGTCAAGTTGGCAGTGGGTCAGTGCAATGAACTCACATTCCCGGAGAGTTTCAGTTAAGACTCGCTTAAAAATCAATAAACTGCAGCCAGCCAAGACAAGTCCAGCAATTTAATTATTTATAAACAGGACACTAAACTGTTATTGTCGCTGTGGGTGTACAACAAATGAGGGAAGATTTTCTTGGAAAACTGAACTGCAGCAGGTGCCATAAGCTGCGAGACGGCGTTTTGTCATTAAGGCGCCTTTTGCCCTGTCTATTGATGAGAGTGTGTGTGTATCTTGTTTGCCAGACAGTTTGTCTTTCCTTCAATCTTTTCTTTTCTTTTTTTTTTGGCATGCATTACCCTTAATGAACTACGCTCAGGTCCGACAAACTGCATTCTTGCTACCTGCATAATTTCAAGGCAAATTCTCTATGGCATTAATGCGGAAAACCAGCGAAGAACCGGGCGCTATTATAAATAATTGCACAAGAAAATAGGTAAAAGAGGCGAAAAGTTTCTTACAATGTCTCTGAACAAGAGAATAGCAAGAGAGCCAAGAACAATAGAGAGCCATTCACCTGGCACAGTTCTCACGCTTCGGGCCAACACAAATATCTGTGGGTAGGCAAAAACTAAACAGAACTACACTTGGCCTAGGTAGTTGATACCCTCAGAGGAAGTGGAAGTGGGCGGTGTGTAGAGATAAAGAAAGACAGATAAATGTAGTAGAATGAGGTGTAAATACTACTACATACTACTGTATCAGATCTTGGTACAGATTTAAAGGGTTGAGCTCGGTAGAAGATAAGAACTGTTAACAGTTGTCAAAGAGTTAAGATACTGGTAAACGTTTGTACTTAGAAGGAAAATAAAGTGATTAAAAAGGAAAAAGTTGTATATAGGGGAAGCAAAAGAGAGATAGTTAAGGACAGTTGTCAAATAAACAGCCTGAAAGAAATGGAGATTAATTTGAATTGAAATATTTATCTACTGCAGAAGAATTGTAGAAAGGAATGGAATAGATAAAATCTGTAAACAGTTTTAAAATATTATAGATAAAGTGAAAGTCTGTACAAAATGAGCTAATAGAAAACTTTTATGTATAATAGAATAAGCAAAGAAAGTCAAAAAGCTTGTAGAATGTTTTGATAAGATAGGAATTGTTAGCAGTTGTCAAACAGTTAAGGGAAGAGTAAAAATCTTTACTTGAATAAAAAGGAGATATACAGAAAGATTGTGAAAGTAAGATAGGGAAGTTAAAACAAATATAGAGAGTGAAAACGAATAATCTTTGAGAATACATTGGTATTAATTAAATTAAATACAATACAGACCTAAACTGTTGCAGCTCTCGATATACAAAAGAAATAATCAAAGTTCATTATAGATTTTCATAGAATTTCATTTAAAAAAGAAGCGCAAGTGCTATAACTTTGATTTGGCTAAAGATAAATGAAATTTAATGTATGAATAGTACAAAATAAATAAATAATCTTCCCAAAAGCAATGCAGCCAACAGATTCACAGTCCACTAAACAAACACACATTTGGGCCTCTTGCACCTGCCAGCCATGTCTATGAACTTCAATGCAAATCAGTCAAAGTCAACGCCAAAGTCAAAAAACCCATTTGGTGGCCAAACACAAGCACCATCGACAGCGGTTTGCTAATCATAACCAGCTATGAAATTTTCAAAATGCTCAACGAACATTTTCGAAAGAAAAAACAACAACAACAACAACATAACGAATGGAAAGCGGGAACAGGAGAGCTAAAAATGATTGACAGTGAATTTAATTGAAGCATTGAACCTGGACAACCAGACTGATGACTGCACTCAACTGTGAGGATTAAAGGGCGAAGAGGAGGAAGGGTTAGGAAGGGGAGTTATCTACGGACTGTGCAGAGCTCATACGTCTTTTGTCAACGCTGCGTTCAATCAAATGGTCTAGACACACACACACGGAGCTATGATGACAAAAGAGCTGGTTAACTGACGTTTACACTACCTGCCAGCTAAGCTAATTTGCTGGAGAATGAACTGGCAAGGGGAACTGAGAGGAATGGGGGAAGGAAGTGCAGCATATCAAGATGAATGACACGAGCGCTGACCACAAATTTGTGCACAGCGGTCAAGAGCTGTACAAATTCTGACCAAAAAGCTGACGATGATATATGAGAAGATGCATCTGCGTATCTGCGGCCAAGTTACAACAGCACTTGACAAACTGCAGACTGAACCAATTACTTCGAGGAGTGTCAATTTGTTGACGGGCAACTCTCTTGTTAACTCGCCGAAATGTTGTGGCTACCTTTTCGGCACGAACTGTTTAACATTTACCTGCAAAATGTGCTCACACCTTAATTTAAACGAAGGGCCAGCTTCAAGATGTGCCTGCAAGATGCAAGATACTTTCGCAAAAAAAAAAGCTGCTGCGCATTTTACTTTACTTCCTCAAAAGTGCTGAATGTGTATTTAAATTGCTCATCAAAAGTGCGAGTTAATTCTAATTTACATAAACAATTAAAGGCAGCCAGGCAAAAACAATAAGCAAATAAAATTGAACCGCAAGTGAAAAGCTGAAAGCGTCGAGGCAGTTATCGTGACGCCCGTTAACTGCTTAACTGCGACAATTAAAAAATTATTGCTCATACGCACTGGTGAACGCCTGACCTTACGCTGCTGCCACTGTCACTGTCGTTCAACTTGACGCCCACACGCTGCTGCCACATGCTACAGTGAACTGGCCATAAAAGCAACAATATCCAAGCAGCTCTAGTGACAAATAAGTCGACTTGCTTTTGTTGTTGTTACTTATTATGTTATTTTGTTGTCGTTGTTGTCGTTGTTCTCGTTCCACTTGATTTGTTTATAGAACTCGTTTTCTGCTCATAAATATATTTGTAAAAGGCATTTCGGAATTTTTCGCTTATTGCAAATTTGCAAAAGGTTATAACATAATTGAGCTATGAATAAGTCGCACTTGTCTTTCGAATTTATGTATTTCTTTTAAGACATAGATTTATAGTCTTTACATTAGAGATACTTTTGAAATTTTTAACACATTTTAATTAATTCACAACCTGTTCTATTCTCTATTTACAGGTGAGTTGCAACCACAAAAAGCTGGGAGAAAAAAATACACGGAGAGAAATAACAAAAGGTTGAAAAACATTTGCAATTACAATTCGCTGACTCTCGGTGCCAATAGGCCGTCAGTTCTTATCAAGATACATTTGAACAAGCCAATTTAGCCCTGGACAGGCAGACAGGCAATCCGATCTCCGGCCAGAGCCAATGTTTGGCAACAATTTGTGTGCAGTACAGTGTTTCTTTTTTCATGCATTTTTGGCGCTTCAAATGGTTGCCAATTTCGTTTTTGGGGTTTTGCGATAAGACCGCAAAATATGACAGGCAACAGCACGAAATGAATGAATGAATTCGCAATGAAGTGGAGAGCTAAAAGGAAACCTCCCCCCCCTCTTCATCTCTGTCTCTCAGCGCGCATGCTGTGCCTTCGTGTCTAGTACATATACCAAAAGGAAATAGAAGAAAAATTAAAAGAAAAGACAGGAAAAACAGAAGAAGAAGAAGAAAAATGCCAATGCTGTCGCTCGCATGTGCTGCGCTCGCTACGTGTTCATGTTAAATGTCATAATCAGACGCAGTCCGACACACCGACATACACTGACAACTAAAAGTATCTAGATACAAAGTTGCCACTCGACATGTTGCATAAATGTAAACAGCATGCGAAATGGCTTTGCCATCGCCTTTGCACAAAGGGGGCGTGACCTCAGCTTAGCTCAACAGCGTCGCATGCTTACATAGTAGTTGTAGCTAATACTAGATACACAGATACAATGCAAGTTGTATTTCTTAGCCGAATTACTTGGTCTGTCATCAAAAGCAGCTAAAACAAAAAATGCAGAAATATATATATACATATCTTAGCTATAATTTCTGCAGATTTATGCAGCGATTCTCACCAAGAACACACTCCCAAAAAAGGCATTCGGCGAGTGCGAGTGCGAGTATCTCATCAGCTTTATCGAGCCCGCATGACGCCATCGCAACTGAGTTGAGTGCCTGCACAAATATGCAAGGCATTTTTTAAAAACATAACGCACGGCGAAATATGCAATTTATTGAGGCGAAGTGTAGATGCTCTTATTTGGAAGAATATATTAAAGTTACAAAGTTGAACAAGTAAATTGTCATTATTATAAATGGAAATATTTCTTGGTAATTATATCAGTTTGAGATATTTCGTTGTTTATTTTGATTTTATACCCTTGCAGAGGGTATTATAATTTAGTCACGAAATGTGTAACGCATGAAAGCAGACATCTCCGACCCTATAAAGTATATATATTCTTGATCAGCATCAACAGCCGATTCGATATAGCCATGTCCGTCTGTCCGTCTGTTTCTATGAAACTAGTCTCTCAGTTTAAGAGCTGTCTGGATGAAATTTGGTAAAGATCAGTCTATTTGCTGTAGGCAGTACATATGTCAGAACCGGCCAGATCGGATCACTATATGATATAGCTGCCATAGGAAAGATCGGTTGAAAAGTGCATCAGGGTTTTGCAAGGGTATGAAATATTTGGCGTGCCAAAAATAACAAAGAGTACTGACTAACTGCACCCTACTGGTTGTTTTTTAATTTGTATCTCAAGAATAAATCTAAATAATAGTATTTCCATTCTCCATTCAACTTTGAAATAATAATAACACAATTTACTCAATAGTAGTTCAAGAAAGAGTTACCACTGTACAACAATTATACTTTCAACTTTAGCTAGCCGTAGTTTTATTATTTATAATAAATTAAAGAGACTTCTTCCTTAAATATTTAATTAGACCTCACTTTCTATAGTTACAGAAATAAGCTTTCAGCTTTCATTGATATTTGAAAAGGCCTTCTTGTATTCATCCCAAATGTAGTTAATTGTAGAATTAAGTCTGCTTTCCCAGCACAAATTATAGAAACTTTCAACCCAATGAAGAAGCGACAGTATCTTAGCAAATGTTACAAAGGATATTACAGAACTCAAATTACATAGTATATACAATTAAATTTATAATTATATAAACTAATTCAATCATAACCACAACTTATGAACACAATATACGCATTCTTAACTCTATGCCAAACAGTTTACTCACATTTTTTTATTTTTTTCCAAATATTTGAATAATAACTGAAGCGTTACTTCTAAACTTCATAATTCTAAGTAAATCTAAATTCCTGGGAATAACTCTACTTAGATGATATCATTGTAGGTATACATATTTGTCTCTAAAAAGGGTATCTGCAATTATGTACCTACTACTATTTCTACAGAACACAAACTCAAAGTGTATGGACGGACTCGGTTTTTGGCTTTGCCAATCGACCGACACTTCCTGGCCCAAGTTCAAGGGCTTCCCTCCTGTCCTCCCGCCCTGCCTGCCGGTCTGCCCTTGCATCTTCTCAACTGCCACAGATGTTGGCACATGCATAAATTCTTAGCACTTTTTTTTTGGCAGACCTGGCGACGCCTCTGCCGGGGCCATAGACGACAAGCAACATCCAAGATGATGTATATTTCTGTTTTGTTTTTTTCATTCACTTTTTCTTAGAATACCACGACAACAGCAAAAACTGCTTGTACCTCTTTTCGTTTATTTCGCATGTTTGTTTCCTCTTCATTCCTCTTTTATTTTTGCTCTTTGAACGCGGCAGGATCTTTATTCGTGCGAATGCTTCCATTGAGGCCTCTTTGATGATGGTTTTTGGTATGGGCCGCCCCACTGCGAAACTGAATTTGTGTGACGGGGCAGGCCGAGTTTTCTATTGCATTTCAAATGACTTTTGAATGTTCGAATGCGTGAGCGCGCGAGTGTTAGTGTGTATCTGTGTGTGTGCACTTATGAGCTGCATGTGGCATGTAGCAGCATTTCAACGTTTTTGCACTCTCGACATGCCCAAATATGTATATGTGTGTGTGCTTGATAACGGTTTTTGAGCGGGCTAAGTGGTTTGATGTATTGCGAGTGGTACTCGAGTCTTGTGCGAAGGTCAATGGGGTGCTTTATTACGGCCCATTGAATTATGGCTATATAGAACAGCAGGAAATACCAGAAGTGCTCTGCCAACGAGTGAGATGAAAATAAGTAGGGCAACCTTCAAGAGCAGGAATGAGGAAAAAAACACATTCTTCGCGAAAAGAAAATAGCTTAAGCTAAATTTGAACAAAACTTTCTGAACTTTGCAACAATATAATTAAGCTATAATTGTCATATTATTAAATGCCAGTTTATAAACTTCTTTATAGGCATATTTACATATTCTAACAGAACCTGTCCTAGTTCCGCAAAGATTTCTATCATAAAAAACGATCAACTTAAGTTAAAACTGTAAGACTTGAAAACTACTGTTGATTTCATCTTAAATCTTAGTTCAAATGCTTGGATTCTTATGCTAAATAATTTAAAGATTATAAAACTCAGTTCGGTTAATGAGTTGGAACCATTCAAGCTTCAAGTTGAACAGAAACTTATTCCGTATCGTATTGGAAAAAACCTGACAGACTCCACGTCACTCGACTTCCACGCCCACTGTTCAGAATGTATTACCAAACCATAACATAACATTACCAACAACTTAAGCACATACTAGTCACAGTCACAGTTAAGCAACTAAAGTTGTTTTTTTTTTTTGGGTTTTTAGGTTTCTTTTTTGCTGATGCCAAAAAAAGCTAAGAAAAATCTCAGAGCGCTTTGAAGGTCGCCTTATTAACACATAAACCGTAAAAGCCAGTCAAAAAAAAAATCCAAAAAAAAATAGAAAAATAAAAACCGTAGGCACATGTTTGGCTAAACACAGTAGAGACAACAACAACAGCAACAACAACAACAACAAGAGCATTAAGAAGAATAACAACAACTGGCATTGCCTGCATAGAATTGCCCACATGTGTGTCACGTCACGGCAGACGACAACAGCAACAGCAAAAGCAACAGCTCTAGCTACAGAAACAGAAACAGATACAGATACATTTACAGCAATAGCAACAGCTACAGATACTTTTGCCGCGCAGATACTTTGCGTGCTCATGTGTAGAACGATACACAATGGACTGGGCTTGTTTTTGCCATATGTGAAAAATGTTTAGGCGGTCTGCCACTGGCAGCATGAAAAATATATTTTTCGCTCAGAATTTTTGAATAGTCGTCAATGGAAGTTGCTCGTTGTCGGTGGTAAACTTCATCGTCGTCGTTGTCGTTGTCGTCGTTGTTGCCGTCGATGTTGCCGTCGTTATATATATTTTTTTGGTTTCTTCTTATAGCTAAATGTTTGTTTAGCAGCGCATAAGAATCATTAGTGTTGTGTTGTGTGCTAAGAAATTTCTAAAAAACAAAGAAAGGCCCACAGAGATTGTCGCCACGCAGACAAAGGCATTAAATGCCTATATGCATCGCCTATAAATCGGTATTTATAGCATAGTAAACAGACCATCTTTTATAGGCAGGCGTGTCATGATCTTATCAACGGACTTTTACTGGGTGAGTTTTTCCATACGTGAATAGACAGTCAGTCAGTCAGGTCTTTAGTTGACTTTCAATTAACGTTGTGCAAATATATTGTACAGTTTGGCATCAGTTTGCCCAACTTCACACACTGTTGCAGCATTGGTTTTGGTTGTGTTGGGAAATTCAATTTCATTTTTCAACAGATTTTACTTCTGACTTGACTTCTTCATAGCAAAATCATAAAATGATTTTTAATTTTATATTTATACTGGCCGTTGTTTGCCTTTTGATGTCGACAACGACAACCCATCCAAACGATCCAAACGATCCAACCATCCAGCAATCCATCCATACAAACAACCAACCAACCAGGCAGTCATCCATCCATTCATCCAACAACCAGTCATAAATACTTGCTGTGCTTTCAAGTGGCAAAAAATATGAAAAAAATAGAGAGAGAGAAAAAAAAAACATAAGAAAATATAATAAAAATTATAAAATGCGACTCCTACACTACCTTTGAGTTTTCCATTTCCCCCGCGCTCAACCTCCATCTCCAGTCGCGCAATTTTCACACAGCTCAGTTGAGTTTTTCCCCTCTTTGTGTGTGTGTGTGTGTGTGTGTATGTTCTTTTCACTGATTTTCAACATTTGCCAAAGTAGTTTGTGTGAAGATGTGTGACTAATTAAATTATAAAATTAAAAGTTTTTTGTTAACATTTATATTTACTTTTACTAAAGTCATTGACTTTAGGGTCTTTGTAGAAATTGTTTCAACTGCAACTGTTGTGTGCAACTTTTTAGTTATCAACTGAAAGGATTTATCCTATGAATGATGGGATTACTAAGTACAAGATACTTAATAAATAAAATGAAAATAATATATTTATTTAAAATTCTTTGAGAATACTGAAAAGTTTCAAGAATTTGCTAGTTCGATCAATATTTAAAACTATACAGAATTTATAAGCTTAAGATACAAACTGCATCTGATAACTTGCAGTTAGGTTATTCAGAATTTCTGTAGAAATTTCTTTTTGAATATATATTTATATTAAATATACTCATATATTCACTTATTCTACTAGGTAAATATGTTATTTAATTATACCGATTGTTAAGTTAATTATTTAATCTCGAAGCTAGATGAGTTTCTCCACTCAAACTTTGCCTAGTCTGTTAGCTGTTCATATCTTGAATTATAAAATTTGTTATCAGTTTGCACAACACAATGCAGATAACAAAGAGAACTTTAACTGAATATTATCATATATGTAGCTACTCTTTGCCTGCTATTTAAAGACACATTCGTGTTATCGGTGTGCAAATAACATTTAAATGAGTTTATTTTTAATTAATAGCAAGGCGTGGCAGACATAAACAAACTTGTAGATACATATTTGTACTTTGTTGAAGAGCAAATAATGCGCCATTAAAATCTGATAATAAATGTCTTACATTAAAGTTTGCTTTATGTGTAATTTTTTTGACTTTGATGTTGGGTCCAACTTTTGGCCCGGTTAAGAGCTGAGTCGCTCTGAATAAATTTCATATTTTCCCGCGCCTAAAAACTCAACAACAACAACAGAAAAAAGGAAGACAAAATTATATAACTGCAATGGCTTAATGCCCTCTTTTTCATGGCATTTCATATTATTTTCTTGCTGTTTGGGAAACTCCGGCGAGTGCAGGAAGCTGAAGTTTCAGACAAGTTGGAAGTTTTACGAGCCCGCTTTTATTTTTTTTGCACAATGATGAATTCAAGACGTCGCCAAAATTGGCACGTAAATATGTCTGGCATTTTTTTCGGCATTTGTGTATTTTTTGAATGATTATTATTGCAGTCGTCGCAGTCTGTGCCGCTTACTTACATAATTACCGAGTCTAGTCTGACCAGGTCGGTCTCTGCCTTTTATGGCGCATTTTTAGTGGTTTTTAATTGGATTGGCATAAAAAAAATAGAAACTCACAGCATGCTGAAGGAGACTCAATGTTGGAATGGTAGCTGCCAGTTGAAGCTGTAAAAAGGTCTAAGCTCTTGACTGTGAGTCGTGATTCTAATATCTAAGATCTTGTTCTAAGCTACCCTCAGGCTAAATACACATACAAGAGGGTAGTTAGTTTTCAAGGTAGATTCAGATACTTGTACTTGGTGTCTTTACGTCTGTTCTTTTGTAGAAGCTTTTGAATGTAGCTTAGAAATTCGGGAGTAACCTTAATATATACATAAATTATGCAGTTTCTTTATAACACGAATAGCTTATAATTTGAGGAAGTTCTAAGTTTGTTACTCTATCATCCTTTTTGTTTTATCTAAATAATTGAAGTGTGAAAAGATTCCACTACTCATTTGACAGATTCTTTATTATTACTATGTTTTAGTTTAATTAAATGGTTCCGCCATATTTATATTGTTTTTTATTCCTCTTAATAAATCCAACATATTTAGAAGAGAGATAAATAACACTTAATCCAATTTTGATTAATTTGTGTAGATCTAGTCAAGGTTGATTACTCAACTTGCGACCCTCGCACTGCATCTTCAGCCACTTGCAAACACACTCACACACTCTTACACACACTTACACACTCTCACACTCACTCACACACACTCACTCACACACACTCATACACACACACCCACTTCAAACAGACGCCAACACAGAACGCTGCCAACCTCTGGCAGATGCTGACGCTCCTCTTTCTTGGACCCAATAAATTGTGAATGTTATGTTGGCTTTGATTTTGATTTTGATTCACGTTCAGCCCCAGCCAGAGATCTAACAATCTTACCGGTATTATTGAGCAATTGTGTCATCATCTGTGATTATTTTCATTCAATTAAAGTTATAGTAATAGTTGAATTCGCAGTTTGATTGATTTATGACACTATCAAGTCAAGAGTTGTAGTTATAGTTTGTCAGCTTTTGGCACACTTTTGGCCATAAAAATAACTCAACAAAAGCCATGACAACTAAGTTCTCGGTAGGTTCCCTAAACTCGTGGGCCCACAGATGTGTGTTGAACAATTATACGCTTTATTTCCGTTCCCAGTTGCTCCACATGGGGCACAAAAACAACAGAACAACAACCACAACAACAACAACAAAGGCATTTGATACGTTGTGCTTTGGCCTGGCCATAATTTACATGCACAGAACGTGACGAAAATTTAATTTGATTTTTTTAAATTTTTCGTTTTATAAATTTTCTTTAAAAGAAAATTTATTTATTTCTTGTTCTTTTTTTTGCTGCTTGTCTTTATTAGTAAATGTTTCCATAACTTTGTTGGGATATTTTCTATTATGGATTTCGTATTTAGCTGATGAAGGTGATAATAAGTTAAAAGAGGTCAAGCATATATAGAAATTATGAGTAATAGGTACACTGAAGAAATTAAAAGAGTAAATTAATATATTTTAACTGAAACTTAAATAATATTAATGTATCTATTGCTACGGGTTATATCTTTTAATAGATCAAAGTAACTTAAGTATAGTAATTTCGAATATTCAATAATTACAAGCTTAATATAATTAATTCATAAAATTAAAAGATTTTATCTTTACATTATATAATCGAAGCAGTAACTTTAGTAACTTAAGTAGCTTGTATACGAGCTTCTATAAACTGACATACATTTTAATCAAGTTAAGAACTTAATATTCCGCCCACAAAATGGTTCCAATTTGAGGAACCCGGCCGAAACTCATTTGCTCATTAAATTCAATGGTCGCTGCACGTTCCTAGCCCCCAACAGCAAAATCCACTCATCCTCAGTCTATCTGCTCGTAACTGAACAATAGTTTTTAATGTGCTAAATTAAGTTTGGACTGGCCCTTCTCCACTCCCCGCCCCCCACCCCATTCTTCGGGGAAAATTACCCGCACAATTTCGTACGTTCTTTCCCCCATTTTGTTGCCATATTGAATTTGAAGTTAGCCAAGGCATGCCTTTTGTTCTTCCTCTTATACTTGTTGTTGTTTGTGTCTGGGCGCTTAAACGTGACTACCGTTAATTTGGCCAGAACCTTATTTAATGCTCTGGCCAAAAGCAAACTGGCAAGAACTTCTACTTAGATTGTGTTGCTGCGATAAAGGCCAAAGACTCAAGACGAAACTCGAACAAAACAAAAAAAAAGTATCTTCATTTTCGTTTGGTCAAAATATAATACAGCGTGTCAAAGATTTATCGCTTGAAAAAGTATTTCGAATTAAGCGAACGCTTTGCTGCTGCTGCTGTTCCCAATGAAGATGATATCATTTCTCAGATTTGAGATTTTAGCTTTTAGATTTCAGATTCCAGATGCACATTGCCAAAAATGTAGCTACAAACTTAAAACCGATTGATGAGCATTCCCCATTGGACACTGCCCCAAACGAAAACGATAATTCATTCCGATTTATGCTTTTGTCAAGTCAAAAAGACCGTTAGCACCCCGCATTACCGTATTGCCATATTGATTGATTTCGTTAGTTTGCTTTTGGCCATAAGCATATCATTAAGCCTGTCCGCTTCGGGCCATCGAGGTAGCCATAGCTAACAGCCGAATAGCTATTTTTATGACTTTATAATGAACAGCCTAATGTTTTTGACATTTGTTTTCTCCGCTGGTGATTTGTCTGCCATGGTCTCTTCCCATTTTAGAGAAACCAAATGATGATTGAAGCCATTTGCCAACGAGTTGATAACAGCAGGTAGCAAAGCATTTAAGAGTTATGTATATTCGAGGAGAAAATAATTAATGCTACGAGAGATATTAAGTTATAAATAGAAATAAATGAAAACTATAGAAAACTATAGTATATATTTAAAATAGATACATTGCAATAGATTATTATTCTACTGTAAATGGCAAATAGATCCTTCTACACATTTATTTATACCGTTTACAGAATGAATGACTTTCTATACCAATATACAGATACATTGCATACATTCTCAAACTGCAGCTAATTATTTAAAATAAGTTAATCACAAATGTGTAAATCACATAAATTGTTTATTGTTAATTCATGCGTAAGCCGCAAAAGATTAACCCATTGTAATTGCCCAGTTATATCAAGTATACGCCCTCGCATAAGTAATATTTAACTTGCTGCAATACATTTGTTAATATAAAATATTATAACACAACCCTGTTGGCAATAAATTTACCAACCAACAACAACAAACCGCACAAAAAAAAACATACCAAAATGGAATTTATGTTGCAGCAGACGTAACTTAAATGGGGGTTGGAGACTAAGGGGATGCTTGCAGTTAGGGTTGAGGAGACGGTGGAGGAGGAGGAGGCGGAGAAGCGGCGCAAGTGGCGGCTTTTTAAAGCAACATTAATCATTGCTCTTGGGAGCCAGACACACAGCGACTTGTTGTTGTTGTTGTTTAAATTATTTAAAGCACCATAAAGTGCAAAAGGCACAAGAATTATGACAGGCAACCGAAAACAGCTGAGACGACGCAAAGAAATGTTTATCATACTGTACTACTACTACGTAATTTGTTATCCAAAACGTGCAAACTTAGCGAAAACTAACTCACATGCATTACTCTCTTATCATTCGCAGCAATCTCTGTTGGCGGGTCGCATTCCTGTGGCCTCCATGACGGGTCCCATTAAACGTGGTCTACTCTGGCAGCAGCGGGATCGTCTATTCTCGCGCTGGAAGGAGAGGTAAGCAAATTATAATTACTCATTATACCCTGTGCTCATTAAAAATGGGCAAAAGCGGTATAATGAATTTGTGTGAGTGTATGTAACAGGCAGAAGGAAGCATCTTCGACCCTATAAAGAATATATATTCTTGATCAGTATAAATAGCCGAGTTGATTGACACCTGTCCGTCTGTCTGTCTGTCCGTCCGTCTCTATGAACGCGTGGATCTCAGCAACTATAAGAGCTAGAGACTTCAAAATTGTAATGTAGGTTCCTGAATACCATGCGCAGTTCAAGTTTATTTTAAATTTTCGATATCAAGTCCCGTTTGTTTTAAAATTAGAAAAATCAACATAACAAAGACAATGTTAAAGCTAGAGACTTGAGATTTGGCACACATGATAAAAAGCTTGGGGTTAATGTGTCCTGAAAATTTCATCGTGATAGCACGCCCCCTTCGCCCATAACTGGAAAAAGCTGATAGCAAGAGCAGTTTTATAGCTAGAGAGACTTGAGATTTGGCACAACATGGTGAGTATCCTACTCCCAATTTATGCGAATTGAGCGAATTTGAGAGAGACCCTATATTACATATATTTAAATCCCATTATATTGAAAATACTTTTGTTTGAAGAACTGCACAAGGTTTCCAAATGTCGCGCGCGCTCGACTGATCGGCTTGTGTTTAAGTAAAAGATTTACGAAAGTTATATTATACGATAAATACGAAATATGCAATTCTAAATAATATTTTAGTAATTCGCATAATTAGCAAATTATGAGCACTAAGCACGTCATTCAATTTCTTTGCCAATTCCTTTATCATCCTTAAAAATATTTATTCGGATACAGAGTCAGTTGAGTTCAAAAATCTTTTAATTAAATAATTTCTCGGAAAAAACGTATTGCTTATTTTCACTTATATTACAAATTCTCTTTGTAAATGAGTCATATTTTCTTTGAGTGTATGCGTGCATCAATTTGAAACATTTTCAAATATAATGCATTTATAAATATAATGCATATACTACCTGGCGAAAAACTGTGAAATTTAACAACCCTCTCTCAAGTGTCGACCGGCAAATTTATGCAAATTTATTTACCGAGGGGGGATTCGTTAATTGCAAAGAGCGCATAATTGACAGTGGCTGAAGTTTACGTTTTTGTATTCGAACTGCAAAATGTGAATACGAAATGTGAATGTGAATGGTTTCCAAAAGCACAGTGAGTGGGTGGCTGTGGCTGTCCAGTTAGTCCGATACACAGATGGCTGTGCTCTTTTTATTGTTTTTGTATATATTTAATTGAAATTTAATTACGTTGCAGTCGAGTATTCCTCTCGTTCTTCTGGTGGATCGGTCTCTGAGCTGGCAATTACGTTTATCGGCACATTTTTAATTGACAGTTAATGGCCACTAAGCGTAGCTATCAATTGTGAATATTTGATTGTTCGTTGGCATGAAATGTGCATTAAGTTGGTTAGCTGAAATATTTTTAGGAAATTCATTAAATAAATATGATATATTTAACCATAAATCTGAATTATTTAATTGAATTTTTAAAGTTAGTAAATATATGGAAATAAAAGTAGATATAGGTATTTCCATCAATTGTTTTATGATTATTATGCTCTGTATTTCCGGGAATCAATGTTAATATAATAATAATTCCAATAGTAAATCTATTGTTGTCTCTAAAACGAGCAATGATAGAAAGTTTTGGCATTTAGGAAATTTGTATTTATTTAATAAAATGTTTAACTTGTTGAAGCTTGTCATAAATTACTTATATTAGAACTTTCATATTTATCTACCATTAAATTTATCAATCATTTGCATATAAGCTCAATTTAAAATGTTTTTATTTACTCTTGTTCACCTACGTTAATACTTCTTCTTCCCCTATGCATTTGAATTTAATTGGCAATCCATTCACTTCCTGATCAGGTTCTTCACAAACTCTCATCGTTTTTCACATGGAGTGATTGCCCCAAAGTTTCCAGTCATTAAGTTCTAGTGATTCGAACGCTTGGCCCGTCCCAGAGTGAAGCCTCAAGATAGTTAACAAGCTCAACTAATCACTGCAAGTCCATTATTAGCCATCTCAGGCACTGGGTAAGCAATTACCCAAAAGATTATTCGTTTTTTGCGAGTTTGCTTAAAGAGCTAACAAAAACATCATTTATCGTCTCTCCTTTTTGGCCACGTTAATAAGCAGCTGTGAGCCAAGAACCCAAAGCTCAACCAACTGCTGTCTACCAACTGTTGGCTGAAGAGAAGTGAGCAATTTTGGGCCTTCTTTGTTACCTAAACGCAACTGGCTTGCACAAAAGATTTGTAAATTATTTGAAGCCGTTTGAAAAGCGGGAAAACATTTCCCAATGCTAATGCCAGAAAAGTTTTGACAATAAATAAATCGATGGATAAAGTTGGCGCTAAGTAAATACGCGTATCTCGAGCCATGCATTATTAAGTTTTGACAAAACAAAATTTATGTTTTATTCACAAATCAAGCGCGAATTTCGCATATTAAATGCTTCTCATTGCTGCAATCGAGTCGATAAAACACAATATTATTATCATCGTCGTCTTACGAAAGCCATAAAATGAAAAGCAGCTTTGACTCGAAGTTTGAGTATCTCAAGTGTGTTTGGCTTTGACTTCCTTTTCTTTTTATTCATTTTGCCGCATGATTTATTATTTATTAATAATATTTTCAAATGCTGCGGGTGGTCGATTGTATGGAGGCAACAGAGAAGGGGGAAGATGAAGTAAGGAGACCATATCTATTGGCCAATTGTTGCAGTGGCAATTGGCATATTGTGTTGTTGCTGATCTCAAGTTTTTTAAATGATAATTATATAATAATAATGATGATTTTCAAGTGAATCTTTGGCCAATTGACCTTTAAAATGTTGGACTGACCTTAAAGCTAACCAATTGTAATATTTGCATTATTTTATGCTTCTCTTTTTTATTGCAGATA
Source organism: Drosophila histrio (assembly GCA_958299025.2). NCBI lineage: Eukaryota > Metazoa > Arthropoda > Insecta > Diptera > Drosophilidae > Drosophila > Drosophila histrio. The sequence goes on from OY282580.2 coordinate 19,373,340, forward strand.
CTTTGTGCTCACCCGCGACTATTTGCATTGCTTTAAACGTGCCTCGGGATCGGCCAATGAACGTGCCTCGGATATGGGACAATTTATATTTAAGGTAAGTTAAAAAGGGTCAAGTTAACAGCAATAAAATTAAGTTCATGTCTCTGGATATGTTCAGGGTTGGCAGTGAAAATGGTATCATACTAGGAGGTTTAAAGATGTTGCATTCGACTCTTTAAACACGCATTTATTAACATTGATTGAAGTAGTTGTTTTTAACAAAAGAAAACATTCAGGTTTTCGACTCTTACCCTAAAAATAATATAATAAAATACTATAAAAATCTTCTTCATTTAAATAACTTAAAATATCTGCAACTATAAATCTTCAGCACGTTTTACAATTATCCAGAGTTACCTTAACAGACTATACAACTTGGCCAACACACAGAAACAAACAGATACAGACACACATCTCACGCTTATTTACTACGCATTGTAAAATTCTATTACCAGAACGAGATTTATGCCAAGCATTATGACAACTACGAGTATAACTTTGTCATACTCATGAGTATTATGGCTGAATCGTTAAGGGGAAGTGCAGGGTAGTGCAGGGTAGGGCGTCAGTAGGACACACCTTGAAAGTGCTTATAAATTGAGTTCCCCACTGAGTCTGATACATAACGTCACGTTTTGCCGTGTTGACGTCGCCTGATAGTGATCGTTTTATTATATAGAAGGAAGAAGAAGGAACAAGTAAAAATACTTATTGATGATACTGTAAAGTGTGCGAAACATATGAGAAATTCATACATTACTCACTGCAATTAAGTGGCATTTTTCCAGCGACTTTGTTACACACAATTTCTCATTAAGAATCCCCTCGAATTCCTACTGCACTTATTCCCCTGCTACGTAAAAAAAAACTTCATTACCACACCAACTTTTGGGCAAAACTCAACTAATTGGCTAAAACTTGCAGCTACTGCATGTTAATTTGCCTAACTATCGGTTCGTCCCACATGAGCCTGGCCCACTAGCCCAGCCAGCTGCCACTCCCCTCCAACTGGCACAACTTTACCATTAAAACAAAGCAAATACGAGGCTAAAAGGCAACTGGAAAAACAAAAAAAAAACAGTCACAAAACAGGAAAGCAACAATAGGAAAAAAAAAACACGATTGCAATGAAATTGTTCGTTGTTGCTAATGTCGTTTTGCCGTTGTTTTTGTTGTTGTTGTTATTTAAACAAATAAGGAAAATGCACATAAAACTGCAAAAAGAGCAACACAAATGCCACTTAACATGCTCACACAGCAACAACAACAACAAAATACGACTGCAAAGAGATCATGAGAAAATTGCTTTTATTTTAGTTACTTAAAACACAATGTTTAATTTTCATTTAATTTTCTTTCTTTCTACAAAAAATAATCTCTAAAAGGTAACGTCAATAAATAGCCAGCAAACGTTGTTGTTTACAATTTAATTTAAAATTAAAATAAATTTTAAAAGCCGCACCAAACATTTCTTTTATATCGGGCAATTTTCCAACATAAACAACAGTGGAATTTAATGTATGAGAAAAAAAAAACCAAGCTGGGAAGTGCGAAAATGCTTAAAGAGACAAATTGTAGCTAAATAATGCATGAAGTTACTAAACTGGCAGCTATGAGATACTTTTTTTTGTATCTGTAAACAAGCGTAGTGTCGTGCTGAGTTTATACAAGTCAGACAGTTGAATTTGTATTTTATTTCAATAAAAAATTTACGTCTGCTTCTTTATCTCTTGTCAAAAACCATTAATTACATATTCAAATTTTCAAAGCATAAATATTACACCTCAAAGGCCTTCAACAGTCCATATCCAATCCGAAAGTCGCCATAAATGGGCATCATCATAGCTTAGACACCCACACTTATTAGCGGAGACATCAACCCGCAAAACAAGCCATGACCAAAGTCGAGTCATTGAGCCTGATTAGAGGCCTCTGGGCCAGCGAGTAGATTGACACAAATACATTTAAAATAGCCTTAATGAAATTATTAAAATACAAATTAAAATACGGAATATATATACAAATATTTTTATAACAAATTGATTATCAGTTTTCCATTTAGAGAAAAAACATTTATAATAAATAAGATTTTTATAAGACAACTATTTAAGTTTCATGGTGAGTCTTAATTAAGATTTGTTGTCAATTAGAAAGGAAACTAATTATTTTATTTAGATATATTAAAATATGTATGAGAGAAAGATCAATATTTATTCTAGTAAACTAACCTTAAGCATTTTTAATATTTTCCAACGCCTATTTGCAATTCTATCAAGCATAATAATCTTATTTATCTAAGTGTCTGTATTCTAGCTGGTGTTTTAATTAATTGACAGTCAACGACACTAGAACTAGAATCAATATCGCCTAGTCAATGTAATCAAGTTAATCAATTAGGTGTGCCATGTAGAAGGCAGCTTCATTTACAGTCTAATTATTTAATTTAATTTTTGCATAAATTTCAAAGTGATTGAAATTTTATGTCTACCTTTTTGCCAAATGATTCCGACTCGAATCGTTGATGAAACATTTTTGCCACTGTCTGCACTCAAATCCAGAGGGAAATCAATCGCGCGTGAAACGTAGCGATGCTTAATAATTACAGGTGATGTGACAGCAGTAATGAGATAGGGGGAGTGGGGTCTGAAAATGAGGGGGGAGGAGAGCAGATAGCAGAGAGTGCAGCAATCGACAGCCTGCGGGTCGTAAAAGTTGCTTCAAAATTGCAGTTTTTGCACTTTGACAGTGATTGAATTCAATATTGATTTTTATTGGAGACATTTGCCAATGTAGTTACCTGACAGGGGGATATAAAGTTGCAATTTCAGTATAGTATATGTATGTATATCCATAATGAGTGCATATTAATTGAGCTGCAGGCATTAATTGTATTAAATATGCATTTGCATAATTAAAAGATGGCAAAATGCTTTATATTATTATTATCATAATATGTGCGGCACTGGAACAACCTTACAAATCAATCAAAAGTGTCAGAAATCAATGGCTCTCTATGACACCAGTTACGATATGTTCACAGACACTTGGACTTTATAGTAGTATAGTACTCATAAAGCAAAGCCCACATATCAAATTTGTAGATACATTGGTCAAAACAAATGAGTGCGACTCGCACGAGCTTTGTTTACTGGACTAGTTTTGACGGGCAATGCTGTTAAATATGACAAAATATGAAATGAAAACAATAATAATATCGGCTAATCAATGTCAGCCTTGAAATTCATATTTTTTGAAAGTTTTCGGGTTAGGCTAAAGAGCAAAACTTGAAGGCGGAAATTGGGAAAATGTATTGACCACATTGTGAGGTCAGGTATGAGGTTATTATGTATAAATTAACTTTTATTTAAGTATATAAAAGCCTAGAGTTCATTTTGAAATTGATTTTAATTTCTATACATGTTTGCTAACAATATCTTTTAGTTAATTAACAGAGACAGAAAGTTAAACAATAGATTTGTATTGCAACAAATTTCAATTTATAATTGGCAATGCATAATAAATATAGTCTGAGAATGGTGTTACTAACTATCTATCTATTTTATCCAATTAACGAGAATTAAATTAACATAGGAATTTCTCGATAGGTTTTCAATGCATAACAGATCAACTCTCACATTTATATTGTTTTCTATATAGAAATATGAATTTACAATATTTTATATATAGAGACAAGCGCCACAAACTACCAAATTATTGTGCTTGTCTTCCAGCCCACACATTCCAGCTAGTTTTACATTGTCTTAGATCATTTTATTGGGTTCCATTTGAATGTCTTTACGACATGGTCTTTGGGTCTTCGTGATGAGCAATCACATGTCCAATGATTCTCATATCCCTATGCTAATGTCTTTTGCTTTTTGTAAACATAAATCGCGTAATTTATCATAAAAACGATCTATGTATATCGTACCACCCACCACTCCTCCTCCTCCTTTGCCCCTCCATTGCCATCTTTATCGTTAAAAACAACTTAATTATGGTTGGCCATAAAAATAGAAGCAGTCAACATAAAGAGAGAAAAAGAATTTCTTGAGCAAAACTGGAGAGGCGGCCAACGTTTTATATCGCATAACTTGGCTAATTGCCACACGCTGCTGACATATTTGCCTAATGGCCTCGTATAGTTTTTAGTTGGAGCACAGAATCTGTAACAACTTTAAGTTCAAGTCATAAAGCAGCTCAAGAACAAGAAAACGCAGAACGCATAAACTTGCCTAGAAAACAACGACAACACAAAAAAAATGAGTTCAATAAAAGTTCTACATGGTAAAAAGTTTTGCTCTTGGCCAAAGGGAAAAACTGTCAGCCTGGCCTAATGACTTTTAACCGAGTTGCAAAATGCAGCAAGAAAATGAGAAGAAACCGAAGCAAAGGAAGTAAATAGTAGTTAGAGAAAGGTAGACTAGAAAGATAGACCAGGCGAGGCTTAATTGTTGTATTGTTGGCCCAAAAGTTTTGCATAAAGACGTGCTAAAAATAATTGAGTAACAATTTATTTTATGCCCCGTGCTATTAAAACTAAGTGCATTAGTTTGGCAACAGCAAATGAGATGCAATCTTAATGGAGCAACTCGAACTATTCAGCAGCTGATGTCATACGCTGAGCTGGAATTGTAAATAAATATTAAAGTGTTTTGCATGCAATTTTATTTTCAATTAAAATGGCATAGACAATTGAAAAGTTTCTGGTTTGAAAGTTTTAAGAAACTCACAAGTTGAACGGCGATTTCAACTTAATAATTATCACTTGTAACTTAACTTTATTATTGATTTTAATGACAAAATTATCTACTTACTATAAGTATAACAAAATTATTGTGAATCAAAATGTTGTGTAAATAAAATAAATAAACCAAACGTTTTTTTTTAAATGTCCATTATTAGAAGTCGAATATTGTAATTTAATATTTAAAATAAAATTGGAAAGGTTTTGAAAATAGGAACTAAAGTATATTATATGTATATCTATTTTAGATTTAATGTAGAGCGCTTAAAAAGTAAAAGGTCTGGGAGTAAGTATCTGGGAGAACACTGAAAACCTCAATCAAATCAATAACTATTAGTATTAGCTATAGAAGAGCATAGTATTTCATACTTGGCTTAAGAAATTTCGACCGTTTTGTGATCTGTTCATAATTCTAAATTAATAAAAGTGTTGTAGCTCATCTGAAGCAGCTCAAAATAACGTATTTTCTTGTGGCATTCATCAAAAGTTAACTAGTTCAAAGTACAACAATCGATTCCAGTTCCCAGACCCCTGCTGACTGACCCAGAGACCAACGATCATTGCCTAACCTTTGACTTGTATTGTTCGTAACAATGCTGTAGACTGTTGGCTTATTGTTTTTTTGTTTTCTTAACCATTTCAGGTCAAACTGGTGGATGTCGAGAAGGTGGAATGGCTTAATCGGCGATCGTATAGCGCCATTGGACTGCTGCTGGGACGCGAGGGTCGCGTGCTCTTGCGCTGTGACGACGGCCTCGAGGATTGGTTCGAGTTGCTGGAGGCAAGTATATGGCTGAAACTTTTACTGTAGCAATGTGTAATGTATGTATTTGTTTGTGTTGTTAACAGGAATGCACGCTGACCTCCAAGGAGCGTCGTCGCGCTCTGAAGATTGCACAGGGTCCGAGATCACGCGCCTCTTTGGCGGCGCCCGTTTCGCATGCCTCGCTGCAGTTCCAGCACTTCGGTCTGGGTAGCACCTACTCCAGTGCCCTGGATGATTGGCTGATGACGAGTGGAGCAGGCGGCGGTGGTGGCTTGGCACGTCATAAGATCGGAGCTGGCAGCCTCAATGGCTATGCGGGCGCCAATCCATTTCTGTTCAGCGATTCGGTGCCGGATCTGAGTGCACTGAATAATGAGAATCACAATCATCATTTGAGCGGCATCTCAACGAATCACTCGACACCACAGAAGATACCGCACCACAGCAATGCGAATCTCAGTCGCTATTCCAATGGTTATGTCTCCGCGCAGAATAGTTTTACACAGGCTGGCGGTGCTTTGTATGGATCGCCACGTCGTATATTCATCAACAGCAGCTTCGGCTCCAATCAGGTGGTCGATGAGGAGACAGCCGAGGAGGCAGAGGTCCAATTGCGTAGACCACGACTCTTCCGGGGCATCAGCGCCACGCCGGACAATGGCAACGAGCTGGACAGAGATTGGCTCTATCGCAAACCACGTGCGCCGACCGATATGCGTCATTCAGGTGAGTAAATACCTGAGACGATAACTGCCATAAGGTTTTAAAATATAAAATTACGACATAACATAAGTTATGGAATACCAGCTATTTTTATATTTTAAACTGCAAGTGTTTTGAAATACCTGGGATCGAAACTGTTATTGGTTTTAAAGTTAAAATTTCGACAGAGCAATTATTTATTTATTTTGATTTATATTTAAAAGTTACGGAACAATCTTTTATTTATTTTTAAGACAATTTGCGAAAAAACAATTATTGTCTATTTTGAAATAAAAATTATGGAATATGACTATTTGTCTTATTTTAAATGAGACTCTGATTGTTATAAGTTTTAAATTAAAAGTATGGGATAAAAACTAGTTTCCTATTTTCATATTCCATTTAAATTGAATTTCTTAGTTAACTTTCCTTTCGTTCCCTGTTAAATACTACTAATAAACCAAATTGGTCAACTTTGTTATTAACTCCATTAACTGCTTACAGTGCAACCCATGCTGCCCACTCACAACTCCAATGGCGGCAGCAACGCCGGACTGGCCCAGAAGACGGAACTGGACTGCTCGGCTCATGACAGTGGCCTGGATACGCCCCCCTCGACACACCGCCCTTCGAGTTATCGGGAGGCTGCCAGCCGTGATAGCACCGAGACCAATGGCAGCTCATCACGTGGCACGTTGTTGAACAATTCGCCCGGCGGCAGCTTTCGGGCCAAGAAGCTGAGTCCACAGGTGACCAATTTGAATCAATTGAATTCATTGCACGGCTCACGCTACTCTGTGCAGGATCAGCGCATACTGAAGATGCGTAACAACGAGGAGGATCGTTGTGCGTCCATCAAACTGGCCAACCGACTCAATCACAATCATCATGACCAGCAGCAACAACATAACTCATCCGCCTATGATCCCAACCAGAATCGATACTATAAGAATGGCAATGGCTCGTCGCCAATTTCGTTGACACCACAGCATACGCCACAGCATAAAATTATGCATCATGGCAATGGTAATGGTAATGGTACACTCAACGGAAATGGTGGCTCTGCCATGAACGGATCCGCCATATTCCGGGAGCGCTATCAGCATCCAGCTCTGGCGGCCATAATCAATGAGGCACAGGGCTTAAAGTTTCGAGGTAAAACAATCTTATCCTAGGTGCATGGTGTTTTAGTTTTAAGTGTTTATGTTTTGGTTATGGGAAAATAATTATAATTTAATTAATTAATAATTTAACTATAGTAATTATAGCAATAATTATATTGTAATTTAAGGTAGTATATTAATGCATCCGTATAAAATATTATGTATATAATACTTAAAGTATATATAACATTTAATTAAATCTTTAAGATTTATTGTTCGATTAAACCTCAAGGAATTATGCAAATCTTTATTTATAAATTTGAATTTCTCTATAAACTCTTAAATGAAAATCCTTTTTAAATTTAATATATAAAGATATATAGTAAAAATTTCTAATGGTGGTTTAGCGACATTTAAGTTGTTTAAGTGTAATATAATATTTATATACATATAATTTGTCAAGTAATTGATTTGAGAAAATAGAAAACTCCCCAATAAATACCATTAATTATTTTTCAACATGTTTTAAGAATCATAAGCAACGATTAGGAAAATTTATAAATAACCTAGAAAAGTTATTTTTATTTATTTATTTTGTCTAAACAATTACTTGACTATATAAGTGGTATCAATTTATACTTTGCACGTTTTAATCTTAATACTCTGTATCATAGTTGAATTGTATATAATTTTAAATTTTTTTATTTTATTTCAATTGCATGTTAACAATTTGAAGAAGAAACGGAGAATATTTGGTAAATGAAATAAATACAAATATTGCATGCAGCATCCCTCCAAAACATACCCAAGATATCAATCACACCGAGCATGGCAAATCAGTAGTACCAATGATATAGTATATGTAGACACATATCTGATACTAGATATGAATTACTTCTTATAGAACGTGCCTATTCGGATAGCCAGCAACGTCGGCTGAACAACAACAACAACGGGCCAACTCCGGTGCCCGCCTCACCCTTGGCCCAGAGACGCAACAACGTCCCCATTTTTGGAACGCCCACGCGTGTATAGCGTTTAAAAGTCTAAGCAAATGATATGTGAGGTCATAGAACACTTAAATATGCATTACCATTAGTAAATAAGTAGCTAAATGTTTAAGCGAAATCATTAAAAATATAGTCAACGGATAATACTTGAATAAAGAACAGAAAATAAGGGAATAATTTAATTAGTAGATGATTAATGCAGCGACTTTATTGAGCTCGGTATCACCAGATACCAGCTAAATACATATTATATTAAATATATTTAGATTAAATATGTAGCTTAAAAGTAAATACAATTCTCAAGTAGTTTTAGTGTGCTACATTGTCCAGCTTTATGTGAAACGTTAAAATAAAATATACAACGGCCTCGTTCCAAATTTCGATTGCAAATCAATACCATTGTACTTTTATTCGATATCCTTAATAATTCTATTTAATTTGTTATTCCTGACTTGGCGAAATTGTTTTCTATCGGAGTTTTGGAACGTGGTTGTTAATAAAAGTCAATTCAAAAGGTATTTAATTTCTTTGGAAGTGTTGAAAGAAATGGAAACGATGTGGGGGGCTTTGTGCAATTTCAAATATTAAATATGGCGCGCACACTCGAGCTGTGCTTCTTCTTCTTTAATGGCCATTCGCTGCTCAAGACAACATCAGAGATGAGAAGTTTCATTACCAATAAATAAAGAAATAATATGATATGAACAAATATCTAAATGATTTAAGGAAATAGAGTTGTAAATATGAAGCCTCTTGTACCGCGACAGGTATAATATATATTAGAAAATTAACAAAAAAGTGTACTGCTGTAATAAATGCATTTCAAATCGAAATTCAAATTCGTTGATAAAGTCAACTATCGAGTTGCCAACTATCGTATTGTTTCGATACATTAGTTGTATGTTTGTTATCGATACTCCACAAGCAAACGATACTCCACTACTCATTGCAACTTATATCGATACTTAATATTATACCACAGCACACTTTGCGTAAGATAAAAAGTTTACATTTATATTCATAATAACTCTGGTTCCAACGTTGTATTACAATTATAGTTTTTTTGTATTTATATATTCTAATTCGCATATTTGTACGTTTACCAACCCTATTACACTCACATTGCCGCTGTGCTGGAATTTCACAACACTGTCAGCTGTCGAATTCGTTGCGTGCACTTTTATTAAAACGAGCAATTAACTAACTTAAAAGTAGTTATACCATTTAAACAGCGCACATATAAATAAAAAGTTAGTAAAAGGTGTTAAAACAAGTGTGGATTTTAATTAGTGCACAGCTTTCCCATAAAATACCGAAGACTTTGCCCTCGGCGAGTTTACATGACGTTCTAACCTCTAAATCTGACGAAATACAAAACCCAGTCGGCTTATTGTTCAATTACGAAAATATACAATAATATTGTTTATACCCAGACAAGAAGTAAACACGTTTTTCTTTTTTAATACAGAATGGCTCAGTTTTTCAACCGTATTGGCCAAATGGGCCTCGGCGTTGCGCTTTTGGGCGGCGTTGTGAACTCCGCATTATATAATGTCGAAGGTGGCCACCGTGCTGTTATTTTCGATCGCTTCACTGGCATCAAGGAGAGCGTCGTCGGCGAGGGCACACACTTCTTCATTCCCTGGGTGCAGCGTCCCATCATCTTCGACATTCGGTCGCAGCCCCGCAATGTGCCTGTGATAACCGGCAGCAAGGATTTGCAGAATGTCAACATCACACTGCGTATTTTGTATCGGCCGATACCCGAGGAGTTGCCAAAGATTTACACCATCCTTGGCCAGGATTACGATGAGCGTGTGCTGCCCTCGATTGCTCCTGAGGTGCTTAAGGCTGTTGTCGCTCAGTTTGATGCCGGTGAGCTGATTACTCAGCGTGAGGTAAGCGCAAAATTTAAAACTGACAATGAAACACATATTAAGCCATATTTCAATTCTTACCAGATGGTGTCGCAGCGCGTTTCCCAGGAACTCACGGTGCGTGCCAAGCAATTCGGCTTCATATTGGATGACATATCGCTGACGCACTTGACCTTTGGCCGTGAATTCACACTGGCCGTTGAGATGAAACAGGTTGCCCAGCAGGAGGCCGAAAAGGCGCGTTTCGTGGTCGAGAAGGCCGAGCAACAGAAGTTGGCTTCCATTATCTCCGCTGAGGGTGATGCTGGCGCTGCCGATCTACTGGCCAGGTCATTCGGCGAGGCCGGCGATGGTCTTGTCGAGCTGCGTCGTATTGAGGCTGCCGAGGATATTGCATACCAGCTATCGAGATCACGTGGTGTCGCTTATCTGCCAAGTGGACAGAACACGCTGCTCAGCCTTCCCTCCATTGCGCAATAACGTGCCTAGTGGATTAAGTTGTAACTACCTGTAGCATTTATTAAGTACTTTCGATTTTGTTTATGCCCCACAACAATGCAATTTGTAACTCCCCCTTGCCTTCTGCAGAAGCATTGGTCCAACGTTTTTATCACTTATTGGCTTTGATTCTGTGCGCGCACGTTGTTCGACCCTGTTATTGTCGTCGACTGGACTGATGTGCGCGTATCTGAAACTTGAACTCTAAATTCCTTACTGAATCCAGACAGAAGACCAGAATAGAATGTTACATCTTGCGAGAATATAAAAAATTTGTTATGTGAACAAAAGAATCCAATACAATAAATACATATTAAATATGAAAATTATGGAAATCCCTTAACTATCTATATTTATTATTTAACAATTGAGGATTTGAGGCATACAAAGGGAATAGGCAAATTGTATGTATCTCTTGATATGTTCTGATCACAGAAAGTACACACTTAGTATTCGTTTGACGCTGGAAATACATTAAAACAAAAGTTTAATAAACAGATGCATCAACAATTAAGTCATTTGTATCTTCTTTGACTTTGACAATCATTTACCCTAAACTAATCTGTTAAAGTGTTTAATCTTTCATTCGCAAACATCAAACATTTCTATTTAATTATAATACAATTCTTCAATTCATTGAATATACAATAGCTACTATAAAATTCGTTTTAAAACTAGCATAGCAAATTTAGAATATATTTTCAAGAGCTACCGTGTTAATCCACTCACATTCTACCCATTAATGCAACCGGTTTCCTTCTTTAAAAATTTTGTTTATTGTTAAGTTGCGATTTCTTAATCCAAGCAAAAGAAATAACGTCAATAGCCAATAGAGAATCCCATCTATATGTCCTCGATTTGCAGAGAAGTTGTATATTTTTTATAGTTTTGACCATTCTCGCTTTTAAATTGTTATGATGTTCAGAAGTAGCAAAAGATTCTTTTTAGACAATATTTCTATTCAAATGGTTAAATGTTATGTATTAAATTCTATTTCACTCTCTGGCAGTTCTATCAATTTCTGGCATTCGGCAAATGTTATTTAATCATTCGTTCGCTAGATTATGCAATCATCCACTTCTAGACGCCATAAGACGACCCCCATTCGAAACCCCCATGAATGTCCAAGCTTTTCAACTCAAGTCAGCCATAAATCAAATTGAAGCACTTCCACATTAAGCAAAAAAAAAAGAAAAGAAAAGTAAAAGGAAGGAGCTTGAATGCGCACATTCACTTTCCACTTCCCCCCTCATTATAACAGAACTCAGATACATAAGAGTTGCTTGGGGTTGGTTCGAGTTGAAGTATTTTGGGGATGATGCGGGTGGTCGTGGCATCACAATAAGAGCGACATTGCCGTAAGCATGGCAAAAATCTGTTGATTCAGTCAAGTGATTTGCCAAAGTGGCTTCGTTCAAATGCCAGACACAGGCACGCAACAGTTGGATGACATTCCCCTTCCCTCTATCCAACTCGTGAACATACATAATCGAGAGCAGAGCAGAGCTTTTTAGCGTCATAGAGCATCGATGAGAGTCTCGTGTTCGGATTCGGAACGTGCATCAGCAGTTACAGATACAGATACAAAATACAGCCAGGTCCCCATTTGGCAGCTGCGCGACAAGTTGTTCAGGAAAACCTGTTGCAAAAAAAACAAAAAAAAAAAGAATGTCTTCACGTCACATATATGTAAATTAAAATTTGTTTTTATTTCATATCTTCGCACATTTGTTGCTGTTGTTCTTCTGATCTTAGTTTGGGAAAGTCCCACGCAATAGCTGACTCATGACTCGCCGGGGGATTCTTCTCGCCGAATGATCATTAGGTTGCCAACTAACTCATTTATATTCAACTCCATAGTCTTACGTTAACGCAGTTTAATGCACTTTCAAAGTAACGTTGAATGCAAATTTGAATAAATATTCACACACACACTTTTAATGTTAATTTATTTATAACAAATTCATTGGCAGAATTCGGTTTGAGTTCGCCGTTTGAACCGGTCCTGTGGCTGCTCTCGGAGCCCAACAGCTCGGAGTTTTTAACGAAGCGATGCTTTATAAGCTCTGGCCGAACGTTGAGCAGCACTCAGTTGGCCAACAGCGGTTGCCACAGCGGGAACAGCTAGACTAAATTTTAATTATACTAAATAGCAAATATAGTGCATACACTACGGAACATACAAAACGGAACTAAGAGTGCAAATAATTAAAGGCAAGTCAACTTAAGTGCACAACGGTGTTGGCATGTATGTGAATGGTTGTGTGTATGTGTGTCTGTGTGTGTGTGTGTGTGTGGATCTATGTGCGTGTGCCTCTTGGGCATATTTAAACAATTAAAGTGCTTTAAAAAACATTTTACACACATAAACACTGGGCGTATACGTAATATTACGAAATGACCTTTTTTTTAAGCGCTGCTTTAACTTCGCATTCAGCCTTGTTAACTATTTTCTGAGCTTGGACATTCAACATCCAACAATCTTATCAGTTTAACGATTTTTGGTCTGTTCTCATTTGTTTATAGTTTTTCTAGTATTTTTTATTGCCAATGCCAAACAACTTTTGTAGGGTTTAAAAGTGATTACCAATTAAACAAGATAAATTAATGCAGAAAAAAATGATTACATTCAAATTATATTTCCAGTCATAGTTGTAGTTGTTTAAGCAGAGTTAACAAACTAACAAAAGTAAACTACAACTTTGGCCAATTGCTTAAACGAGTATTCTAACAACTACATAGACAAATGTGCTAAAAATTTGCTAAAAAAACGTAAATGGCAAAGATCTAAATCTAAATAAAATGCTTTTAAATAAAGAAATAAAGAGATTGTTGTAAATTATAAATAAATTATCTAAAGAGGGGTATAACAGCAGGTATTTATTGTATGTATGTAGAAAGTGAGAATAGAATACAATAATAAGAATTTTTTAAGTAATTACCACAGGCAAATATAAATTGTAATTAATAAGAATTAAAATTTCTTTAAAATGCTAAGCTTGTGTGAGAAACTGAAATAAACATTAAACAATTATAAATTAATCATACACTGCAAAAAGAAAATATTTCGAAAGGTTTTAATCATGAGAAAACTAAAATTGTCTGTTGGGCCAAAAGAAAACATTTGAATTAAAGATTCCTTATTTAATTTATTAATTGAAAGTTCATTGACATTATTTAAATTGCTCTTAAAGTTATAAATATATTGATAAATATTATAAATTTAATTTAATCGCCTTAAACATTATCTACATAAAGATTGAAGAAGATTCAATTTCTAATGCTCTCTGCATACATCAAGTTTTTAATTTTCTATTAAATTAAAGAAAATATATATATATATATTCTAAGATTCAATTAGATAATGTTCTAGCAAGAGACCCACTTGAAATTTGCTTAGATTATAGTATTGATAGTGTCAGTTAGAGTATCTACAATGTCTTAATCAGCTAAGCGAGAGCGTGTGCATTTATTGTAAACAAAATATTCGTTATCTATTCACTGAAAATATTTATACTCACATTAACATTATTAAGCACTTTGCATATTTAATTCATCAACTAACACAGCATACCCAATAATAATAATAATAATATTCATTGAACATGAGCAAAGCATCCACTAATCCGACCATGCCCTTGCAAGCTAAGGGTATTACTAATGTGGTGACAGATAAACTGGATCCCAAGGTTTCGGTGAGTGTCTGTCTCTCTCAGTGCATTTGAGAATACAGTGTAAATTAAATTTTACTTATTAATTGCTCGTAATTTAATTTTATGTTAACTGCTTTTTACAGATCGATATGGAAGCGCCCGAATTCAGAGATTTTGCCAAATCAATGGTTGACTATATAGCCGATTACCTGGAGAACATACGCGACAGGTGAGAATGTGCAGCATGTTAATTAAATTGAATTTACGACCTGTATCTGTATCTGTTGCTGTATCTGTTTCTGGTGTTCAATAACACGAATTGACCTTACAATTTGAAAGTTCGTTCTGATTGACCCACAGTTTGCCTTTCCGCGTCGAAAATGACTGACGACTGATTTCATATTAACTAATACAAAACAACAATTGATTCAGTACAATTCGTGTTATACTATATTGAGTCATGGGAAAGTCTAGGTATTGCCAGTTTTGACCTTCTAGTAGTGCCCAACTGAGCTTACGAGCTTTCACAAGATTTTTGCCATTCTGCTTTGAAATTTGTAGCTTATTAATTACAACAATTACAACTATAAAGTTTTTTTTTTGTTTAATAATGTTTGTTGGCATTTCAAGGTTCCCATTATTATTATTATTATTTAATTTTGCCTACAGCTTTCAGTCGTTTGCATTGTTCTTGAACCTTTATTTTCAATTTTAATGGTTTCGCCTTGGATCTGTAAGAGATTTCGAGTCGTAAAAAAGACATTGATTCATTTGTTGAATTAGACAAGCAGTTAATCTATCAGTTAGTCTAACAACCAATAAGTTAAAGTGTTTGGATAGAAATATGTTAGTAATTTAAAGAGACTATTAAAGACACTAAAAGATACAGCAAAATTCTGTGATACAGAGAATAATTGCTATAATTTTCTGAACTCAAACAAAATGTTATTGGTGTAGCATTTCCCTTGCAATTTATTGTTAATATGAGTGGCTTAAATAGACATTATTATTATTATAGATATAATTTATTATGCTAATAAACTTTATCAACTAATCTATTAGCAGAGCAGTTAAAATAATAGTAAAAATGAAAGATAAACAAATTATAAATATTTTAAATTGAGATAATTTGTAGAAGAGTCTTTTTAACTTGTTTACTTGTCTGTCTCGTTAGTATAATATTAATGTTTAGTTAAATTTGTCTTCATAATATTATAAAACTTAATTTATTCAAGTAATTTCCGTAGCTAAGATCTCATTATTTCCTTTAGAATGGCAAACTTAAATCTGTTAATCATATCTTAATTATATTTTGCTACCAGGAGAGCTTATATCTTTCTCAGAGTTCTTGATTACTTATGTGAGTTTTCTTAGGATTGTTTATCTACGAAAACAGCTATATAAGATATCAATCTCTGAAGTTACTTATAAGCAAATAAAGATACAGTTCTTATCATAATAACATTGAATATATATACTATATAATATATAATACATATATGTTAATTATAGCTAGTTTCTATTAATTTCTCATAAACCAAAAACATATTTATTATAAATGAACTTCTTTATTTTGCAAATAGAATTGTCCGATTCCATTTGCTATTTAAATATGACTTGACAAATGAGAGACGAAGTATAAAGAGCTCAGTAACTTGGGATTTGTCTGTATTAATCTTTATTCAGAATTAATGTATTTAAATGTAATGCCATACATTAACTGAAAGTACTCCGCCCACTTGATCTACTATAGAAAAAGTTCGCCTAGCAACTTTTATTGATTGCCAAGCCACTGGCAACTGGCAACAAGTGGCAAGTGTGGCAAGTGGGTGAATGATGAATTCTTGGTTGGGGGCTGGAATTCAATTAGCTGAGAGCTTTGTGAAGCTTTCTGAATGGTTACTAACCAAATTATAAATCTGATTATTATTGTTTCTCTTGTGCCCTTGCAGACGCGTCTTGCCCGAGGTGAAGCCTGGTTACTTGCAGCCCTTGATTCCGGATGCGGCGCCCGAGAAGCCAGAGGATTGGCAGGATGTGATGAAGGATATCGAGCGGGTTATCATGCCCGGCATTACACACTGGCACAGTCCCAAGTTCCATGCCTATTTCCCCACGGCCAACTCCTATCCGGCCATTGTGGCGGATATGTTGAGCGGAGCAATTGCTTGCATTGGATTCACATGGATTGCGAGTCCGGCGTGCACTGAACTCGAGGTAGTGATGTTGGACTGGTTGGGCAAGATGTTGGATCTGCCCGCTGAGTTTTTGGCCTGTTCCGGCGGCAAGGGTGGCGGCGTCATCCAAGGAACAGCGAGTGAATCGACCTTGGTGGCATTATTGGGCGCCAAGGCAAAGAAGTTGCAGGAGGTGAAGGCCGAGCATCCCGATTGGGATGAACATACGATTATTGGCAAGCTGGTTGGCTACTCCTCGGCCCAGGCACATTCCTCCGTGGAGCGAGCCGGACTCTTGGGTGGCGTTAAGCTGCGTTCCGTTCCAGCAGATGAGAATAATCGTCTGCGCGGAGATGCACTGGAGAAGGCAATCAAACAGGATTTAGCCGATGGCTTGATACCCTTCTATGCGGTCGTCACCCTGGGCACAACAAACTCTTGCGCCTTCGATCGCCTGGACGAATGTGGTGCCGTGGCCAACAAATACAATGTGTGGGTTCATGTGGATGCAGCCTATGCCGGCTCTGCTTTCATCTGCCCAGAGTATCGCCATCACATGAAGGGCATTGAGACTGCAGACTCTTTCAACTTCAATCCGCACAAGTGGATGTTGGTAAACTTTGACTGCTCCGCCATGTGGCTCAAGGATCCCAGTTGGGTGGTGAATGCCTTCAATGTTGATCCTCTCTATCTGAAGCATGACATGCAAGGATCTGCACCCGACTATCGCCACTGGCAAATACCGCTGGGAAGACGTTTCCGCGCCTTGAAACTCTGGTTCGTGCTGCGTCTCTATGGCGTGGAAAATCTTCAGGCTCACATTCGACGTCATTGCGGCTTTGCCACACAATTTGGCGATCTCTGCGTGGCCGATAAACGCTTTGAACTGGCTGCCGAGGTCAACATGGGACTGGTTTGCTTCCGCCTCAAGGGAACCAACGAACGGAACGAGGCGCTGCTGAAGCGCATCAATGGACGTGGCAAGATACACATGGTCCCGGCCAAGATACGTGATGTCTACTTCTTGCGCATGGCCGTCTGCTCGAGATTCACACAGCCCGAGGACATGGTCTACTCCTGGAACGAAGTCGCCGCTGCAGCTGATGAAATGGACGCCGAGGAATAGAGATGAAGATGTGAGGGAAGTGAAGCTGACATGCTTAGGGAATTTATCATACAATAATCACTCCAAATCCAAATGCAGACAGATCTGTATACATTCGTTATTGTTGTTGTTTCATTTTAAACGCTAATCGTATTTAATAAATGTGCTTAATTAATATATACACTGTAAATGATGACTAGTAGTGAACTGGTTGGGGCATAGATGGAAATGTGGAGATGACGTGCTTAGGGAATTTTACGTGCAATAATTACTAGATCATTTAATGCAGACAGATCTGCTTACATTTTCAATTGAATCAACTATTCTTTAACCTACTAAATAACTAATTAATTAACTAGATTTTGACTAGTTAAATGGAGGAGGAATAGATGGAGATGTGAGGATGACATGCCTAGCAAATTTATCATATAATAATTACTTCAAATTCAAATGCAGACAGATCTGTATACATTCGTTATTGTTGTTGTTTCTGTTTAAAATGCTAGTCGCATTTAATGAATGTGCTTAATTACTATCGCTAAAGTTTGACTAGTTAACTGGGCGAGAAATAGATACAGATATGAGAATGATATGCCTAGGGAATATTAAATACAATAATTACTCGATAATCAACTGCAGGCAGATCTGTTTTCAATTTGAATGGATTTAACTATTCGCTATTGTTGTTGTTTATGTTTGAATGGTAATCGCAATTATTAAATGTGATTAATTAGAGGGTAAACTGAAAGTTTTGCCTAGTTAACTGTGTCAGGAATAGATGGAGATGTGTAGATAAAGTGTTTAAAGAATTTGAATTACAAAAACAACAGTGCAAGTCAAAATTCAGACAGATTTCCTTCTACTCGTAGTTGTAGCAGTTTCTTTTAAACGCCTCTCATATTTAATGACTGTGCTTAATTCATATTTCCCACTGTAACTATTTCAATATGAATAGATAGAGATGTGGGAAGTAAAGTTGACACACTTGGGAAATTTTAAATACAATAATCACTCAATAATCAAAAGCAGACAGATCCGTTTTCATTTTCTATAGAATAAATTATTTGTTACTCTTCTTTTTTCTTTTTAAACACTAATCATATTTAATAAGTGTTTAATTACAATTTAAACTGTAAATTTAGACTAAGTAACTGGGGCCAGGAATATTTGGAGATGTAAGTATACAATACTTAGCTAATTTTTCATACAATAATCACTTTGAATAGAAATGCAGACAGATCTGTTTGCATTCGTTATTCTCATTGTTTCATGTTTTTTTTAAACGCTAATCGTATTTAATAAATATGCTTAACTACTATTTAAACTGTAAATTTTGACTAGTTAAGTGGGCGCTAAGCGCTAAGCTTCATATTGTAATAATCAATAATGCGCTGCGCCTCGCGTATGCCACTAAAGCGTGCCCCATCGATGGTGCCGAAGCCTTGCAACGCGGTGGCATCACCGGCAAAGAGGAGAGCAGGTGCCACATGTCCAAGGGGCGCCGCCAGTTTCTGGACATCACGTGCACTGCTGTTCACAGAGAAGTACGGACGACCGCCGAGATAACACGCCGAGCTGTTCCAGTTGGAGCGCAACATGGCCTGGGGATAGGGCACCGTGGAACTGGCCAGGCATTGGCGCAGCAGCGTGGTGATCTGCTCCAGCAACGCCGCATCGGGCAGCTTCTCTATCTCATCGTAGTAGCCGCCACCGACGCGTACCTCCAGCACATGTTGGCTCGTGGGCAGCTGGGAAATCTCCACGATCTGTTGAGTCCAGCTACGTTTAGGATTGGAGTTGGAGCTGAGATCGCTAAGTGACAGCAGCGAGCCCAGTGGACGCAAACTGGATTTGAGCCAACGATTGATGGGTCGCTTGTAGGATAGATAGATTTTGACGGGATTGCCAAAACCGAGATTCTGTATGGCCTGCAGCTTTTCCAGCGGCAGCGTGGGCTTAAACAGGATGGCTGAGAATGTCTTGAGGACGCCCAAAGGTAAGGTACAAATGATGTGATCCGCTTGATACAGACTGCCATCTAAGCAGCCCACACTCTGTGGCTCCGACAACGTTTTCCATTGTATCTGACCAACAGGTTTGCCAACTTGCAGCTGTCCCACCTCCAAATCGTTGGTCAGTTCCTCAACGACATTGTCCAGACCCGAGGGCACATAAATAGGATTCGTTTCCTGCTCCAGGGGACAAGTGGTAACATGCTGAATATTGACATATTCCAGACAACAGCCCAGAATGCTGCTGAAATCCTTGAACAGCGATTGAAAGATGTCACGCGCTATCAGCTGCTCTGCGGGCTCCTTGAACGATGTGGCTATCAGTTTCTCGCTCTCCGACTGAAAGTAACTCATGACATTGTCCAGGGAATGCAGATCGCCACCAGTTTTCACTTTGTCGCGTACTTTGAATCCACGGCACAGCTGCCGGAACAGCGTGTCTATTAGCTCGACCATGCGAGGCGGCACCTTGATCTGATCCCCTTGTCCCTCCGGATGCACATATCGGACGCGTGTCGGCTGCTTCAGTTTCTTTGTCAGCCCTTCGGCATTGCGTAACAGCTCATACATGGAATCGTGGGAGCCATCAATCTTGACCCATTTGGCGCCCAGTTCACAGAATGTATCGCCAAACTTCTGAGAGTTGATGCGTCCACCATAACGCTCTGTGGCCTCCAGCACCAGTGTCCTATGGAATCCATTAGCGAGCAGATGTTGCGCTGCTGACAAGCCCGCGATTCCAGCTCCTATCACCACAATCTGCACGTTTCGCTTGGCCGTGTCCAAGTTGTGGTTGTAGTCGTGGTGCCTGCCTCCATGCTGCTGCAGCCCCGTGAGCTCAGCCTTGAGTGCCGTTGCATAGTATAAGCTTCGCCTGTTGGCTAGTTTATACATAACTGACGGAGGCGTAAAAGTTAAGAACTTGTTTATACAACACAATTAATTTATGCACTTACCATTGCATATCAAATTCTAAACGGGTTTGATGACTTTTTATTTTCTACTGTGAGTACTGTGAATTTTATTTGAGTGTTGTCGTTTATTGTAAGTTTAACAGCTGACAATAAAAGCGTAACCTTGAAAAATACACAAATGTAAATACATTTTATTATACACTTCACAGCTGTTTGGCGAGTTGCCTAAATAAATCAGTCGATTAATAAGCTTGCAGGTTTAATATGCGTATACATATGCTTGCATTTGGTCTGGCCAACACTGGAACATTTGTTTGCATAAAGTATATAAGCCATTTGTTTAATAAGCACATATATATTCATAGTCAGCGTATTTTGGCTTCGTTGTGCGAAAATTAATTGCAAATATCAGCTGTTTCCAAAACAGCTGTTTACTGTTGTCAACAGAGTTTACATTTTGCAGCCCTGTAAAATAACAGACAAAAACAATTAGTTAAGTAAATGTAATGTTATCAACGTATTCGACTTTTCATCTCTTTTAAATTGAACTTTAGCAATTTAAATAACGTTAAAATTGATACGAATTTAAAATTAAATTCCATCTGCGCATTATCTAAGATCGGCTAACAGCTCCATTTGAGCATAACAGACATTCGCTGTTTACATTTCGCGGATCTGGCAGCATTGTGAACTTATGGCTTGCCTGTCGATAGCACTTATCGATATTAGCCATTGGGCGGTAAAGCTATGCTATAAAATAGATTCAAACATAGCAAATCTTAAGCTTTAGAAATGTTTTGAAAAATCGCAATCGTGCGTGTTTGTTTAACTATAAGTGTGTCCATTTATTAAACCTTAACTCGTAGGACCAACTAAAAGGGTATTAACATAAATATTGCGTATATAATGTAAGTTTGTTATTTAAATTGCACGTCTAGCGTTGCAGCGTTTCATCCGCCAGCTGTAAGCCAGTTAAGTGCTGCGTTAAATCTGAAATTTCGCCTGGTTTCCGTGTCTCCACCTGTTGTTCGGCAGACAAAGCTGTCAGCTGTGTCTCAATCTCCGTCCAGGCGAATTCAATGTCCGACGGCTTTGGATCCATGCCGCAGACGGCAAAGCGAAGAAACAGCCTGCCACCATGCTCAGCCTTGACCATATAGATCTTCTTGCGCTCCATCAGACGGTGCAGCAGCTGGGATGTAATCTCATTCTCGCCCTTGGCCCGGAAACAAACCAAGCCCAAGGCACGTGGAGCAACCATCTCGAAGCGAGAATCCGACATCACCAGACTCTCGAACTGGGCAGCCAAATCAATGTGTTTGCGCATATGGGCACGCAGTCCCTCAGCTCCCAGGGTTCTGAACGTAATCCACACCTTGAGAGCACGGAAGCGGCGACCCAGTGGGATCTGCCAATGACGGAAGTCTGGAATCTGTGTGTGACCTTCGTGCTTGTGCTTCAGATAGATGCGATCCACATTGAAGCTGTCCACAACCTTGTTGGCATCCCTCAGCCACATTGCCGCACAGTCAAAGTTGACCAGCATGAACTTGTGTAGATTAAAGTTCAGGGAGTCCACGCGATCCAAGCCACGACGCAGCTCCGCGCACTCTTCCAGGGCGAAGGCACCGCCAGCATAAGCCGCATCCACATGCAGCCACACCTGATGCTCCTCGCAGACACTCGCCAGGGATTCAATGTCATCGTAGGCACACGTGCCCGTCGTGCCCAGCGTGGCGATGCAGATCACCGGTATATAACCCGCGGCCACATCCCGTTCAATGGCCGCCTTCAGCGCCGGACCACGCAGCACAAGTTCCTCGCTGGCGGGCAACAACTTAATCGGCATTGCAGCCAACACACCGGACTTCTCAATGCAACTGTTGCTCTGATCGGAGGAATACGCAATCAGTTTGCCACGTATATCGCTCTCACTCAGCTCGGGATGATTCTCCCGCTCCCTGCGCACCGCCTGCTCCCGAGCAGCCAGCACGGCGACCAGCACAGCCTCGCTGGCGGA
This sequence comes from Drosophila histrio, assembly GCA_958299025.2. Taxonomy (NCBI): domain Eukaryota; kingdom Metazoa; phylum Arthropoda; class Insecta; order Diptera; family Drosophilidae; genus Drosophila; species Drosophila histrio. The sequence continues at coordinate 19,395,963 of OY282580.2, forward strand.
GCCCTGTATGACGCCTCCGCCGGGTCCCTCCGTCTCGTGCAGAAAGTGCGAGGGCAGCTTCAGAAACTTGGCCAGCCAATCCATGACGACAACTTCCAGCTCGGTGCAAGCCGGACTGCAGATCTGTGGAGAACAAAATATTTTGTTTGGATAAGTATTATTCTTTTTTTATGAATTAAAGCTAAATATGTTAAGAAAATAAGACAGAGAACATTGTCTTTTTAAAATAAAGCTGTTTTCTGCAAATCCAATACTAGATTACCTATATATTTTTCTAGAGTTTAAAGAATCTTAAAATTCTCTTTCCAGAATCCCCAACAGTCAACTCAATAGACCACGATCTTGATAACATAATAAATAATTATATTTTTGCCACGATTTCTAATCATCTAAACTTCTGTTTGATTTTGCTTAATGTTAGAATATATATTAAATAAAAACAGTATTAAGATTTAACAGAAAACACTTATATTTAATTAAAAACAAGCTTTAATGATAAAGATAATGTTAATATAGTTAAATTAAAGTGAAAAACACTTTAAATTATATTTAGTTTAAGGATAAATCATATTTATTTCAAAAATAGGTCAAAGTTAAGTAACATTTTTGATTTAAACATGTTTCATAGTACTTTTTATTATTTTAGAAGATTATCTATTTAAATAAAATTTATTATCCAATATTTATCGCATATTTAAGTTGAATGTAAAAATATTTAAGTTAAACATATAACATTTGATTTAAAAAATAGAAAAATATGTTTAAGTTAAAATGGATAAAGGGTCTAAAAATGGAAAAATAAATAACCCAAGCATGTATATATATATGCTATAATAAAATTAATTATTAGATATTAAAATTTATTAATATTTTTATCTATATTAATAGTTATTCCCTCACTGCAACTAACTGACTAAAAGAATACAAATCAAGAACAAGTTGAGGTTATTTTTATCACAATAGCATCATGAATTCCACTTTAAACCCTAGAGATATTAACCCTTTTAGTCAATTAATATGACTGCTTACTATTAATTTAAGCTAATATATTGTATATCTAGATCTTAAATGGTTATGAATTGGAAAATACCTGTAAATTGTCAACATTATCTAACTATAAACTAACAGACATCACAAACAGAGCGTTAGAAATCTTGGTAACATGATAAATTATAGTATTGCCGAAGCGACTTAGAATTGATTATCATTTTTTTTAAACTTAGTCTATTGATATTGACTATATTATTGACCAAAATGTATTCCAATTAAAAACAAACTAAGTAAAAAAGATAGTCATAAGAGCTTATACAATTATCTAAGACTCTTAATTGGAGCTCTAATTACTTTAAGATTAGCTTAATCCTAGTCAGTATTGAAACAAAGTTTTCTAAACGATAAGAAGAAACCTTAAGGATATTTTCACAATTTCTTCTTTAATTCAACTCCAACTACTTTTAAATTGCAGCCTTGATCAAATAATTATTGATTTCATGAATATCACTTGGGTAGAAGTTATGGAAGCTCCAATAACTCAAGTACTTAAATTCTTTTCAAATTCTTACAGACACTTGTATTCGGTAATCTTTTAATTCACTTTCTGTTATTGATTTCTTACCGTTGATTATTATTATGTATAAGAGATTAAGCTGAAGTTCCGAATATTTTCACCAATTACCAGCCAACAATTCTTCTTCAGACACTTCTGGCAGACACTTCTGTCGAACTTGACCCAGTCCGCTGAGTATGCAATCACACTCATTAGGAGAATTATCATCGCATTGTTGACAACCTGTTTGTCGAGTTCTCAATTTGCCGTAGCTTTCACTTATCTCTCGGAACGGACAAAGGGCCTCCATTTAGCTTGATTAAACAATACCCTCAGTCGCTGAGATTTCACCTGTTTTTTGTTTTTGTTTTTTTTTTTTTAACGTACCCAACTGAAACCGATGATGCTGAATCCGCTGGCTAACATCTCGCCAACAATCGATGGATACGAGGTGCTGGTGGGATAATAGGCGTGCATGTTGGGGGACTGCCAATGGGTAATGCCCGGCTTGATCACCCGATCTATGTCGGCTAGAATGTGCTGCCAAGCCTCTGGGGACTCGGGCATCTGTTTGGGCAACTGTTCCAGCAGGTAACCCGGCTCGACGGTGGGCAACACATCGTGATCGCGTATATTCTCCAAATAATCGGCGACAAAATCAACGGCAGCTTTGCCAAATTCGCGAAACATTTTTGCATCCATTTTTATGTGACACGATTCTATTTTCAATTTCCAATTGTTGTTGTTGCTGTACTAGTTGTTAAGCGCTTTTCTATTTGTACTTTTTGTGATTTGTTTGCCTTTTTGTTGTTTTTTTGGTTTGTTTACAAAGTGCCAAACACCTGTCCAACTGTCTTTCCTCTTTTTATTGTGTGTGTGTGTTGCAACTGCAAAGTTAACGCTAACTCTGTGGTCTCGGCCCGCGAGCAAAGCGGCTTTTATACCCCATTGGCCCAGAGCCGGAAAAAGAGTGAGAATCAGAGACAGTTCCCATTGAAGCGACTCTTAAGAGACAGGCCACAAATGGATAGATAGATAGATAGATAGATAGGTTTGTTGGGTCCAATAGTGCGTCTAATTGCAATAAACAGATCTAACAAAACAAACTGACAATGGAAATCATCTGTAAGGCAAAGCAATTAGGCTATTGTCTCCTTTCTAATTTGATGGCCATGGAAATTACAAGGAATTCAGAGTACAAGTAGTTAAATAATAAAATATCTTAAAGATACAATATCTTTAGTAAGTATATGTATACTAGTATATATACTCTCTAATTTATTCGATATTTTTAATGACATTTTTAAATCGTTAAAGCCACCGTTATTGCCGCATCGAAATGTGCAAACTCATTTCGGCTCTAACCGTTTTTGTTTGTTAACTATTCCCAACTGTTCCCAGCTGCTCTCAAACTGTTCACAGCTGTGCACAAACCCAACAGGTTTCTCATGCGTTGCTCTTAAATCGCAGCTCTGCTAATAGTGGAATGATACTTTCAAGTGAACATTTTATTACGTTTACGTGCAGATCTTTATTGGGTTATTAAATCAATTGAAGTCATTTATGGCATATTTCTAATTATTATAAATGCTTTACAATTATTTGTATGTTTAATAAAGATAAGAATTGAAGTAAGTTCAATTTTGACCAAGTTATTAAAAAAAGAAATCATACTTCAAAAAATTCTTAAAAAGGTAATTTCAAATAAAATCACAAATATTTATTTCTCCTTTCCTTTCTGCATCTCTCTCTGCTAAGTGTCTATCTTTCTCTCTTTTCGCTTTCTCTTTAACAACATTTTTGTATATTCTAAAGGGAAAATAGAGTTAGTCTTCACTGGAATGAGCTCAACTTAAAGATACTCAGTATTACTATGAATTCTATATTTTCTTATCTCTTCTTTAAATAATATCGTGAGAAGTAGCTAGATGGACTAAGCTGCTTTAACTTTAAAACCATTTGTAATCTATAATTAATTTATTCACTACAAATATATAAAAATAATAAAATCGCGAATAGATTTCTTTTAACTTTTAAAAGAAAGCCTAAATATTTATTGATGTAATATATTTATATTTTAAAATATTTGCTGATATATATTTTAATAAAGAAGTTAATTACTTGACCTGCTTTCCCATCGACACTATTGTGATTTATATAATTTCGGCAGCAGCTTTTTTTTAGCTACATATTTAAGAGCACTTTCCAAAAGACATTTAAAACTTTTATCTAATTTCAGCAACATTAAAATTGTGCGTAAATTATAATTTCACTCGTAACTAATATAAAAAACATTTTCATTGTTTTCTGCGAATTTTGCAATATAAGTGAAAATGTCAATATAAATTTAAGAAAGTTAAATACGTGAGAATATCAAAAACAAATTGAAGTTGATTTAAAACTTTTACCATTACGAGTAGTACATACAGTAAAATAGAGAGTGCTCGACAAGTAGATACTTTGTACTCCATTTATTTAATACCCTCAGTGCAATTTCTAAATACAATTGCTTCCTCTTCCCTCTGCTTTACACTGTAAAAAATGGTTTCCTGGCTAAGTAGTGTGTTTGATAATATTATTTATTTATATATTCTTTAATATATAAATAGCTGCAATTCACAAAATTTTAATCTCGAGACAATATTTGTTTTTATATTATAGTAAAAGGATTTTTTCATTTGACGAGCAATAAAAACCTGCTCTTAAGTGAACTTCTAGTCTGCATAAATATAAAATGACAAAGTTGACTGCAAGATATACGTATAGACAGACCGACATTCAAATAGATAGATACAGCAAACAGTCGTAGATACATTCATTTGACTCTATAAAGTCAATAATTATTGTGTTATGGCTATGGGGTATAAAAATAAAATATAATATGCCAGAGTTTTACATATTAATTTACGTATATGTATTTCCAAAATATAGTAATATTTGTATTTTAATTTAAAATAGATAGTTTTTCGGTTCCGCAAGTAAATCTATTTACTTACTTATAGATCATATGAATTATTTAATATTTCCCAGACTTTCCCCTTCGACTAGAGCAGATAAATTCTTTTAACTTTACAAAATCAGCTTTGGTTTATGGCTATGGGGTATACGAAGAAAATTTAAATATGTCAAAGACTTACAATATTAATTTCTTTTTTAAATATATGCGAAATTTAGTGAAATATTTATTTTAGTTTTAAAATATATAGGCGAATAAACTAATATTCATAAAGTAATAAATATAAATTGAAGCACTTCTTTAATTTTCCATTTTTGGGTATAAATCTATATTAAACACATAAAGTTCACTTGAATTGATTAATATTTCTTAGACTTTCCCCTGTCAAGTAGAGAAGATACATTCTATTGACTTGGCTACAGGATATATGAATAAATATAAAGTATGCCAGAGCCTTATATATTTATTTATTTATACATATATCCAAATGTTATAATATCTTAATTTTGAATAAACTAATATTCACAAACTAATAAAAACAAGTTGAAATCTATACCTAATTGTTTTTCCTTATTCGAAAATCTTTCCCTCATAGAGTTATAAGAATTATTTAATATTTACTTAACTCTCCCCCTTGAGTAAATCACTACCACTTTATTATTTGTGCAGCTATTATAATTTTTCAACAGACTTATCAGATCTTCTGATTTGCAAAAACTTACCCAACTAAAGCCCAAAACTCCGATTCCGGCAATCAACAGCTCTCCAATGATGGAACCCGCCGATGTCGATGATGGAAAGAAGGCGTTAAAATAGGGTGACTGCCAATGTGTCAATCCGGGCAGGATAATATTCTCCAAGTCGTTGAGTATATGCCGCCAGTGCTCCGGTTGTTCTGGTATCTGTTTCGGTAGTTGGTTGATGACCTCGTAGGGCACCACGCTTGGTAGCACATTTCTGTGGAAGTAGCGATTGGCTTAAAAAGGATAACGAACACTTTTCACACACACACAAATGTACACACACACCTGTCACGTATATTGCTGAGATAATTGATGATAAACTCAATTGATGCATGACCAAATTCGCGAAATTCATCAAAATCCATATTGATAGAGAGCACAGATATATCCTGTTTTAGAGATCCGCTTGAGCTTTTTATAATCTCTATTTAATTTATAATATTTAGTTGTTCCGCTGTCAGACTTTTGTACTTGTTCACCGTTGACATTCGGATCTGCAAATGAACTCGCTGCGACATGTCAAAGCCTCGATAAGCGGGTTAAGTCCAAAACGCTTCGACGTAGGCCGTTGTAGACTCGATGAAAACTTTCAACAATACTTGAAGACAGACGCATGTGTAAAAATGTGCACAGCCAGCAAGTTTTTGATACCATTGGCAAGATTTATGTAACTCTGTAGACGTTCAAGACAGACGACATCAAGACAGTTCACAAGCGTAAAGCGCATGCAGACAATAATATTACAATAATAGTAAGAAATAAACAAAATAAACATAAACAATGTGAAAAGCGTCCAACAAAATTTTAATGAAATGCGTTTAATTGTCTAATAAAACGACAACACTGAGAAAAAATAGTGGGAAAGGTCTATAACACTAAGTCTATAACTATAACTATAATATGATAAAAACGAGGCGGACATACAGACAGACGGAAAGACAGACGGATTGACTGATAGACAGATGGACAGACAGACAGACAGACGGACGGACAGACGGAAAGACAGACAGATAGGCGGACAGACAGACAGACGAATAGACAGACGGACGGACAGACAGTCTACAGGAGTCTAAGAAGTCTCTACATACCAAATTTGGTGCATCTAGCTCTTATCAACTCTAAGATACATTCGATTATTCAGGCGGACAGACAGACGGATAGATAGACGGACAGACAGATAAACGGAAATGACTATAACGCCCTCCTTTTGCCTGTTACATACTTTCAAACAAACTTAATATACCCACATAGGGTATAAAAATTAACAATAGAGTGTAACAAATTACAATTTAAATGTAGATAAAACTAGAGCAGAAAACTCTAAATAATTTTAAATAACGATTAACGATGAAATAAACTTAATTTTATTCTTTACAAAAAAGATATTCTTAGTTTAATTTCATCTGACAAAGTAATTTAAATCAAATAGATTGGTTTTAATTTTCATAAATACAAATGAACTTAAGATTATTGCTTACACTTCACATATTCTAAATTAATTAATATTAATATTAACTAAATAAATTCAATTTTTCTATGCACTTAGCATTGCTGACAGTTTCTCAATCTAATATTTCTCTCACTGCAGCTAATAGATGATCCATTGTTGTCACAATCCGGTTTAAAATAACTATTACTTTGTCTTGTCTGTTGTCACTTGGCAAAAATATAACTAACTGACTAAAATGCATAACATTTTCCAGTCTTTGAAAGTCAAAGTCAGCGTGTCTATCAAATAGACAAATAGATAGACAAATAGATAGATAGATAGATAGATTCATCTGCTATTTTGTAAGCGCATTTCGATGGGAGTGCATCCGGCCAATGGGCCGGGCCAGTGCAACGATGAACCAGTGTCTGCATTTCACAACTTCCAGGTTGTGTATGTTTTGTATGATAAATTTCAGGGTCACGCTTTTAATTTGAAGTCGTAGTAAACCAAGTTTTGTATGAGGAAAGATTTTAATAGACAGCTCGGTTGCAGTAATATAAAAATCAATGCAAATTTTCGAATTCCAACTAGATAACAAAGACCTTGAATAACACTTAATCCGAAATAATTTAAACATTTAGTATTCAATTACCAAAATCACAATCATCTAGCTTAAACACTAAGCATTTCTTTTCTAAAGACTCTTAAAAGTTCTTAGAAATGATGTCTTACGTTATTTCTTATACACTTTCGAAGAAAAATCGATAAATAATCCATAAATCAATTAAAATGCTTAATATTTTTCATTTATTTATCTGTTAGTTAGCTGGAAAAGATCTGCGTTTTGGTTGCTGCGATACTCGGTCAAGGTATGACCACCAGCTGTTGTTCTTCACTAATGTACATCATTGTGGTTTGGGGTGGTGTCAGCCTGTGGGGTTCAAAGTGTTTGGCGCGCTTTAATCGGTTCATAAATAAATGCGAAAACAGAAATGCCATGCTAGCGGTTTGGGCGTACTTGTATCCACTAGGACGCACCAGTTACAGTTTTCCAGACAGATAGACAGACGTAAGTGCTGATGGAAAACAATTAAGCGGGAGCAACACGAAGATACCCTGTATAAAATAGTCTTGGTAAATTGTTGTATTTATTTATTCAACGCCAACTAAAAACAGTTGTCTAAAAATAAGACTTATATTTTATATTTTATAACTTTAATATGTAAACAGAGAAATTACTATTGATATATGTTAAATTCATATTATACTTACATTTTAATATATAATATTACTTAAATAATTTACAAGTTAATAAAGTTTTAAATTAACCTTTAAAATGTTCAACTTTACAGATCGTGACAACTGTTAAATGTTCTGTTAATTAACAGCACTGAACAGCCAACGCTAATCTGTTATGTTAAAGCTCTGTAGAGATCTGCTTTCATAGCAAGCAGTTGTTGTCAGTTCAACATGCTCGCTTAATAACAACAATTACAGGGTATAACTACTAGCAGCACACAGGGTGACTCAAGATGATTGACTGTTTCGCCACTCTGCAGTCGGATACACTGCGCAGTCGCTGGAATGCCTTTAACCCTTGAACAATCCACCCCAACCACCCACCAAAGAGATTTCCAGTTTAATGGCGTCGACAGCGATAAGATAACGAATTCTCGCGCATGACCAAAATGCTAACAGCGGCGGGGCATTCGTACTCAGCTGTTGTTGTTGTTGTTGTTGCTTTTGTTATTATCAACGATTTCCAATGTTTTCAATATAAAGGGGCGGTGCTTGCTTTTGGGCCTGGAAGGGAAGACAAGCAACGTTGTTGTTGTTCTTGTTGTTGTTGTTGCTATTGTGTTGACCGAGCGTATTGACTTGGACTTTTGAGTTAAGTTTCTCATATTTGTGCTATGCCACTGCCGTCGCTGACTTTTAAGTGCTGTTGACTGTTGTTTTGGGGCCACGTCGAAGGTGTCGCCAGGCGTTGCTTCATTTCTGCTTTCGTTGTTGTTGTAGTTTGGTAGTTCTTGCTGTTGTTGTTATTGTTGTTGCCGCAATATATTTTTGCAGTTATAACTCGAAATTCTCGAGAGCAAAACTTTTGCTAAAGTTTTAGGTTTCACAAAATATTGTAATGCTGTCCGCATAGCGCATAAGAACGAGAACGAGTACGACAACGAGAAAAGGAAACGGAAATACTAGGTATAGGAATGGGTATGGCAAACGTAACTAGTGAAGGGAGCAGGACGAAGCTTGGATAGGGACGGGAACAGGGGCGCCATAGTTGAGCATAACATGGCGCATACTAAAAACAGCATAAAAATGTCGACGACGTCGCTGTCGCCGTTGTCGTTGCCGTTGTCGTTGCCGTCGCCTCCTCAATTGTTGTTTTGCCTTGCTAGCCTGGCTGCCTGGATTTTACCATATCATTTGTGTCACATTAAGATCAATTGGTAAACACACTAACAAATACACACACACACACACACACACGCAAACACACATGTGCACACTCTGGCACACACAAAAAGGCAAACGGCATAAAAAGTATCGTAAAAGTCAAATAAAAAAGCTCACACAACAACAATAACAGGAGTCGCAGTTGCAGCAGCAACAGCAACAGCAGCAGCAGCAGCGACAACGGCAACAAAAGCGTCAAAAAGTGCGCAAAAAAAGAAATGCAGCACGAGTGCCACAAATAGCAGGCAACAACAAAAAAGACTCACAAACAACATAACAGACGGCCGTCAGCTTTTGCCAGCGTTGCCATGCCCTGCTGTCATGCCTTGCCTTGCCTTGCCTTGCCATGTCGCGCCGTGCCGTGCCGTGTCATACAAACGAGCATTCGTACTGTGCCGTTTAGCCGCCGCCATTTTGTCGGAGCTATCTGTCGCGTTGCCAATTGCCGTCGCAAAATGGCGATCGAGTGAATGTTGAAACAATTTGATGCCGCAACAATAACACAAGTTTAACATATTAAATAGTCAAAATAAAATAAATTAAAAAATACTCGAAATTAATACAAACAAATAAGAAGCTAAATAAATAATAAGATTGTTAAAATCTAAAGTGAGTTACATATAAAAGAGCATTTTTAATTTATCTTTTTTCCTGGATTGAGTGCAAAGTTGTGTTGAGTGTAATTGAAAGTAAGACTTGTTAGGATAGCAATAAATAAAAACAAACTATTCCCTGTTAACTTGTAGTTATTTTGCTGTGGAAACAGCAATTGAATGTTGAAACAACGCAAATTTAAATATCAAAAATTAAACATAAAATATTTGAAATGAATGCAATCAATAACTAAGATAAATAAGTAAAGAAAAATTGCTAAGAAAAAAACTTCATGAAGAACAAAAAATTTGCATTTAAAAGTGTGTATATTAGCGACATTTTTGTTTGTTAATTAAGGAGTATTTTAGCGGATTTCAGGTCTTATTATTGTTGATATGACAGAAAAAACAAAAAGCTAAAATAATATATAAGTTTCTCGTAATAAATAATTTTAAATTAAACATTTGTCCTGGACTGAGTGCAAGGATGTGCCTAAATTTCATTTTTTTGGTGACTTATTAGTATCAAACCAATTAATAAGTTTAATAAGTTTAAACTAATAAATCACATAAATTTTAACTATTGAGTGCAAAGAAGTGTTGAGTTCTTTAAAATTGAAGACTTATTTGTGTGGCATAACAACTAAAAACTATTCCCTGTTAACTTTATGTTTGTTTGCTATACACACAGCCTGCCATTTCTTTACATCACATGAACATTATTTGCTTTCTCTATTTTAGTAGTTACAATGTACTTGAAATTGCAACATTTCAGTAGCTATCTAGACAACGCTTCAAAGCACACAGACTGAACGCTACCCTACAGTTTTGTAGCCTACAAATACTTGTGCAAAACAGATATTTGAAGGTAGTGCTATTACTTTTAGGTAACAAAATGGATATAGAAGGGCAACGACGAGTGTATGCTAAAGCACAGTATCTTTGAGAACACACACACAAAAGCACACACACACACACATACATTCGTTTAGTCGCACAATCGAACCGAAGCAGCGAAACCAAAGAAACCGCCGCGTGTTTTGCTCGTCTGATAAGAAAAATCGACGCGTCGGGCAACGAGGCGAGCAACGGCAGCGCCGACGACGACGACGACGACGACGGCGCTTTACGCAGTGCCAGTGCCAGTCCACATGCAAGTGCCAGTTCTTAAACAGTCAACTAACCAACCAAGCAGCCAACCAACCAAACAACCGAACGATCCAATCTAGCCGCTATCTAAAGACAGTGCCGCCTGCATCAAACGTAAAACTAATACTATATAGAATAGAAGTGGAAAAACGAAATAAACGAAATCAACGTTGCCTCGTGACTAAACATTTCCGCCTCTTTGCCGGTGCTGGCAGCAGGTTGGATCGCTCGGTATCCTCGCGTGTGTAGCTCGAGGAAAAAAGAAGTGTTGTAGTAATATTAGTAAATAATATAATATAATATATATATTTTAATTACGAAATACAGGCACGTTAATGCAACTAGTTTATTCAAAATTTAACAAAGGTAAAGTGCCTGCCCAATACGTGTGACAATCCGCCCAAAATAAAACCAAAACAAAAAAAAAGTAAAAAGGATAATCGAAAATTCGAAAATTGCAATCATCTGTGCTGTGTTGCTGCTGTTGATTGTTGGTTGTTGTTGTTGGGTTTTTAGCGTAAGCGTGCATGCAACTGGCTTTAGAGATGATGCAAACCCTGAAACCGCCACCGCCGCTGCATCAACATCAACATCATCATCAGCATCAGCTTCAGCACCAGCCGCAGATTCAGCCACAGCCGCAGCAACAGCATCTGTCAGTCATGGATAATCACCAGCATCCGCATCAGCATCAGCAACATATTCATCAACAACAGCAGCAGCAGCAGCAACAACAACAATTGCCACCCACGCCACAGGCATCGCACCTGCTCGCCGGACAGCAGAATCATCCACAACTAGCTGGAGTTGGAGTTGGAGTCGGAGTCGGAGGCGGAGTCAGTGTTGGCGGTGTGTTGCCTGTCGACCAAGATGACCCAAATCCCGAGTTGGTGCTCGCTTTAATTTCAAGGAATCGAGCGCTTGAGGGTGAGTACAAAGATCTTAGTCAGGTGCCAAGACGAGGCCAACTAGTCATCTCTATTTGCCTTTTGGCCATTTTTGTCTGTCCAAATGGATTTCCATTTTCAGTTCTTTGTTCTAACCAATCCTTCCTATCTGACAGTTATTTATTTATGCCTTTAATTATGCAAACTTTTTCGCTGTTGTTTTCTGTGATTTAACTGTGTGTGGTTTAGTTTCTTTTTGAAAGTGTTGAAAGCGGATAACATGTGTTGCACTTGTTGTGGCAGGTAAGGGGCACAAAAATGATGCGGTTGCCTTGGCTTAAGGCAAAGCAATTCCAGCTAGGAAGCTTAAGTGTTTTTCAATTAAGGACAACAACGTAAAACTTAAACTGTGTGGCATTAACTCATTCGTTTAGTTTTGCTCATTTCGTATGCTCTTTTGGATGTTAAAAGAAACTAAAAAAAAAAATATGATGGGAATAATTAAAATGTTGGCTTAAAGTTTCTCTTTTTATTCCAAGGACACAGATGATCCTTAGAGAGTATTTTGTATAAAGTGCTCAGTTTGGTTTGGACTAGAAGTGGGCTCTTAACTGGTATTTAATTCAAAATGGAGTTAAGAGAATCATTAAGATAAGATCTTTGAAATGATCTTCAACAGAATGCTTAGATTATAGAGAAGATATCATTTTACCAAGATTAACATACATATTTAATCTGATTTGAAATACACAAAGCATTGATAATATTATAAAGATATATTCAATATATATAGATCAGATCTACTCGACTAATTGATACCTTTTATGCAGTTTTGAAATGCCATAAATATATATTTAAATACTTACACCTTCTGATTTCATTACACTTTTTATAACAAGAAGTTTATACTATTTTTCGAGTAAAGCACATAATTAACATATTCATTTGAATGTAGTGCATTTAAATTGAAGCAGATAGAGAATAAAGAATCACTTTTAAAATTTTTATTCCAACTGAAGAAACAGTTTGGATTCTGCCTGTTCTTAGCACAACAAAAATTTCCATATTTAGACAATTTCCTAATAAAGCAACTGCTTGCAGACTTTTCCTGCCGCACTTTTGTTAACTTTGAGTTCGCAAATCTCTTACGATCCCTGCCCCCCCCCCAGTTCATAACGAACTCCTCCTCACCAAATGCTGTCACAATTATGAGTTCGATTCATGTTTCACATGTTTTTCGATCCCACGCAAAAATCAATTGACAAGCTAAGGCCGCGCCTAAAAGCCAGCCCAGAATTGTTGACAACTGGCGCAAAAGGCGACACGATGGGGACTGAACTGAGACAGGACACGCGTCGTCAGGACAAAGACAAAGCCAACAACAGTTGTATGCCAAAATTGTTGACAATGTCCAAATGGCTTAGACTTTGGCTATTGTCGCTAATGCGCAGGGAATAACCAAAAGAGACACACCCAATCCACAACCTGATTCGCTTGCAATTCCGCATTTTCCCATTCCCCTTGCAACACGTGGCGCTCAGCATTGAAAAGAGCATGCCGAGCACTGCAAATGGAAATGGAAAAGGGAAATGGAACGCGTTACATTTTCAAGTGCGCCGGGATTTTGTTTAGAACACACGTAATTACAAACAAATAAATAACGGGGGCTAGGACCAAAAACCGCATATGCCGGAGAGCATGCCACGTGTCGCTAATATGCACACAACGGGAGGAAAACTTCCGGACGGGAACAGATCAAAACCGAGTCGAAGCGACCCGCTGGATAGACACATCCCAGCGGAGTTGAGCGACGTTCGTTGAGCGCCGTGCAAAACGAGCAGAAAAATTGAATTATGCGCTTGCGGTGCTTCCCCCGTCCATTCACCTAAACATATACTACACTGAGAAAAATAAATGCGTTAAATAATTAAATATGTGTGTATATAATATAATATTAACTATAAAACAATTTGACTTAACTAAAAGCATACTTAAATGTCAGAGGTAATATGAATATAGTTAATAATAATTATAATAATAATAATTCATAATTAATTATAATAATTTTATATTTATTTATATATATTTAAAAAATTCACTCAAATTAAATATATTTCAGATTTGTTATGATTTTTTATTTAACATAAAATCAAAGATTTGTATAGTTAATATCAACATTTGGTGAATTATTTAAATGAAATATTTTGTATAACCTTGCAGATTGTATTATTATATTTTATTTAGAAATATTAATCGCTTGTAAGCTTGGTCCGTAATGACTAACAATTCAATGAGCACTAAGAAATATGACTATACTTAACACGATCATTACACTCACTTCCTTTTACACTAACTGAAAACCATTAAACTTATACTGGATATTTGCATAGTTCTTTCAGGCAGCACGAGATTTTGCTTTAATACAAATGCTGGATTTAAATCTGAAGCATATTTAAAATAAATACCATTATTATTACTTAACTTAATAATAACAAAATAAAATGTTATATAAAACGTACATAATTGTATATAATATAATTCGATAGTTAAATATAATATGATTTTACTTTAATTATTATTATTAAAATAAAGAAAAGGACAACTAAAAATCATTGAATCCAAATGTAATTATTGACATTATATACACTGTATTTTTCTCTGTGTAACTCTAACTCCTGCCGCTTCGCTTTGCCCTCTCCCCTCTCACTACTCAGTTGAAGAACCGGCAATCGACAAATATTTTGTTATTTGCACATAAACATATTTATCGAGTTTTGGGTGCGTGCCTACGCAAGAGAACAAAGGGGAGTGAGTGCACCCACGGGTGTTCGGTTTCACCCGTTCGCAGCTCCTTCGACTGTTCGAGTACCCATACTCATACTCATACTCGTAGTCGTATCGCTTTTTTGTTTTTTCGGGCCCTGTCAAAAATTGTGTAAATATGCTTGTCATTTCCACTTGCCTATGGTCGTGCACTTAGCGCTGGACAAACAGCAACCTCCCCCCACCCCCTCCATGTATCCCATCTCTACCCCTAGCCCTGTGTACAACCACAGTCAACCCTCCAAGTTGAGCGCTCGCGCACTTGTCGCTCGCTCGACCGTCCGCTCGCCGCGTGCCGTTCGTTAGCCGTTCCTTGTGTGGCTTTCCTATTAACGTTGACGGAACACCCCGTGCCATCCCATCTCCCTTCCTGCTGGTCTGCTTAAGCGTATCACTTTGGCTTGTTGTTTCCTTCCGACATCCTTCCTGCAATTGCCGGACGAGGGTATAACTTTTGTTGCCTTTTGCGCACGCAATTTGTCATAATGTCAACAGGCAAGCAAGTATAAATGCTACAGTCAAGTGTACTCGGCAATGAGGTACTCTGTACTGATATCACAACAAATTAAAGGAAATTAAAGAATAGAAAAGACAAGAAAAATATTTGAGACGATTCCATATCACATGATCCAAAGCAAACTAGATCTACGTGTTTCCTATGAGAGCCATTTCACCAAGTTTGGTAACTCTAGCTCTTATATCAGTATTAATATTGATCAATATTGTAGTATATACAGAAGTGAAGAAGAAATAATAAATAAGAAGAGTGTTCCATAATATCGAAGTTTAGTTTTATCTATTGAAAGATGTTAAGAAGTAGAAAAATCAGAAAGAATATTCTATTCCTTAGATCTTACAGTTTCTTTTTATTTATTTATTTTTTATTATATATGTATTTTCTTTGGCTGCATTTCCAATCTCATTTATATTATTTAGGAATTTATATCCAAATTTAAACAGCGCCTATTAATTGTATATGGGTCCAAATGATCAAAAATAGTGGTGGACCCCTTTCGAAGAACCCCTTGAAGAACCTAATTGTATACTCATACAGTGTTAAAACAGTTTACTCTCTTTGTTCTTCATTTCGTAGGGGATTATTAAATGGGGACATCACAGGATATGTCGTATTTAAAAAGCTCTAAAGGATATATTATAAATGATTAGTTTAACACTGTTATTGGGCAATATAGGCTGTTTGAGTAGAATATGCCTTCTACTTAGACTGTTACTGTTACCAAGTCATATTGCTTCTGTACATTTTCTCCACTAAGTATATTGATACGACGCCTAAGAAGATCATTAGTTAGTATAGCAAATGAATAAGAGAAATTTAATATATGAGAAACATTCTCTACATAAACTATTTGCTGCCTACAGAAGTCTTATTGATGAGATCAACTCATTAATTACAGGGCAGACAACCAGCAAATAAATATGACTTCCAGGAAAATCATTAGTTAGTACAGTAATCGGATAGGGGAGACTAGAAATGTGTGGTTTATAACTGGGAACCATTCTCTTTAAATGATATAAGCTGCCACAGATGGCTCATAATAAATAAAAATAAATAGTATACTTTAAAGCTCAAACAATAGATAAATGAACTGTCATAAGAAACTGAATGTAAAGTATATAAATTATATTTACACTTTGTGATTAATGCAATAATTGATGAGGAAATCCTTGTAAAGCTAGAATGCAAGACAATAAAATAAGATTAAATTTAAAAAACAGCACTATTTGCTAAATATAAAGTATAAGTATATAAACTTTATAGACTGTAAATATTGAATCCAGTTAATTCTAGGCATTGACTTGACCACATTAAAAAAGCACTTTCAAAAGAAATCGGTTACTTTAAAGTACTTAATTAATTTTATATTTAAGAAATTGAATAAAAGAGGAAAATCATTAGTTATTATATTATGGAATATTTGAGCTTGTATTTGGGTATCTTCCGCTTTGTCCTACATAAAGGAATAGGCAATTATATAGATGCCACTTTGTCTGCCTCCCGATGCCACATTGATAAGAGCAACTTCATTGCAGAGCAGACTTCTCAGATCGCTGCGTATTTCTTGGATCTGATAATTCGTAGCGCCGCTCTCCACGCCCACATGAATCTCACGCAGATAATTGTGGGTAGTTGTGGTATTAAAGGATTGGTTAACAAAGGAACTGGTACTGCCCGCTGTGGCTGTCTGGTAACTGCTCTCTGTGGTGTAGCCGGAGGTCTGGGATTCAGTTAGACGAGCACTGCCAATGGTGGTAACGCTGCTGCCCGCTGACAAACTTGGCTGAGACGTTGACATTGATGGCGACAGGTGATCCGAGTTGCTGCCTCTGTTCTCGCAGGGATTCAATAATGTAGTCCGACTCTGTTCGCAGCTGCTCTCGGATTTGGTTTTGTGTGGCAAGCCGCGTTTATCTCGAGTTTCCAGCAGAATCTTGAGTGGTTTCTCGCCAACATTTGAGCTAGATGTTTGTGGCAACTGCTCCTTGGCTTCAGTTAACTGTTTCCTGCTAGATTCCATATCGATATTATCCACAGAAATTCCCAAACGGCGGCAAGCTTCGACTTCTCAATTTTGCCGGTCGCCTGTCCAGAAACTTGCAACCCAGCGAGGTGTCCGTCAACGTGCCCACCTCCTCGGTAAAGTCCGTTTGGGTGCAACAAGCGAAGGTCTTTTGCACCTTGGCCAGATCACAGCGAAATGCGTTGTAGGCCGCCCAATTGGCATCGGTCATCTATTGATAACGAGTGTAGTTTATAGTCATTTGATCTTATAGCTAATTACAGACATTATCACAGGATGTGATCCCTTTAAGCTGCTTCTGAGATGATGACGAATTATTTTGCCGTTCCGAGTTCATAACTAAATATTTATTTATATTCTGATACGATATTTCAATTTGGATCCAAGAATTGTGTGTGTTTGTTCTCTATTGAAACACAGAGCATGGCATTAATCCATGTTACTTAAACTGAATTTAATAGATTTTATGATTTTTAGACAGTTTAGACAAAGCACTTTGATTATACATTTATTTGATTTTGATTACTTCAATATATAAACAGAGCAGAGAACACTTGAATATTACATTTTCTTGTGCCAACAGACATTTCCAATCAAAAAGTATTGAAATGTTGTGAATTCTGACAAATTTTCTAGAAATTTACATATTTAATTTATATAGTTTCGTTGGAATTTCTTACTGATATCAAAATGAAGTTGAATGTCTTTGAACATTAGGAAATATATATAAAATAAACTAAAAGAAAGTAATTTTACATGTGTTAATATTATTATTTATAATTGTAATCAACTAATAAAATAGTTATTATATTTATCAAATAAATTAGTCTGTTTACTATTTGGAAAAATCACTGTCTGTATATAACTGAAGAGTAACAGACAATTTACAAATTTATATTCACAACTCTATGGCCTACAAATAAGTAAAATACAATGTTTCGGTAATTTAGTTGCTCACAATTTAGTATACAAATCAAGTAATTATATTATCTTATTTGTAGTAAAAGTTTAACTTTAAATATATTCGTATAATTTAGTACAAAAATATCAATAGTTTTATTTCTTTTACCTACTTTGTGATTGTTATGAAAAAGGCTTTGATTAATATGTTTTATTTACACTAATAATATGTATAACTTATGTTTGATGACACTGAGAGATAGTACAAGCTATCCAGCTCTAAGATGTATACTAAGTCATAACAATAGTAGTATAAAATATTATTAACAATATCAAAGCAAGGAATATTATCACTTTGTCTCAGCTCTTCCAACACTAAATAACTAAAAGGTATACAAATAGTTATCATTAATATAGAATATTCACATGTATATTAACTTTATATATACTATTTATTAATATATTTACTTCACATCTGCTTGAGACTTGAACCTTTTTAATACTATACCCCATTTTGAACTACTACGCATTACCTCTGTAATATCATATATATATATATATATATATATATATATTTTTTTCAACTTGACAGTCCACACGTACTCTATCCTGATCTTAAGTGTTTGAAATGAATTATAACCATGAATCTTAGGAATACCATCCACCAGATCCTTTTCCTTAGGAGTACTTCTTTTGCCAGCTGCCTTTCAATTCGCGAATTTTTCATTGCTAGGCCAAATAACAAATGAAAATGAGATGGTAGGCAGGTCAAGAGGGGTGGAGGGGAGAGGGCGGCTCTGCAGTGAGTGGGCTCTGAGCCAAGTTGAGAAATCAGTTGATTTTGTTATTGTTTGTTGTTGTTGTTGCTTTTGGCCATTCGCTTTTTGTTATTGTTGCTTTGGTTGTTGTTGTTGTTCATCGTTCATCGTTCGTTGCTCGTTGTTTTTTGTTTCATGGCGTCCACATAAATCATTTTTTGTGCGCCTTCCCGGAAAGCCTGCTGCATATTTCATGGCGGTTTGTTTACGCCACTCAGAAGCCCGGAGAGCGGGTAAGGTGGGTAGGGGTTGGGGCGGAGGGGGATGGTATGGTAGGTACGAGACTTGCGCTTAGCATCGACGACAGCTCTTTGACTAGGCAGCCTTTGCTGGCAGGTAAGCCAAGTGGCCCACCTCCCTGCTTCCCCTTACCACTCCCACCCACCATGCTGTTTGTTTCTTTTTTGTTTTTGCAACGTACATATACGCCAAGCAGCCCCCAACTCACAGACACATCTACAACCCCCAACCCCTAAGAGAAGCAGCAATTCGGGCAATGCTGGGAGTGGGAGACGATGGAACAGGCGGAGTTGGAGGTGAATGTTTAACTTACGTTAAGTAAATAATGGGGCGTTCATATGACATTGTGATGAGGGGGCGTGAGAGGTAACTGGGGTAGCTAAACAAATACATATGTATGTGTGTGAGTGTGTGTGTGTGTGTGTGTGTGTGTGTGCGAGCGTGTTTGCAGTCACTGTTTACTTGTACATTTCCTTTTTGCTTAATAAAATAAAATATGAAAGCTGCTTGCCAAAAAAAAAAATCAGGGGAAAAACAAGAGGTTCTCTTTATTTTTTGTAGAACTTTGAAAAGTTTCGTTTCTCACAGCAATCTTGAAGTCTACAAAAATAAAAGCGATAATAGTAGCAATAATAGCAATAATATCAAAAGATCTTCTACATACATATGTATGTCTTTAGACTGACTTTGTTTTCAAGTCATCAGACTAGTATGAATATCAATTAATTTGATAGTATAAATAATAATCTTAAGTGGACAAAAAGTAACACAATCGAATGACAATTTACGTAGGTTTTGCCCAATCCACACGAGGAATCCCCATTTCCGTGTTGATAAATTTGAAGGATAGATGTTGAATGTTTCTAGGCGATCAACTGAAAAATAAACCAATTTGTATTCTTATAAATAGATATTTCTTAAAAGTAAAACCATTTATACACTCTTTGCTTTAAAAAAGTAAAAAGTGTGTATTAAGTTTGTCAAAATGTGCGTAACAGGTCGAAGGAAGTCTGGCAGACCCCATAAAGTATATATATTCTTGATCAGCATTAACAGCTGAGTCAATATAGCCATGTCTGTCTGTCCGTCCGTCTGTCCGTCTGTCTGTCCGTCCGGCTTTCCGTCCGTCCGTCTGTCCGTCCGTCTGTCCGTCCGTCTGTCTGTATGAGCGCCTAGATCTCAGAGACTATAAGAGCTAGAGACACCAGATTTGGTATGTAGGTTCGTCTATGGGCTAAGCAGATCAAGTTTATGTTAAAATCTTTGGGGTACTGTTAGTGTTAATCTTATTTCCTTTTCGAGGAATAAGTAAAGGGTCTCTCATAGTCGACTTCGACTGTAGCCTTTCCGACTGGCTAAACATATACAAGTATATAATAAAATATCAACAGCTACAATAGTTGATACCTTAAAAGTTAACTAGTTTTTGAAGCAACTTTCATTAAAATAAATTAAATAATTATTATATATGTAAGGCTATTATTATATTTATTATTAAAGGTAATTAAACGGCGGATCGGCTTCTTTTACGTTTTACGGCTTTCAATATTTGTAGATGTCTCTGTGCTCGGCTTGCTCATTGACGATTAATATCGACTAATATCGGCTAATATCGACTGACCTCGATGCTGCTTTTTCCAATTGTGTTCATCGCCTGACTCCGTTCACTCCAACTGACTCCGACTCCATGCGGCCGCCTATATCGATAACACTCCTGGTATCGATATTCCTTTAATCTTAACACTGCCTGTCGCAGCTTCAACTTATACCCTATATTACATATATTATAAGATTCGTATATTTGGAATAGTTTTGCCTATTTTATTATTGATTTAATATAATATTAACTATTTTTAGACAGTTCTTATTTCTGTATAGTCCATTTAATAAATGTATTCTTATTTCTATTTATTATTTAAATGATACCATATCGAGTTGTTGCCTTACACTGTTTGCCACAAGTAAATAAGCGTTTTGCAACCACTGTACATCGCAATGTTGAGAATGTAGGAAAGCATAAAAAATGCAAAATGCGAAATTCAAAATATAAATACAAATAAAAAAGATACTATGATGTTGGCTATGGTTATTCTGCTGCATGCTTTAAGGCGTCCCCCCTCCTCGCCAACAGGAAGGGGGAAGGGAAACACATAGCAGCTGCCAAAGTCGCGCTCTAAAATGGGCAAAACAAGCAGCGAGAAAAAGAAAATACTACGTCGAGCATGTAGTACTTAGATGCCTTGCTATACAAACAATATCCCGCAGCGAACTTTATTAAATTACATGATTTTGACAGTTAAGCAGCAGGCTTCCTCCCTCTGACCCCTCCTCTCCCTCTCTCTATCTCTCTGAACCCCGGTCAACCTCTAAAACCTCTCGTTGCCAAGCTCATCCTTGTTATTTCGATGTTGTTTCGCTTTTGCGCAAGTGAAAAATCATAATTTTTTCTTGTATTTTATGTAATTCTCTTGGAAGCTGCCAACACAGCACCACCACCCCCCCACCCCGCCACCAACCTCTTCTCACCCCTAGTGCTGCCGCGCCCCTGCAGCAACATTTATGTTGTCTGGCAACGCTGCAAGTATTTTTTGAGTATTCCTTGGGGGCCGGTTTAGGCAAATGGAAACATTTCCTTCCCCCCCCCACCCCATCCGCACTGGCAATAAGAAACTTGAGTTGAGTTTTTTTGGAAAATGCCAAAGTCAAAATCTTGGCAATTACGTGTTTCAGTTGTGGTCGGGAGCGGTTACCAACTTTTATCATTCCGCAATTAGCGTGGCCATGTCTGTAGCCCGCTTATCGTCGTTTTGTATTCGGTTCTGTTATGTTTTTTTTAGTCGGCAGTCGGTAGTCGGGTTGCGGGTCAAAAACTTGCCAGATACTTCTCTAACAAGCCGCTGCCGCTGCCAACAGTAAATATTTGTCCACCGTTTCACTCGATACCTTGAAAAACAGCACAAGAACAACAACAACAACAAGAAGAAGTTATACGATAAGGTATACACCCGTACAGTATATACATTGTAGCATGTACCAGTTTCTTTTTTTTTGTATCTATAAATACGCAACGTATGCATTCTTTTCTATTTCTATAACATGGAAAACTGTTAAAGTACCCCCAGTACCCCCAGTTCTCCAATACCGCCAATACCCAATCTCTGCTGGCAAGTCTCGTCTCGGTCTGGAAGCATGTTTGACGGTTATCTATGGGAGTACTACTTAAACGTCCCGGGTACAAGATTTGCCCATTGAGACGAGACATACGCTGTATATGTTTACATTTTCACCGGCTACATGGCCTCGTACATAAATGTATCGATAAGAAAACATGCCAAGCTGCACTCCGAAATGGTGTACATCGATTCCTGTCTATCCAAAAATGTGTACAACTTCACTTTTCTACTACCATATATATTGAAATATATTGTCATACAGTCGCAGTTCATTAGGTTAAATATAAGTTTGGCAATTAAATTGAACTATAAATTAAGTTGGCTTAAAACTATGCGAAAAACTAAAGAAATATAAATTTATTAATATTCAAAATAGACAGAAAGTAGCATATTTATTTAGTTGATTTTATTTTGAAAAGGGAACAAGAATGTTACAGTTTCTAAGCACTATAAAATTAGTTGTTAAACTTGAGTTACAGAAGTTACTTTGAATTCCTATTCTTAAAACTGAAAATCTGCATTTTAAAGAAGACATTTTCATTTGACAAAAGTTAGAAAA
Source organism: Drosophila histrio (assembly GCA_958299025.2). Lineage (NCBI taxonomy): Eukaryota > Metazoa > Arthropoda > Insecta > Diptera > Drosophilidae > Drosophila > Drosophila histrio. The sequence continues at coordinate 19,418,785 of OY282580.2, forward strand.
TATGACTTTAAATTAATGATTTTTAATATGTATTTATTTAAATAAAATGTGTGTATATTAGAATACATAATAGGAGTTACTTTAATATAATATTTGGTATATTTATATATTTAGTAAATATTAATAAATTCGAAATATATTAAAAGAATAATCATTGTACGATTGAATCTATAAAATTATAAATGATCTATATAAGTATATAAAACTCTTTGTCCTGATTCACTGATTCACTGAGATATCACGCTGTAGCCCAAACGGGTTCAGATATCGAGTTGAAATTTTCACACAACATAGCTGAGACATAATTATCGTACAATAAGGCTGCGTTTTTTGATATTCTAACTGGAATGGGTTAAAATGGATGGTCGAAGGTCAAAATTGTTTGTTCTTCGAGCTATCTCAACCAAACTCACAGATTATGTATATCTTACTCATTGTAACATTCTGAGAAAATGTGGTCAAGATCCGATGATCAATATATTATATAGCTGCCATAGGAACAATCGGTTGGAAATTAAACTCTTGTATTGAAGAGCTTTGTTGTTTTTTGAGTTATCCCAACCAAACTCACAGATTATGTATTTTCTACTATTTGTTACATTCTGACATCGGATGACTATATCATATAGCTGCCATAGGGACAGTGGCTCAATCAAAAGCAGAGGAGAAGGGGGTGCGATTCATTGTTGTCGCTCTTGCTGCAATACTCAACAATCAAAAGCAACGGGGAGAGGGTGCAGTGTCTGCAAAACATTTAGCATGGGCGGTAAAATATCTCTTTCTTTTTCTCTCTCTCTCTCTCTCTCTTACTCTCGCTTTTGTTGATCTTCCATATTAAGGATATAAAAAGAAAAGACAGCACTGCCTTTAGCATGGAGCCAAATGTATAGCGATTTTAACTGACTGAGTCCAAGACAGTGCAGTGACGCTTCCATCGTCATGCTCCGGCGATAGCTGAGAAAAGTGTTCCCCCACATTACTTCCCGAGATTTCACGAGCGTAGCGAGCAGGGGGCGAAGCCCTTTATTAGAATATATAAAAAGAGTTACCTTTATCTGCTGGGATGCATGAATGAGACTATGAATTATATGTATTGAAGTATATTAAAAGAAGACCCTTCGACAGTTTGAATTTACGAATCTATAGTTAATGATTTAATTAGTATATATATATTTATATATACTAGTAAATTTATATATATAGTAATTAAATCATTAACTATGGATTTTAATATATATGTCTGTGAGTTAGGTGATTAACTCAGTATTTATTATGAAGATTAAAACGAAAAGAATACAAGATTGTTTCATTTAAAAGTATTTTCTACTGCGTTCTCTGCTGAATTTGCTGTTTTTACTGCGTAGCTTTCAGCTTGACTTTTTCTGCGTGCTTCTTCTTCGGCGTAATTTTCTGCAGTGTTGTCCTATTACTCCAATTATCCAAAAATCGTTTAAAGCTACTGAGTAATAGTAATGAAATCAGCTGTTTCTCGATCTGATGTTAATTATTTGCTGTTAACTATCTGCTTTACTGATGTGGTTCTACCTTCTCTCTACCATATCTTACATGTATATATATAAATTAAAGGATATCATTCTATAATTTAGATTATATATATTTACTTCTTTTACAAGAAATACTTAATTCTATATAATACCAAAAACAAAGCTCATCCTCATACCAGCCAGTATTAAATGAGGCCTATTAACATGACTGTTGTCGTTGGGTACTACAAAGTCTTTTCATGTTCAACCCTCTGGCCAGTACCGACTCCGACAACGACTTTGACTTATGCCGTGTCCTGTTGTTTCAAGCATCAACATCACTTGGCAGGCCAACCCTTTGCACTTGGAGTGAGTGAACAAAGAAGAGAGAGAAGAGAGAGTGAGAGCGAGAGTGAAGGGGAATGCGCCTTTTATTCCTTTATGTTATCTGTGATTATTTTCCACATCGCTATGCCCATTGTCTGTCAGCGGGCTTTTGTCTAAGCGTATCTAAACAGGTGGTCCCAGCATGTGGCCAAGCTACTGAATTTCCAGCAGTTCCACCTTCTTTTTTTCTCTCTTTTATATTGTTGTTGTTGTTGTTGTTTTTTTTGTCCGCACCCTCCCCGCGTACATCAGACATTTGTAGTGTTTACCTTTCAATCAACAATGATATTATATTTAAATAAATATGTGAGTGAGTTTTGATTTCTGGGCGTTAAGTCAACCGCAAATTATGTACAGGTAATAAGTAAGTACGTAGCATTATTTGAACAGGTGCTCTAATTGTGTTGGCTGCATTTTGATTTTGTTGTAGTCGAAATGCTGTTATACTTATTTTTAAAGCTTTGTCATTATAAAACAATCGAATTTTCGTTATGTCAATAGTCAACAATAATCGTCGTGATTACTTAACTTATCGGACACCTGAAAATATAAATAAGTACGAGCATATATATATATATATTTAGTACGAGTACTCGTAGAATGATTTGGCTTTACCCACACGCTTCTAAGAGGCCCATGAAGTGGGTTTTCAAGCAGCAAAATACAATAGAGTACCTCTAAAATTGTAAATGGTATTGGCTATAGCTATTGAAATCCAGACAATCAATGGGAACTACACAACTATGGTATACCCAACAATTGCATAGGTTTGTAAGCATTGAAAAAGCTATGAAGAAATCTTTAAAAGGATAGATAAATATACCTATGCCAATTTCTCACACCATCAATACTTTTTTCACTTGTCCCTCATTTTGTTTCTTCTCTAACATGCGATTGAAGTAGTCACTGTGATTCATTGATTTCTATACACTGAATTCAGTTCTATTTACTTTTCGCAGATATGCGAAATATATACAAACAGGGAGCAGTTGCAGATTTACCCATTGTAGTGTATAGATTGGACACTTCGCTGGGCTTATCAGGCTTATGGGCGATAAGTTAAGGTTTATGTCCCCGCAACGTCTCAACCTTAGCCAAATAGATAAGTGTCACTCTTGGCACATGGTATCAAAAAAACAAAAAAAACAACTCCCAACTACTACGCACACATCTCGGGGGCAAGTCAGTCAGAGTAGAGATTCTTAACTCTATCGAGTAGACAGTTTCGATTGTTGTGCAAAGAAACCCGTCGAACTTCTAAGAGATCCCGCCCATGATGTTTGTCACGGTTTATGTTGTACTTAGTTCTCTAGCGTTATTTACTCTTTATTTATTGAACTACTTTCCAACTAGTACTATCAACCCCACTTGAAAGTGTCAAACAATGTTGTATAACTTGGTAGCCGCCGTAACCCTCCCTAATGGGGCAAACCAACTTACCAACTAACCATCTAGTACTCCAGCTAAGTTTTGAGTTGAGCCTACTGAAGTGCCATAAATATGGCTGTGATTGCGCCAAGAGTATCTGAGATTATGGGGGTTGCTGTTTGGAAGGCCTGCTACTTGGATTTAAGTCAAACAGTCTAATCGTTTATTAAATCTAAAGTAACGCTATTTGTGCGCTTTGAAGTCCCCGACGACAATACGACCAGTCGGCGGCGGCGGCGGCAATGAGAGACCTTCTTCTGGATAGCGCAATCTCTTTCACGGTTAGCCAAAGTTGACCTAGTAAGGGAACTAGGGGAAGGGCATGAATAGTTAGATAAAAGAGAACAGTCCAATGAAGCAGAGCAATTTTTAGATCATTTAGAGCTCGTAAATGGGGAACTAGAAGAAACTTCTTTTTATAGTAAAGAATTGCATAAAAAAATAGAGATTCAACTGTTTGAAAAACACTTGATTTATTAGATAACAATTATAACAAGTTATTCTTTTAAATAATTCTCATTTAAAGAATTTTCGGAAAACTAAATGAGCTTCTTAATTATGCTACAGATTTCAATATTGAATCCTTTTTTGAATACTCAATTGATTGGATAAAGAAAGAAAATTCTGGCATACTTGGTGTGATACTCTAATAGAGAACTATCTAGTTTATGATATTACTATATATATTATTATATTAGTTTATGATTATTTTATATTATATGTGCTAAAGTTGGAATTGATGACACCTACATTTATTGATAAATTAAGGTAATAAATATTCCTAATAATAGAGTTAAAGTTCAAGAAATATCGGCTGGAAAAGAAAACAAATACGGGAGATTCAGAAAGATATTTATATAAAATTTATACTATAAAATTCTCAACGAATATAGAGTTCTTTAAATTGCTGTAATTTGAATTGCTTCGATTAAGGATACAGAAATTTATGGGAGAATTACCAGAAAATTTGAATGCAGACTTATTTGCCAAAGAATAAGAGAATTGGATTAGTATGAAAGTAATTGTGCCTCTATTCAAACTTGCAGCTGGAAGACTTTAACAAATTGTGGAATGGTTAGATAATTATAACAAAAAGTTGTCCTATCATATTTAGGTAATGATCTAATAGAACTTTTTGTATAATTTAATGTCCATTGAAAAAGCTTATTTAAGGATTAAAATAAGTCTCTGAACCTGTAGACAAAATTTCAGTTAAAATTACTACAATATGGTATTAAATCTAATACTATTCATATCTTATAATTCCAACTCCCATGCGATATTCACAATGAAACTTCCTTATAAATTCTGACCAAAATCCAGAGCTGTGAAACAGATAAATGGTTTTATTTACAAAATGCATGACACTACAATAACGACTCTGGATTTAAGGAGACAACAGTCCGATTCGGTATCGAAGTCGTAGTCCGGTCTGTTGACCTGGCCATTGACTTGAACGTATGTCGCAAATTATGCGATACTCTCTGTCTAACGTTGAAAGCGTTCAGTGAACAAAATGATTTTATTGCTATGCCGTCTAAGCCCGAAAACCACTCCAGTCATTTGGCCATATGTTGCCATTTGTGACAAAACTGCACCGAGCACGCAACACAACAGGATGAACAGGTCCTGGAGGGGTGAACAGACAGCCAGACAGAGACAGGAGGCTGAAGAGCGAGAGAGAGAGTGAGAGAGAGAGGGGGAGTTGGAAAGATGCTCTTGTCGTTTGTTGTCGTTAATGCCCAATGGGTGGCAAATTGTTTTTTATTATCGGTCGGGCAGAGACACTACCGACCCCTCTCGCATGTTATCAATTGAGAGTAGGGGAAGGGGGAGTGGGGTGACAAAGGAGTAAGCTGGTCCACACCCTCGGGCAATTGTCGATTGCGTGAATAAAACTTTAATGGAACGACACAAATCCCTTTCAACATTCTCCTTGGCGTTACGAAATCTAACTAATTGAGTGCGAAAATGCCGTCAGTTTTCCGCTTGGTTTTTCTCTTTCTTTGCTTTTTATTTTGTGAGCAATTTCTATGAATTTATTTGTAAGCATATTTCAAAGTGTAAACAAGAACAGAAATGAATGCAACACAAATGCAAAAAAAAGAGAGAGAAAGCATTGCAGAATCGCAGCCTAAAAATGCCAGCAAATGACTTTTGACAGAACGTGAACGCTGTATATAAGTGCACATACATGTGTGCTTATAGATATATATATATATGTATTTGCACATCAGTAAAGATGGTCACGTTTGGTGGCAGTCTCCACGCCATTGGCGCCTTGTCATTTGGCATCCACGTAAATAGTTGATGGCGTCCATTGCACGTCGAGAATTTCAGCTGAATCTCGACTGCAAACTTGCAGCTAAGTAAAATTTATAGCCAACTTCAAGGCGCCAGGCACGTGACCATGCAGTTATGATTATGAAACTGAATTCAATGGAGCTGTGATTGAGATGCCACAGAGGAGGCGAACGAGTAGAGAACTTGTCAAGGCAATGCCATAGAAATGCTCTGCAGTTTAAATGGTTTTTTTTTTTTCTTATAGAAAAATCAATAAGTGAACTTATGAAATTGGCTTGATTTACATTTGCAAAGCACTTTAAAGTATACAGATTTTAGATTTATATTATTCAGCAGCTCGACAGATAATTACATTTAATTATCTATGATTATGCAGTTGGAAATTGAAATTGATGAGGAAATTGGCAAGTTCTATACTGTGATGGATACAATTATTATCAATTATCAGTAGAAAGCATTGCATGACTTTTGGAATAGGCAAAATTCAAATTGTCCACTGATATACATATATATTTGACCAGGAATTGAGAAGATGATAGATACTCAATGCAATGAGGCAGAATTCATAATCAGCTTTAGTCTGTAAGTCGATTTCATCCAAATTTAGTTAATACAGACACTTTTGTCAGCTTTTCTTGAAATGATTTGACGAATTGATCTTCGTATAAACAATGTAATAGAGTTGATTTGATATAGTTTTGTTATTCTACTTTATTATATTATCTTTATTTGTTATCATTATTTAAAATGTTTATATTTATTTAAAGCCGACTAAAGTAGACAGAACAGTGTTTAAAAATTATAATAAAATTAGGAAATGGGATTTTAAATTAAGAATTTAAACAAATTTCTAAAAATATAAAACTGACAGTTATATATCTTTCTTTTTTCAAAAGAAGATAAGGATGAGCCAGTCTTAACAATTGAGGCATAGCGTTGCAGAAAATTAACAATCCAAATCCATAGAAAGTTCTACATTTTAAATATGTATTATTAATATAGATAAATCAGTTGAACATACACTAATAGAGAAGATTCTAGCTTGATAAAATAGTCTCAATAGCCAAGGAAAACATCAGAATGCCAATCCATTAAAAGTTAATAATTTGAAGTATTATTAATAACGATAAATTGGGCTATAAGCGACTTAAGCTCACCCTGTAGAACGTAGAACATTTTAAATACTATGATTTTCGTTAAATAGATCATGTTCATTCAAAATCCTAGAGAAGGTAGAGGCTAGAAAAGCTCTGCGACTCCCTAAATTACTGCTTTATATACTATATTCTTGGGCAGCATCAATTGCAGAGTCGATTTAATTGTGTTCAACTACCTGTTCGCCTATCCATTCGTCTGTCTATCTCGTCGTCTGTCTTTCTTTTCAATAAAGTCACTTTTCTTTCATGAAACTTTCAATACAACTTGATTTCAGTATCATAATTTACTGGTATAATTGTACAGAGTTTCGTTGACAAAACGCATAAAGTATTCGCGTGAATTCTATGCAACCAAATTGCCAGCAAGTAGTAGTCGCCTTCCCCGCACTCTGTGGCACCCCCCGCCCAATCTCGAAGGGAACGCCAACTCGACTCGAATCCAACTCCAATGTTAACTTCGCAACCCTTAGGCAAATCTCTACTGTCCCTTTCACACTCACACTGCCAAAGCTGTTTCTCTCTCTCTCTATAAATATGGCGACGTCCATTTTTGTGGCAGATATTTTAGCAACAACAAGAACAACAAGGGACTCGACTCCCCATTCACCTCACCATTTGGGCGCCATCTTGGCTTCATCAAACGCACACAAAAGCCCATAAGGGCAAAGCCAAGATAATGGCATGGCATCCTGGCATTGAAGCATCCTGGCTGCCTGACTGCCTGGCTGCCTGGCAGCCAAGAGCTAAACACAGTAGCTTCAGCTTAGTTCAGGCAGGCAAATAAAATGGGCACGAAACGAAGTCGTTAGAGCAACCGCCCTCATTCTTATCCCACCCACAATTCCCATCTCTTGCCCTCTCCAGCCCCACCCACTCACTTAGTCAGTCCACCTACAAGCTAGAAGGTTTTTTGTGCTAGCTTCAAAAGGAAATCACCCCAAGTGTGTATTTTTATAGAGACCGCAATAAACCTTTTTTCTTTTCTGCGTCATGGCCGCGTCGTGAAGCGCTTCGATGAATGTGAAATGGTTGCCTCTGAATCCGTATCCGTATTCGTATTCTGGGTATCTGGGTTCGGGCTTCTGCCTTTTAACTTGTTCTCTGCCTATTTGATGAAGTTGCAGCACAGACACAATACACTGGGTTTGAGGAAAAGAAAAAAAATGGAAAAGAAGGAAAACTTACCGCAGCCGTTGCCCATTTTTCTTGGCCAGGCATAACCATAAAGGCGGCTCAACGAACTGGGCCGATTGATGGCCATAGCACTCAAAATTGAAAACAAGCTTAAAGGCGAGAGTGCTCGACAGCGAGATACGCTGTATGCTAGGGCAAGATTGGAATTTTTATAGTCTACATATGTGTATGTATAAAACAGGGATTAAAATCGAAGAAATATCGTTTTCGGATTCCTTTTCGGTACTATATAATTTCTAAGAACTTTAAAATGTTAGGAAACAACAGAATATGTATGTATTTTATGATGATAAACCGTAAAAATATTTCTAGTAAATTTTAAATATATAATGTACAATTATATACATACAAAAACAACGTAATACTTTTGCCAAAACTTTCCTGATCCGGGGAAAAGTTTGTTTCAGTTTCGGTTTCTGTTTTACTCAATGAAATAAACGCATTAAGTGACATACACACACCAGCAAACATGCCGCAAGCTCTTCTATCTTTGACCGATACCTTGTATAATTGTTTCTTGAATATCTTCCAATTCCTTTGGCAAATCCGAACTTTCTTGTACACCTTCCATAAATGCTTTCATTTAAATGATACATCATTTAAATAAGTTCCAAATGTTAAATAAATGTAATATGGTAGTCTACATGCACATTTGGTGCTTCTAGCTCTTAGCAACTCTAAACTATAATAGTTTTGTTCTGTTACATACGTTTCCAGCAACTTATTATACCCTCGCCACAGGATCTAACAAGTTTGTAACCATATGCCGTACCTACATATAGGAAGGACTTGGTCCTGCCTTGTCATCATCGTCGTCGTTGTATATTCTTTGACTTTCCCATTTTCTCTCTCTCTGGTTCGCTGCTTGCTGTTGCTGTTCTTGTTGCTGCTTTCTTTGTGTTTTATAGCCCGGTCAAGGGTGCTGGTCAGCTCGCGTTGGTTGTCGGCTTGACGCTTGAATGGCTGCCAACGAGAACGCGCCTTTTGTTTGGCCAACAAAACGAGTGAAGAGCAAAAAAAAAAAAAAAACAAAAAATAGAAAAACAAAAGCCGAGCAAAATACAAAAAAAAAGAAAAAAAAGAAATAGGCGAACAAAATGCTTTTTGCAAAGTAACCAAAAGCGAGCGTAAAAATAGAAAATTGAAAATACGGAATATGTGGCGTTCCCATTGTTTAATGGACGTCAGCTGGAATGTGCGCCAGAAATTGAAAAGTTATTGTGCTGCATATCCACTTGGCACAGCCAACCAGCCTCAGGGAAAGGGGGGAGCGAATGGGGCATGCAGCAAGGGAAAGGGCATGGAGTATGGGGTATGGGGACAGGGCGAACTGCCGTTGTATTGTCGTGACAAGCTGCTACTTATGTAGCCAGCTACTACTACTCGTTGCTCGTTGCTTTTTGTGCCACTGCGCAAATTGTTCAACTAAAATATTTGACAGTTCATTTTTGGTTTGGCCGCGGCCTTTTTATGCACTTGCTGGGCCAACAACTTTTACACAATGCCTGTAAATTTGTGGGCATATTCTAAGGCAAAAGCTGGCACGGGACGAGTGTCTAGTAGTGGCTGGTGTAGCATTCAGCTTACGATTGCATACACACACATACACTTGAATAAGGCAAAAGGCTTGCATACACACACTTGAGTAAGGCAAACAAAATAATAAGTTGGACAGTTGGCAACTCGACCGTAATATACGTACCTTGGCAATACAGAGCGTCGGCCAAATTCACATTGTATGTAATTATTTTGTAATACGCTTTTTTCGATATGTTGGCATGGCATCGTTATGAAATTTTCTGGGCATATCGACCCTAAGATAATAATTATGTGCATCAAATATCCAGTCTCTAGCTATAGAACTTCTCTTGTAATTCAATTATTTTGATTTGTGGGCAAAGGGGACGAAGCAAATATGTCAAATATACTGTATCTGCCTAGACATATGAGCAGTCTACATACCAAATTTTGTGCTTCTAGCTCTTACCATCACTGAGATATTTTCTGTTATACAGACAGACAGCCGGATAGACAGACACACAGACATATAGACAGAATTGACTATATCTACTTGACTATGAATGCATTATAGGCTCCGCCACGCCTTCATCCGCCCGTTAATAATATTTAACAAACTTAAAATGCCCACACATTGTATAAAAAATACTCACACAGTCATTTGTCTATTTTTGGTCATTTTGTGCACATTTATATAGTAAGTATATTCGTATAATCAATGCAGCGTACAAAATAAGCTCAACGTGCTCACTTACAAAAGCTGATCGCTTGCATCCCTGTCGCCCTCACGCTCAGATGCAATTCCTTTTGCACCTCGTTCGACCGCAATTAAGATATTGCATTGCCATAAGAAAAGCTTTTGCTAAAGCATCCACAAAAGCTCAACCAACAGAAGATGAAAAAAAAGCGCAAGAGCTAGAGACACACGCATAAAGTAAATTATAATAGGCATAATAAAAACGAGGCAAAGACCAAACGACAAGTCACGGCATTTGCTTTGTTTTTGTTGTTGCTTGCCATTTACTTTGCATGCTTCTGCTTCTATGTGTGTGTGTGTGTGTGTGTGTGTGTGTGGTTGTTGTGACTTCTGCGGTAAGGCCGTAAGTGCTTCGTGCGGAATTAAAAGCAAACGCATTAAAAGGTGCCCAAAAAGAAATTCACCTTGGCAAACAAATGGCAAACAACAAAATGGCGCAGCTGCAGATGGCGACAGATTCTCGTTGGTTTAATATTACATGAGGAGAAGGAAGACACACACACACACACACAAGCACTTGCACCCACACACCGAGAGAGAGAGACAGAGCGACACGTATACCGTTACATGGTACACGGTAACGAGCAACATTTTTAATTATGAAACACTAAAAGTGGCAAAGCTAAAGTGCAACAAGAGTACAAGAATGGGGCCATTGGGCTGGCGTTGGGGTCGCTTTAGCCATGCTATTAACTTAAACGCCTCTTGCCGGTTAATGGAAATGAACCTCGTCGTGGCAATGGGCAGTTATCTGGTTAAGACAACGATGGTTTGCCTGCCGACAGACGCCACGCCAACGACACGCGCAGGTGTTTAGACCCGACCCTCTTAGCCGTTAACCGTTAACGGTTATGAGCAGCAGCGTACAGAGCATTCGTGTTAACACGGCCTAATTGTGGCATGACAGCAACCACTTGCTACTACAGTGAACTCCAGCAAATAACCTACAAATTGAGATGCATAAACGGAAAGCTTCAAAAGTACCAAAAGCGAGTATATTCTAAGAATTTTATTTAAGTTTTCATAATGTGATTAAAAGTAGTAATTCAAAGAAGATTTGTAAACTAAAACAATATATATAAATGCAAATTTAAACTAAATTTTAAATATGTTTTGATTAACATAATTTATAAGTTTTGTTTGAATTTTGAAAGATCTCTTTTTTTCAAAATCGAATGATGTGATTAAAAGTGAAATTTATAAAACGTAATTTTAGATAAACGTAGAAGAGCCAACCTACTTACCAAGTTTGGTGTCTCTAGCTCTTATAGTCTCTGAGATATTTGTGATAACATAATGGGACGGACAGACAGACGGACGGGCGGACAGACGGACGGGCGGACAGACGGACAGGCGGACAGACGGACGGGCGGACAGACGGACGGGCGGACAGACGGACGGGCGGACAGACGAACGGGCGGACAGACGGACGGGCGGACAGACGGACGGGCGGACAGACGGACGGGCGGACAGACGGACGGGCGGACAGACGGACGGGCGCACAGACGCACGGGCCGACAGACGGGTGGACAGACGAACGGACGAACAAACGGACGAATATACAGACGAACAAGGCTATATCAACTTTGCTGTAAATGCTAATGAAGAATTTATACACTTTTTTTATTCCCTGTTACGCATTTCTTTTTTTACAAACTTAATATACATTTTACTTACTTTTTTAAAGTACAGGGTCTACACATATATTGGAGAATAACAGAAAAATAATTGTTAAGAAGTGTTTAAAGTTGTTGATCGGTTATTAAAATAAATTAAAAACTGGTTCTAATTTAAGTGCAATTTCCAAAAGATCTTGTTTCTTTGCTCATCAAATTTGCAAGGTGTTTAAAAGTGACTTAATAAATTACTAAAATATACAATAAATTAATAAACTAAAGAATGTATCTTAAAGAATAACAAAACTAAAGTTTTTAAATATGTTAATCTGTTTTCAAACTATAACTTATCGCAAATACGAATTACCAATTGGTTTTAATTCGTTAGAGTCTACTGTACTAAATACTTACGCGACTCCTTCTAGAATAATTAGGGAAAGGGATTTGTCGGGTTGCTCTGCATATTGAGTTACTGTAAGTTGCTTTAATTGCAGGCACGTGCAACGCTTTACTTGCAACACGGCCGGTGAAGTCAAGTGCGATGCTCACGCCTCTTGTAGGGCCTCCTTGTCGAGTACAAGTTTCACCTGCCAATTGCACGGAAACTTAAGATGCGCCTAATCGGGTTGCTAGAGTTGAAACCAACGCCAACGCTTTCCCGCAGCGTAATTTCCACGCAGCTACAATTTCCCTGCGTGAAACAGAACCAATAATTGATATCCATCATTGCGTGCATGCGTCGAGTCGCGTGCTGGGATGTTGAGGGCTCACGACCAGTTAACAGACAGATAGACAAACAGACAGACAGACAGACAAACAAACAGAGATGGAGTATGATACTTAGAGCAGGACGGTAGATGGGCCAAGTCCAAGTGGTTTCAGCTCGTCTCTAGTTTCATGGGATACGGGCGCGTTAGTTTTTATTGCTGCGTTTACTTTACTTTGGCCATAAGCCGCAGCAACAATTTCACTGGCAATTCACGTCCATCGATATCCCCACCCCGTCTACTTACCATCAATATCAACAAAGTTAAGTGCTGTCCATGGACTGACTGTGCAACAGTTCGTTGAAAACAGTTTTCAAAGTCGCGTAGTTTTGTGCCATCATCAGAAAGAAGGAGGGTTGCTTGCTCGACTCAAAATTGATTAAGGTCATTATGCAGCCGGGTTGCGTCAAGCTGCGAACAACCGAGCACCGAGTACCGACTCACTGACACTTAATCCCAGCGGCATAATCAGCAACATATTGTAGCAAAACTTCTTCACACTGCCATAAAAAAGTAGCAGTTTTGTATTTTACGAAATTTTACACCCCAATGGGGTGAAGGGGAAGAGCGGGAGCAGAGGTTAAATGCTATGGCCCCGAGTCTCTCTACGGTGAATTTTATAGCTTACCCATTTTTGTTTAACAATAAACTTGCCTGGCTGTCTGCACTCTCAACATTGAGGAGTGCCATCTCCTTGTTTTTCCCTATATGGCTTTGGCTTTAGCTTTGGCTTTGGCTTTTTGGGTGCGGCTGGCATTATTCATGAGCTGAGCCTGGAAAACCCCTTTCCTTGAGTTGGTAGGAAATTTGCACAGCTGCTGCTGCTCCTGCTGCTGCTGCTGCTGTCAGGCAATCAACGCTGTCTTCCTAAACCTAAGACCTAACTTCAAAGGCAACAAGCTTCAAGTGACATAAACGACCACAGACCAGCAACAAGTGAATTAATCCCCGAAAACTCGTGCTCTAGAACTATGTATGTACGTAGTAATAAGCCAACCCCATTTTCAACTTGCCACTTGATATAATGAAGGTGTCCCCGGTTCGATAAGCGTCCCTAAACGTGCCCAAATGTTTTTATTACATTAAAAGCATTAACGCTCAACATTAACAATGGTATGTAGAGCAAAGTACCAGTCAACAATATGAATATTAAGAGCGAAAGACAGACCCTCCGACTTCCTTCCTTCCTTCTTCGCAGGGATGCAGCAACCAGCCCAGAGGACAAAACACACACACACCAATATGTCATCAATGCTGGCAAGTCAACACGACAGCTACCCCCATCAGTGTCGAGGGGTTGTCCTCAAAACCCAGAACGCGTCGAAAGACCCCTCGAAATACAGACGACGGGATTTCGTCATAACTGTTACACTGGTCTCGCTTATATTTCCGATATATATTACGGATGTTCACAGGCCACAACTGGTTGTATTTCGTTGTAGATCGGTTTAACGAACCATTTTCGAAGGGGAATTGACTGAAAAGTGGAATCCTTAAAGATTATAGTTTATAGTTCATAAAAGTTAAACAGTTTGTTAGATATTTTTTCCCTATTGAAACTTTCTCGATTACATTTCTTAATAAAACAGATCTTTAACTATTTTAATCAACACAATATACGGTTAAGTAACTATAATGAATAATTATTAGAATTTAAAAGGTTTTTATATATTTTATTATATTGTAAAACTAAATAAATAACTACACTTACTATCAAATCTTTTAAACAAAGTGTTTAAATCCATTTTTCTCAAAACAAATCTGTATTAAAAGCTTTTTGTAGCATAATTTTCGGCATCAAATTTCTTGCTATGTTCCACTGTAGAATAAAACCCAGACTAGGACTTGACTTTATCAGAATACTGGGATAATATTGTGTGCACCACCCTCAGTGCCTTTTGTTTGACTTTGTTGAATTGATTTCGTTAGGGAAATAACAACAACGGATACAGATACAGAATCCCTTGAACACGCAACGCAGTCTCTACTTCATTCATTCATTCCATTCCATTCATTTTGCTCTCACTTCCTTTCGTCCTTTCTGTCGCTATGCGCCTTTCTTTGGTTCTTACTGGCATTTGGCGAGGTTATCGTTGTGATGTTTCCATTTGTACAAAATAGAGCACTTAACGGGAAAACTGCAAACAAATTATTGCACTTGCTGACAGCAGTGCGAGAGTCGTGCCACAGGATGTGGCAAGGGTGGGAGGCAAGTAGTAGGGTAGAGGTAGAACCAATGCCACTGCCATTGCATACACTTAAAGGATTACAAGCGGATCTGTCGCTTGTTTGCCGCTAAATGGACGCATTTACTCGCACACAGAGAGGGAGAGCTGGGAAGAGAGGGAGAGATGGGAAGAGTGGAAGAGCGGGAGTGTGGAGTGTGGGGAAATTGGGTGGTTGGGCGTTACACAATGGCCAAGCTGTACCGTGCTGCTTTGCGCGCTTTTTATGGCCAATGAATAGATGAATGAATGCATGACAAACTGAAAAACTGACTGACTGACTAACTGACTCACTGACTGACTGACTGACTGACTGACTCGCTGAGTGGGCGACCAGTCAGTCGGTTGGTTGGTTCATCGTCGTCTGGTTGGTTGGTTGGTTGGTTGGTTGGTTGGTTGGTTGGTTGGGTGAGAGTGCCCATGGAGTTACTTAATGGATTTGGTTAAGTGCTGCATTGACATTTTGATAAATGCTTTGGAACAGATGCGTTGCCTGGCGCTGCGTTAAATGGGCGTTGCCTCAAACACACCGCTCCCTGTCCCATCCCATCCTGTCCTGTCCTGTCCCACATCCTGGCTCTACACGCTCTTATATGATAAATAGTTTATGCTACGCCGTCACCAGCAAAGAGTCCAAAAGGCGGTTTAAGTATTTGTCACAATCCGCGAAAGTGTTTCCAAATTGATTATCCACGACAAAGTCTTACAGATTGGTCACGACTTGTCAATTAACCGCAATGACGACTTCACTAGTCCCGTCAATATCGAAGATGCTTAAATTTCAATAAACCATTTAACAAACTACATAATTGCAGATTTTTTATTGTATTTTCTAAAATTCTGCCGTTAGTAATTCACTGTAATTACTCAGGAAGTACTTAAAAGTAGAAATGTGGGATTAAACATTTAAGAAGAGGATTACATGTTAAAGAAAATAATTGTATATGTTATAATAGATTTTATACCCTGTGCCCATTAAAAATGGGTATAATGAATTTGTGTGAATGTATGTAACAGGCAGAAGGAGGCATCTCCGACCCTATAAAGTATAGATCAGCATTAATAGCCGGTCCGTCTGTCTGTCCGTCTATCTGTCCGCCCGTCCGTCCGTCCGTCCGTCCGTCTGTCCGTCCGTCCGTCCGTCTGTATGAACGCGTGGATCTCAGCAACTATAAGAGCTAGAGACTTCAAATTTGGAATGTAGGTTCCTGAGTACCATAAGCAGATCAAGTTTATTTTCAATTTTCGATATCAAGCCCCGTTTGATTTATAATTAGAAAAATCACCATAACATAAGCAATGTTAAAGCTAGAGACTTGAGATTTGGCAAATATGATAAGAAACTTGGCTTTACTGTATCCAGAAAATTTCATCGCGATGCCACGCCTCCTTCGCCCACAATTGAAAAAACCTGATAACAAGAGCAGTTTTATAGCTGGTCTTCTCAAAATACTTGTTATAATGTCTAATTAAGGAAACCGCTAACTATCTGAAAGATACTTTTACATACATAAAAACTGCTTACTATCTGAAAGATACTTTTACATACATAAAATGTATAGGAAATAATGTCTAAATCAAAAATATTTACTATCAAAAATATACTACTAGCTGGTTTATGAGAAAGCGGACTTGAAAGTATAACAATGTTTGCTTTTCCTGATATTATAATAAATAGTAATAATAATTACTTATACTACTAACAATTTATTAAGTTTTTATTTGTCTTTTGTTATGCCTATTTATTATTACTATTGATTTCATTTTCTATACTTATTTTTGCGAGTCAATCAACCATCTCTAGAATTTTTGCTGTGCTTTTCCCTATAATCATCTTAAAGAACTTTCTAATAGCTCATTTTCCTAAACTTTTGCCGTTTTTCAACCACTCAATAACCCCACAAAAATAACACATTAAACAGATTCTCATTTCGGTTTGGCGGAAAGACAATGAACAAGCCAAAATAGTCCTGACCATTACCAAGTGTCAATGTTGTGTTGTTGCTACTGTTGTTGTTACTGCTGCTGTTGTTGTTGTTGCTGCTGTTGTTGTTGCTTTTGTGGTTGTTGCTGTCTTTTTTATAGGAGTACAAGACACTTATTTAGCTGCCCTCAAATGGCAAAAGTTTTTGTAATGTTTTGAAGTGCCTCTAATTAGATAATATGCGGCCCGGGGTCAGAACGTCAGAACTGTGCAGATGACGCCGCATTTTCCTATGCAAAGTGGAAACGCGTGCAATGGTTCCACACACCCCCCCCCACAACCCACTCTTACCACTTCACAAATAAAAAAAAGGCAAAAAGACAAAAGCGCATAAAAACGCGGCCGATGGCACGGCGTGCGCAATTTGAATCCTAATGGATGCGTGTGGCGCAACCAAACGACTGTCGGACACGCGATGAGGCAACCATCATTTTGTAAAAGGAGTGCGCGTCCACAGCTGGTGGACGAAGGTGTAAAGTTCACGTGTGTCCATTTACCATCCCCCAAGCCACAAAAACCCAAGCCCACTCCACACGCCAAGTGTCTCTCTACCTCTGCACTCTCTGCCACCCCCGCTCCCTCCCTCCCTCCGCCCACACACACACAAATGACCCAACCTGGTGTCGTATTATTAATGCTTTTGGAGTGCTTTCAATGTTTTATCGAGCATTTTGCTCTATGTTTGCCTCGAAACGTCTATCGTCCCGGATCTTACCCCTTTCGGTTAGTGCATCGGTCATTGCGTAATAACTTTCAGTTGGGTCTCCTTGCCCAGAACATCCTACACATATATAGATATATATATATATATCTATACATACATAGTAGTCTATAAATATCCGCCACTTCTATTATGATTATGAATTCGAGCTGCGGCCAAACGTTGACTTTTATCTAAATGGGTCTTTTGTTTGCTTTACGACTAATGGAATAGGCGGAGCTACTACATATACCATTTAATATCAATCCTCTCTTGATTATAGACACTCGAACTATATGTGTGAGTCTAGGGACTAAAAAGGGTTGCAGTTGGCTAATTAACTTGTCAGCCCAATAACTAAATACAAATACTAACTATACAATGCTAAGAATATCTTAAATATAATATAATTAGACTGAAAGAAATACAAGAGGGTTTCATAGTTAATTTAGTTGTCAGTACGATAGTAGAAAACACAGTCTTTCGGCAAGTGTCCACTGGGAAATCATATGAAACCAATTTAAAACAAGTATTGTCAATCATAATATCCTTCATAAGTCTTGCAACTTGATAAATCTTAATGATATCAGTGAATTTGAATGTAAATTACTATATTAGATATACTCATTAAAATGTTAAGCAATATACTTTATAGATTCATAGTTATTAAATAGTTAGAGTAGTACCATGTTGTGCCAAATCTCAAGTCTCTAACTATAAAACTGCTCTTGTTATCAGCTTTATCGATTTATGGGCGAAGGGGGCGTGGCATCGTGATGAAATTTTCAGGACACAGTAAGCCTAAGTTTCTTATCATGTGTGCCAAATCTCAAGTGTCTAGTTTTAACATTGCTTGTGTTATGGTGATTTTTCTAATTATAAAACAAACGGGGCTTGATATCGAATATTGAAAATAAACTTGATCTGCGTATGATATTCAGGAGCCTATATTCCAAATTTGAAGTCTCTAGCTCTTATAATTGCTGAGATCCACGCGTTCATACAGATGGACGGACGGACGGACTGACAGACTGACAGGTGTCAATTGACTCGGCTATTGATACTGATCAAGACTATATACACTTTATAGGGTCGGATATGCTTCCTTTTGCCTGTTACATACATTCACACAAATGCATTAAACCCTTTTTTGCACATTAGAACTATTATGAATGTCAATTAGAAATGTCATTTTAATTAAATTTACGCATTATTGGCGAATCTATCGAATCTTAAAGTGTTGATTTAAGTGAATTAAAAATTTCTTAGGTTACAAATAAAATCTGTACTTATGAGATAACTAACTAAGCTAACAATTTACATATATCGATTCGTAGCGACCATTCCTAATATTTTAGCCACAACTGTCGATACGCAACATTTGCATGTAGATGTATAAATTTAACTTTTGTTAATTACATAAGATAACAACTGCAGTGATTTGTATGGCTTCAAAACATATATTTATGTATGTATGTGTATGTATTTTGACTCAATACACACATACATACATACAAGCATCTAGTATACGCCGTACTTTTAAAGCGTTTGACCAGCAAATAAGCAAAAGCTTGAAAAGTCGCACAACGTGACGCTTTCAAATTTTAACGCCAGCAAACAAGACAAGTCTAAAGCCCAAGTGAATTTGGCAGGACGATGGTGATGGCGATGCTGAATATGAAGCAACGGTACCCCACAAGCTGCCATTTTGTTGGGCGTTCCACATTTACCCACAAAAACAACCGCTCTCCTCCCACGCAACCTCTTCTCTTGAATCTTCAGCGCCGACCAGTGTTGTCCGAATTTCAAGGGCTACAATACGTAATTTGATACAAAAAATTATGCACTGGTAAAATTAGTAGTTTTTAATGCATATTTTTGTAACTAAAATTATTAAAACTTCAAAACAAATTGTCGAGAATCCAATACCCATAAAATAAAAGAAAACATGTTAAATGTAAATTTAGGTTTCATGCATTGTTCTCCTTTAATTATTGTTAACAAAAACAGTCTTAATACCAATATTCTTGATTTCAGAATGCGGTGTTTTCTATTACATTAAAAATAGAAAACATATACAAATAGCTTATTTTCCATTATTATTATCATTTATTAAATGCGCATAATTTTAAAAATCTCTGCTTTTAGTTTTTTTCACATCCGTAATAATTAACAAAATGGATTTCCTCTTATTTCCTCAATATTTATATAAGTATAATACTTTATTGTATTTTTATATTTTTTTTAAATATATACAAATCAGTTAAATATAGCCAGATTTCGAGTTATAGCATTTCTTTAAAACTTTTAGCGTTTCCAATTTCTATATAGTTAAGTCTAGCTATAAAATGGTTGAAATTTCAGCACTGACACTGACTGCGGAGCGCCTTAGATATGTACAGTTATATCATTGTTGTTGTTGTTTTATATTAGGCAAAGCAAAGTGGGTGTTATATCAGCCAGCTTTAAACAAGCAGCTCCGCCCAATGACACTGGCATTTGCTCGTTCCTATGGCTGTGCATTTGTCTTTGGTACTAGTAGTAGCATGTTGTGATTATGCAACAAGCTGACAGTGTGTCCACCATTTTTTGGCTATATGAATTTTTGATTCGCTGCATCCTCTCAGCATATTCTCTTGCAAGCAAATACTAGTATGAGAGACAAGAGACTGAGTAAACAGCAGAAAAAGCTGCTAAGCCATGCATACACAGAGCGAAAAAGTAGCCTCGAATTAAGTGTACGCTATACTTAAAATCCGTACTTGATATTAGAACAAATAAGAGAAAATTAATCAAATTAACACGATTTTATTTTAGGTCTGCAGTATGTATGGATCAAATAAAATATAAATTAAATATATATATGCATTTAAGACGCTTTTCTACTCATTTACAGATCTTAAAATACTTCAACTTTGAACTGTATTTAAATAAACAATGAATGTCTTTTTGAATTTAATTTTTGGACATTCGAAATCCTATTTAAAATAAGATCGACAACTTTGACTTTAGTAATTTAAATCTTAGTGAGAAATCAAGCTTGAAATGTTTGGTTTTTGCTACATAATACTTGATTTTTTCGCTCTGTGTACATTACATACAGCTTTCTATACATAGCACAAAGCCAAAGACGTTTGTACTTTAGGAAACATTTGCCCAGCTTTTGAAGCACATTTCACGGCTGTCTTTCCAGGCTTCTGGCATATTTAATCCCCCCATTCAGAAGCCCAACTCAAACTTGTCTTGTTTCTGCGTGGCCCTGAACCTAAGCTTACAACGTAACACACTCACACACACACACACATATAGATTAGTAAGTGCTTCTGTATGTGTGAGCTTTTAGCTCCTGTTCACACAATTACCACATAAATTCCGACGCCTTCGATGGCGACCAGAAACACGGTAATATGGCTTTCAACTATTTAAATTATTTATTTTCATCTTCAGTTATCAAATGAGTTTTTGTTCCTAAAAGTATACCATCATTTTGCACATACACACACACACACACACACTGACAAAATAGTGCGTATTGTATGGCCATATTTTATTGATCGTTTATTGTTTGTGCTTATACATAATTACGTTTATTTAAAGCCCCCCAAAACCGGACAAAAAGCTCAACTGCAAAGTGAGGTTAGGTCACTCAAACAGATTTTTGGCATTTCTCTCATTGCACTCTCGAAAAACGTCAATAACGAATGAAGCGAAAGCAGTTGATATAAATTCGTGTGCGTTTTTGGCGTAGACGACCAGTCGATAGACACGACGACCAGACAGAAATTTAACAAATTTAAGGTCATTTTTACTGTTAAACAATGACACAACGGTACATATCCTAACAACAACAACAACAACAATAAAGCAATGGCAGCCACGACTTTTCCTCTCTTTCTCTTTCTCTCTCCCGCTCTCTCTTTCTTTCTCTTTCTATACACACAAACATGTTTATGTATATTTTTAGTGCAAGTTGGCAACACTGGTGCGAAAGAGACAGTGGGCGAAAGAGCGAGAAACACTATAAGATAGCAAAGTGAGTGAGCGAAAAATGCTGAAAAAGCTTTGAGACCACTCCCCGAAAAGTTCAGGCGACGGCGCAACGTCGACGCACACAAAACAACCAATCCCAGGCACAAATACAAAAAGCAAACACACGCACACAATGAAAAACTGAAACATACACACACACATACATACAAAGACAGATAGAAGCAAAAACAAATGTGTTACAATGCAATTTCCCCGCCAAATGGCTGAGGAAATTGTTGTTGTTGCTGTTGCTGTTGTTGTTGTTGTTGGGCGACCAACCCAAAACTCAATTGTTCGTGGCGAAAAGACAAAAAGGGAAGCTTGGAAAACAGGCAAAGCCAAAATATGAGCAACAACAATAACAACAACAAGAAGAAAAAATAGCACAGGGTGCAGCAGCAGTTTCCAATTGGAAGTGCAGTCTGATTTTCTAAGGGTTGGGCTGTTGGCGTGATTATGTCAGCCAGCATGCGTCTGTGTGTGTGTGTGTATGTGTGTGTATTCCACCCACCACCACCACCACCAACAACATATGACTGTAAAGCAAGGCGGCGGTTCGTCAGTTGCTTTCCAAGCGCCGACGCCGCCGCACTTGCTCCACGAGCGCTCGGTCGTCATTCGTACTACGCACTGCAAACTGCAAGCTTTGGGTAACGGTAAAAACGTTGTCGTCAACTCGCGCTGCGTCGCCGTCGTCGTCGTCGTCGTTGCCGTCGCCGTCGGCCAATGGCCATGCGCCATCACTCGGACAGTGTAAAAAACTCGAAAAGCCTAACAAACCCAAAAATGTGACCATTGAATATAGTTAAATATGGTATATATGTGTGTCTGTGTGTGTGCAAAAATTCTTAAAGATACCAAAGATAACGTCAAATTACAACAATTGTCTATGAAGCAGTAAACGTCATTTTCATCATCATCATCATCCCAGCTTACCATCTTGCCTAATCACAAATGCATTCAGGCATGGAACTTTTGAAGCTAATGATGTTCAAAAGTGACTTTATGTCCAATGGCAAATGTGACGATCGCGTACCGCCCATTAACCTAAGTCAATTGCCAGAGTTTCTATTGTGTAAGTTTGCCGTTTAACCAAATACTATCTTCTTAAGATTAGAAGAAAGTTAAAGAGAATAGACACAGAGGCAGAAAGCTGGGAAAACTTAACTTTCCGACATATGTAGAATATCTTATTCAACAAAAAGATAAGAAAAAGCAAAAAAAGAGAGAAGTCTGTTATACAATTTACATATATCAATAACTATCTGTTGTCTCTATGCAATATAGAAATTCTGCTATAAGTTTTAAACAAATTAAAAATAATGGAAGCTAAATGATAAAAAAGCTGAGAAAAAGTACCAATTTATACTCTAAATTTCTTATTATACAAGGGAAAAGTATAGAGCAGGAGATAACAGAGAGATAGATATGGATAGAGAGAGGCAAAGAGAGAGGAAGACTGAGAATACTCGTAGTTTTATATTTTCACAATATCAATACAAGCGGATAAAGATGTACAGGTTCTAAAGTCTAGAATAGCACATTTAAGACATAACTTAATACCCTGTTTCCACGACGATTTTTAGACACTTTTCTTTGCGCTTTTGCACACTTATTTATCAGCATAAAATATATACAGATGTTGGCAAATATACAGGCAACAAATGTTATTTTTTAGAAAGGGGAACAAAATGTATAAAATCAGAGACAAATTGACCTAAACATAGTCATGGAAAAGGGTTTTAAGAAGCGATAATAATAAGCAATATTAAAGCTACGAGGTTATAAGTTAAAAGTTTATTACTTCTTTATAATAGTTTAAATAATAATAATACATATTTTGACATATTACCAGCATATGCAATGGAAACAATATGGGATTACTATATTTAACTTCTGAACAATTATAGTTCTATATGTAGATCATCTTATAGGCAAATAAATATATTATTTAGTTATTTATTATTAATTGTAGCTTGGAATCAATTCTACAGTACCAAAAAAGTAGCCAGAGCAACAGAAATAATGATATATTCTAAAATCTTAACTCATTTACATGAACTTTATATATTTCTACAATGATTTATGTAAAGAATGAAATGAATAAGAATAACAAAGGCAATTAATATTTGTTTATTGTTTACATTCAACGTTTAATAAAGTATAATATTATAAAGAAAAACATAATTAATATATAAAACAAATTTATCTCACTTAACAACAGTGGAAAGATTTCAAAAAGCAATGGAATAACTAGTAGAAAATTTTATAAAATATATTGAAATATTTAGGAGCCATGCTATAATTTAAGTTAGCTGCTTAGTTTATAACTCAAATCAAACTATTTATAATAATAATAATATATAAATATTTAAAAATTTAAAACAAATACTTTAGGCAAAAATAACTAGGATCAACCAAAGTGTTTAACAAAAATATCAAACAGTTTTCTTCATTTATTTTTTAGAACTTTGGGAAACTGAAAACCGAAACGACTTTGGGTAATCCTATTTACATTTTTTTCATAATGACAGCTTTTAAATAGACGACAAAACTGTTTCAAATTACAAGCAAATAGCTCAATTAAAATTCAGTTTGAATTGAATTACGAGAGAAAAAAAATATTATTTAAACAGAAAACAATTTTGAAGAGAATGCATATGGGTAAATTGCAAATAATGCTGGATTGTGTATCATAATACTTAGTTTATATAGTAGATTAATGATGATGGCAATATTAATGATAGCCAATTCTTGGCAACTCATTGCAGCTACGATACCAAAATGTGGCGGCTGCCATGAACTGATCCTGGATCGCTTCATACTCAAGGTGCTGGAGAGGACATGGCATGCGAAGTGTTTGCAGTGCAGCGAATGCCACGCCCAGTTGAATGACAAGTGCTTTGCCCGGAACGGCCAGCTGTTCTGCAAGGAGGACTTCTTCAAGTAAGTAAATTTCTCTAATGCCAGCACACCAGGAGGAGTGACCTGAGGTGTGCGTCATTGTCATTTGTTGTTTGCCGGTTTAATGAAAATCTCCCGTTGCCCCGTTGCCAATGTTCGGGTCGAACAGACGTTATGGTACGAAGTGTTCCGCTTGTGATATGGGTATACCGCCAACGCAGGTGGTACGTCGAGCCCAGGATAATGTCTATCATCTGCAGTGCTTCCTCTGCGCCATGTGCTCCCGCACTCTCAACACCGGCGACGAGTTCTATCTGATGGAGGATCGTAAACTTATCTGCAAACGTGACTATGAAGAGGCCAAGGCGAAGGGTGTGTGAATGCTATAAAAACTATAGTTGTTAGCCAGCATATAGTATAACTTATATTCGTTTGTAGGTCTCTATTTGGATGGCTCCTTGGATGGTGATCAGCCGAATAAACGGCCACGCACCACAATTACCGCCAAGCAGTTGGAGACGCTGAAAACTGCATATAACAATAGTCCAAAACCCGCCCGACATGTACGTGAGCAATTGTCCCAGGATACGGGTCTGGATATGCGTGTAGTTCAAGTCTGGTTCCAGAACAGGTAAGTCTTCCATATCGAATTCTTGCCAAAGACTTGGCTTATTCACTCTGCACACGCACACACATTGTAGACGCGCCAAGGAGAAGCGACTGAAAAAGGATGCAGGACGCACGCGTTGGAGCCAATACTTCCGCTCGATGAAGGGCAATTGCTCGCCCCGCACTGATAAATTCCTGGACAAAGATGACCTTAAAGTCGACTACGACAGCTTCAGTCATCATGGTAAGTCTACAATTTAAACAGTTTGGAAATGGTTGAAAGAGGTGTATATAGAAGTTAATAGTAAATAGGAAGCAATAGATATTTTAAATCAGCATTTATAATTTGCAGTTTTTTGCTCTGTCCAGCCATCCATCCCTTTGTCTATTCATTGTTAACCTAAGCTAGTGACTCGAAATCTGACATATAACTTACAAGTCTATTTTTAAAAATGTTTAATGCAACGCCTCCTTTGGCCGTAAAAAACAATAAATACCATTTACAATTGCAATTTTAAGGCTTGTTTCTAGAGTTATTTGCAACTTAAAATATCCTGATTTTCCCCAAAAGCTTTAACACTTTTGGATTATCCACCAAATAAATACCTTTTAAAATTTTAGTTAATCTAAAGCAATGTTTTCGAGCTCTATCCTAAAGATATCAACACTATCTGATTATAAACCAACTTAGACTTACTAAATTTGCAACTTAAAAAGCTGTCTTCTGCAGTTTTAGCTCTATCGGATTATAATCAAACAAATACCAAATTAATTTGCAATTTAAGAGTATATGTTTTTGAGTTTTGACACTTTTAATATATATATCATAGTCGCAAGCAATCTTAGAAATTTCATTATTATCGGAATATAAACAAAAAAGTTATACAAAACACAATTTTACATAGCGTCAGGACAAAGAAACTAGTAAAGTGTTGATGTGTCTGTAACTACGTATTAGGTTATCCAATGGCCGCCTGTAACTTGTTATCTATGTATTTTCTCCCAAATACCAACTCATTCCACATATACTATTTTCCATTTATTTTCATCCAGATCTTAGCAACGATAGCTACAGCACCGTCAATTTGGGCCTGGACGAAGGCGCCTCACCGCACAGCATTCGCGGTTCCTATTTGCATGGCAGCTCGAGTCCTTCGCAGTATCCTCCGAGCAGTCGCTCCCCGCCAGCGGTGGGTCAAAGTCATACGTTCGGTTCATATCCAGACAATATTGTTTACACTAATATTGGTAAGCATTTAAATACACCAGGCTACTATAACCAAACCCACTTTTTTGGTATACAAAATATAAGAAAAATCACCATTATTATACCCTGTGCCTTTTAATAATGGGCAAGAAAGGGTATAATGAATTTCTGTGAATGTATGTAACAGGCAGAAGGAAGCATCTCCGACACTATAAAGTGTACATAGTCTTGATCAGTATCAATAGTCGAGTCGATTGACACCTGTCCATCCGTCCGTCCGTCTGTCCGTCTCTCTGTCCGTCTGTATGAACGCGTAGATCTCAGCAACTATAAGAGCTAGAGACTTTAAATTTAGAATGTAGGTTCCTGAATACCATACGCAGATCAAGTGCCAAGTCTCAAGTCTCTAGCTCTAACATTGCTTATGTTATGAAGATTTTACTAATTTTAAAACAAACGAGGCTTGATATCGAAAATTTAAAATAAACTTGATCTGCGTATGGTATTCAGGAACCTACATTCCAAATTTGAAGTCTCTAGCTTTTATAGTTGCTGAGATCAACGCGCTCATACAGACCGACGGACACACGGACAGGTGTCAATTGACTCGGTTATTGATACTGATCAAGAATATACATACTATATAGGATCGGAGTTGCCTCCTTCTGCCTGTTACATACATTCACACAAATTCATTATACCCTTTTATAGGTTACAGGGTATAAGAAGTGTTACCATTTTAAAAATGGTATTTTGTCAACTGAGAACACAAATGTATCAGTAAAAGTGGGTTTGGTAAATCAAGCAATCTGGCTGTTATCTATCAACTCTTGCAAATTGTATATATTTTCTTATATTTGTATTTTTGTAATATTTACAGATCATGCTGTGGGTTCTAGTCTGCATCCAAGCAAAACACATCAACGCCTGCACAGTAGCAACAATGTTTCTGATCTAAGCAACGATTCTAGTCCCGATCAGGGCTATCCTGACTTTCCCCCCAGTCCCGACTCCTGGCTCGGCGATTCGGGTAGCACCAACAATACCAGCATCAATAATAATAATAACAACAACAATCCAAGCAGTAATAATAATAATAATAACAATAACAACAATAACAACAACCACAGTGCAGGCAGTGGGCCAACGTCCAATTCAAATGCCACCGCAACTCCCAATCCATCAACACCCGGCGTCCATTACTGATACTCAAAATTACTTTTGCGTTATTTTGAAATGCAATCGCGGAATTTGCTGCTCGCAGCTGCAGAACAAAAGAAGCATACATCGCAGCAGCGGCAATAACAAGAACGACAACAACAACAACAGCAGCAGTAACAGCGATGTGACGCCATTTTGAAAGCTTTTGTGCACTTAACAGCGCTAAGCAAGAGAAAAGCTTAGTTAACAGTTAACAGTGCAAGCTTTTTTATTGTTTTCGACTGCATTAAAGCATATTATGCACTCATTTTATTACTTTTACTAATGTAACACAATTTGCTCAACAATTCCATTTAGTTAAAACTCAAAAAAAAACAAAAACAAAAAAACAAAGATGATTAATAATTATATATGATTAGCTTGAGTACATAAGTACATAGTACATACTACCTACATAATGATGATGATGATGATGTATGGCTAAATGTTATTATGATTACATCACTTTTTGTTTATATCATTTTTAAGTTTGATAATTTAGTGTCTGTAAATATTGTATATTTGTGTATAGTGAAAAAAAAGCGAGAACTACATTTTAAATTAAATTAAGTCTGTATAGAGGAGGGGGGGCAAAAGAGTGCACAACATTTATAAGGCCTAACCCCCCAAAAAAAAAAGAAAGAAATGGAAAAACAACAAAAGAAAACAAACAAACAAGTTATTTATTGCTTTATATAGGAATACATGAATTGCATAGGAGAAATATCAATTACGAAAAAGTGATGTCGTATATACATACATACATATATATCTAATGTAATACCAAAAAAATAAAAAATTTAAAAAAATAAATGATTTCAAGCAAATAGAAATTTCAGTAAATGCAAAAACTACGTAAAACAAATGATAACGAATTTTTAAATTTATTGTGTATTACAATAAGTTTAATTAATTCAAATAAATGCGATAAAAATAAATTACTATTTGACATGTAAGAATAAATGATACAACAAATTGTTAAAAAAAAAAAAAATTAATAACAATTTAAATGTGTTTTTTTCTATGCAAATCTCATTATAATTACCATTTTTTGAATTTCTAATTCTTATCAATATCTGCAGATATCAGTGTTGCCAATTCAGCTTTTTTCCCGACAGTTCTGCAGTTTTGGGTAAAAGCGGTTAACATATACTATAGCTATATATTATTATCTAGCCTTTTTCTTTCTTAGATCCTGATTAGTTGCCAACACTGTTTCAAATACTCATTGAGTGAAATCAAAGCTCTTCCGTTGCTCTGCTCATTGCAATGCTCTCTTCACATCTCTCTATCGTACGCTCCTTCTACTATTTCATTCATACTGAGCGCACGAGTTTCTATGTGCATGATGATGAGACGATGGTACATCTGTTCTGCTCTCTAGCATGTCGTCTGTTTTTCTCAGTCTCTTGTCCTACGTTCGCGCAACAACGTCTAATATTTATCGAGGAAGCTTTTTGCGCGCAGCGCGTTAACTTTATCATTTAGTTGATTACAAAATTGCATACATAATCTACAATAATAATGAATAAATAATGTTTTGTCATTTAAATTTTGCAGTAATTAAAAGTCCCGATAAGTTTACGGTGCGTTCTCAAAGTTCTTCCATATTCCATCTATAAAAAGCGCCTAAGCATTTTTTTTTCAAAAATTTTGTTTTTGTTGTGTGTACGTGTGCGTGTGTGTTTGTCTGTTTGTGTGTGACAGAAAATGTGCTGCCAAATCGAATAATAAATGTCGTAAAATGTTCTATTTTTATTTTGCAGTAAACTACAAGAAGCGCAGCCACAACAAATTCGTCGTTGTCATTGTTGTTGTTGTGTGTGAGGATGCAAATGTGTAATATGTTTTTGTTTTTGTTGCGACGCCAAATTGCATTTGCGGCCGATACGCCGCTCGATCCTTAAGATTCAATCGGAAAATATCCGTAAAAAGAACTTTTCTCGCGTTTAACATTTTTTAAAGTCCTAACAAATCGCCAAAGTTTTTAAAAAGCGCCTCCGTGCTCCGTGCGTTTTCCCATAATAATGCAAATTCAATGTATGCCAATATTGAAAGTAATTTTCGTGCTGTCAACAATTGTCACAGTCACAGGTAAACGCGCCACTTGAACTAGAGCTGGAAATAAATTCGATTCGAGAATCGATTAATCGTAGCTGTCTCATAATCGCGATTAATCGATTAGCATCGAATAAATCCCAATACAACTTTGTGAAACATTGTTGAATAATGCACAATTGTAATTTAAGAACATAAGTGATCTAATTTATGTTATTAAGTGAAAGAAAATAATGAATTTGATTTAATTCTATTTTATTTTTCATTAAGTGTGTATTTTCGTAGACATGCTTAAAGAATTTGTTTTTTATCGATTATTGTTTTAAAATTTTAGCAAATAATCGATCGCAAGACAATCGACTTTTGCTTCCAGCTCTAACTCGAACAATAACACGGCACAATAATAGAGTTGCCATATCTTTGCACATTCAGCTGTTTACTGATATATCTCTCTCTCCCTCTCTCTGTATTTTGCACTCTCTCACTGATTCAGATTGTTGTTCGAGCCGAATTTTACTGTTACGCGAGCACACGTTTCAAATTGAGGAGCATGTAGTCCAGCTGGTTAACCAATTGGAGCTACAACAGAAACTCAATGACAATGGGCAATTACCCACCGATACAGATATGCTGTTCACTGACACAGGACAAATTATTAAAATGCTGCCGGATCTTCATTTGGATGGCGAATTGACATCAATTGCGACAACGGAGCGCGGTAGCTCAACGGAATATTGGTCGGCTGACGAAGAAACAACGACGACGACGACCATGTCAACGACAACAACAACAACAGCATCATCAACCACAACAAAAACTACAAATATACCAATAACATCCACAATCACAATGGCAACGGGAGAACCGCCGCCTGATGACAGCACGCCACGATTGGCCACTAACGCCGCCATTTTGGAACTTATAGAAGCTGTGCCAATGACGACGACAACAACAACAGCAATGGTGACAACGACAAGCAGCAGCAGCAGAAAGAACAACTCGGAGGAGATCAGCTTTAAATTTCCCTGCAGGGATAATTATGCAACGGACTTTTGTCTCAACGGTGGCAATTGCTATCGCTGGGCAATGTCCGACAGCTTTAATTATTGCGTCTGTGCCGAAGGCTACGTTGGTGAACGTTGCGATTCAAAGACTGAGGATGGTGAGTAAACAAATGTATGGTGAAATTATTGACAAGGTGACTAACGCTTCAGCCTCCTTTTTGGAGGCAGGAGAATTCACACGAGGTGACTTTCATTTTAAAAATTATAATGGTAACGGTTCCTCATCACATTGGAATAAGTTGCCTTGTGGTAGTTTCACAATGTTTTGAACTTTAAAGGTGAATTACTATGAGGTGTCATATACACCACTGTTTCACTCTTTTGAGATCCATAAAAGCAAGCAGACGTGGTGACATTATTTAAAGGCCCTCAACAAATCGCAATACGTCACCTTATTGTAATTTCACCTCGGCCCAGGTGGAGGAAGTACATCAACCTTGTCAATAATTACACTATGCATCAATGCAGTATACAATATTTTAAATGGTGAATTAACTATCCACTTTTCTTGCAGGAGTTTATGTGCCTTTGCATCCCACCACGATTGAACCGCAACTGAAGACGGCGCACGTTGTCTTCTCCTTCCCCATGCTCATTCTGCTATCCACCATCTATGTTGTGTTTGGCGCCGTCTTTCTCTTTCGCAATGTCCTGGCGCAACGACGGAAGCAACAACAACTACACATGCACAAGCAGCGCTTTTTTGTGAGCTGTTGAAGACTTAGAAACAAGGGGGCTGCCAACTTGTTTTCTTTTTTCACTTTTGGTCAAGAGAACCAAACAAACTTAAACTAACGCGTTTTGATTTTGGAAACGATATTTTTGTTTCATTTTTTTTGCTATAAATGCTAGGTATGCATTTTGTTATCATATTTTTTTCCTTCCTTCTCATTACTAAGATTCTTTCTTACTCATTATTAGTATTTTCTTCACGTTGCGCAACGCTTTAATTTATTTAATTAATTATAATTTCTGTAAATTCATTGTATTTAGTTTTGCAAAATAAGAGCGCTCTTTGCTTTAGAAGCTTCGATTTAAGCTTAGTAGATTTGTTTTGTAGTAACATTTTGTTACGCTATTTAGTATGTAATTTAATAATTAAACTTAGCGTTTATCTCTCTCTCTGTTATTATTATTAATATTGTTTTTTGTAACACTCTGTTACGCAAAGAATCGAACAAAGATTTATAATAATTCATACGCTTGTATTTATGAACAAATTCATCAATTTTGTAATGCATTAAAAATCGGGACTCAAAAAAGTTTGTAAAACTTGAAAAAGTTGCTGTGTGTGCGTTTTTCTTTTCTTTTGTTGTTTTTTTCTTTGTTTTAATAATAGGACAGTGTTTATATTATTTCCATCAGTTATCCACAATCGAAGCTCAAGTTCAGTTCAGTCGAGCCATGGCTGGGGGGTTTTTGTTTTGTTTTTGTTTTATATTTTATAATATATATTTATCCAATATTTCGTCAAAAAATTCTTTACAAATTTCTTAGAACTTACAGTTAAATGTATAGTAGAAATTATTCAAAAAACTCGTTCATCATTTCATTGATGAATTCTTTTTCTTTATCTCATGATCATCAATATGACAATGGTATGTATGCGTGAGTGTGTGTGTGTGTATGTGTTGTGTGAGTGTGTGTGTGTGGAGTGTATATAAATGCGTGTTGATGGATTATACGAATATTTTTGTATGTGTATATTTAAATGAAAATGTTTTTGTGCTAATGTCGAGATTGGAAAATTGCCAGCATCAAATTCGGTTGGACCATCATCACTTGCGGGAAATCAGTTTCCTCGACTATCGGTAGGTGGTGATGGAGGTGGTTGTTGTTGTTGTGGTGGTTCTCGATGTATTGGTGTGTGTGCGTGTTGCGTGTGTGTGTGTGTAATCTGTCATTATCTTTCTTTTTATCTTCTTGAATATATGCTCATGTAATCTTGGATTAGGGATATGAAATTCGTACAAAAATGATTAAAATATGTAAATGTTAAAAATGTATTTTGCTTTTTTTTGCTCTCGTGTTGTATCTTTTTTTTTAATTGTTGGTTTTACGTTGCGTTTTCTTCTTATCTGTTTTATCGTTTTTTTGTTCCTTTTTGTTTATTTTTGTTTTAGTTTTTTTGTTTTTTTTTTTTGTATTTGTTTTGTTTTTAATAATATGTAATATATATAATAATTATTAGTATTATTCGCATGTCACGGGCAGGTCCTGTGTTGAAACATCTGCCGCGGCGTTCTTCTCCTTTAGATCCTTGGCGGTTTCCTAAAATAAAGTACGCAAAGAGACGTGCATTAGTTTAATTATAAGGGAGTATAACAAAAAATAATATAAGATTTAACAGGTGGGAGAGCATGAACACAGAGCGAAAACGTATAAGCAACTTAAAGCACAACAACAACAATTAAAGAATCAAATGAGAAAAAGTAACAACAAATATATACCAAAATATTATGAATGGGAATTTGATGTATGTATATCTTCAATGGCTGTAACTCTTTGTTTTCATAATTAATTAACAGTTGTATGCAGTTGTCTGTGTTTTTAAATGCGGCCAAACAGAGTTGTTAGATCAGTTAACTGGAGTGGGAAGTGTGTGTGTGTGTGTGTGTATGTATTGTAGTGCGTGTGTGTGCTTGTGTAATTGTACGTGCGTGTTTTGAGTGAGTTGTGTTTAGGATTAGAATTGATAAGTAGTAGTTAGTCGCCAGTTTGCGCTATGTTAATACAAAAGACGAGCACACAAATACAAAAACATTTTACAGTTGCACCCAGAGTGTTTTTCTTTTTTTTTTAGTAACATTCCACAATTTTTAATACGCATTCCCATTCACAATGTCCAAAAATAGTTTCACATGCAAAAGTTAGAGAGCTTAACAGAGTCCAATTAATAACATTAACATACACTGTAAACTCTGTTAACAGACTACGAACAGAACACACAAGACTACAGACTGCTTGTTTTACTGCTTGTTATACTGCTTCGTTTGTAGCGTATGACAACAAAACAACAACTGATTGATGCATTTAAGCAAGCACACAAAGAAAGTGTTGAAGAAAAACAATGATAATAGAGAGAGAAAGAGTAGGGGAGAGGACGATAGACAGACAGAGAGAGAGCCCAATGCAGGAGTTAGTTTAGTTGGCACACACAATTTGATTGACGGAGCGAACGAGCGAGACGAGTGTTAAAATTCGTTACGAATGGAGTCTATAATGTGGTAAGGTAGTAGAGTGTGTGGTGAAGTCGAGTTCGACTGAGTTCGTAGTTATGTTATTCACCTCATAATGTGCAGCAGCTTCAATAAATTGCAACGCATTAGTCTTTGTTATCAATATGGTATCAGTTTCAATTTCCGTATTCTTCTCATTAACGTTAACGTTATCATTATCGACATCCTCCGTCTGCTGCACAAGTTGGACAACATCATCAACTTCTGTTTTGTCCGCATTGTTGTCTTGCAAACTGAGCTCATCTACGGCCGCAACGAGTTTCTGTAGCAACACATCTGGCTGTGAAACGGACACTTCTTCTTCCATCTCCTTGCTGATCAGCTGGCATTGTTCAACTTGCACTTCTTCCTCTTTCTCAATCTCGTCCTCGCTCTCATTGTTATCGCTCTCGTTATTGTTCTCGTTCTGGTTCTGGTTCTCGTTCTCATTCACATTCTCATTCTCATTTCCGTTGTTGTCATCTTCCTCATCAACATCGGTGACAATTGTGCAACGGTTTTCGGGTACATCTTCAATTTGCTTCTCTTGTTCCGTCACAATATCTGCAGCTTGTTCAGTGATTTCCTCCACAATAATCTGAGCATGCTGCTCAATCTCTTCCAGCAATTTGTTATCTGGCTCTGCGTCTGATGCTGCTGTCACCTTATCCTCCTCCTCATTCTGCGCCTTCTCCTCTGGCTGCTGTTGTTCCTTCTCCTCCTGGACGAACTTGTCATCATAGTCTTCGTGCTGTGCCTCATCATCAACGTCTGTGGTCAATGCAAAGGCCGAGACACGCGAGGGTGGTGGGGATTTGGGCAGCGGTGGCGGTTGACTTGATTCAACTACAACAGCTGCTGCTGCCGCTTCAGTGTCTAGAGAAACTACAGCAGACTCTGGGACGATTTCGGAATCAACTTCTAGTTGAGCGGACACAGGGGAAACTGAAACGGCAATCGTTTCCTGTTCGATAACAACAAAACCCTCGGAATCGGGATCTGGATCAGGATCAGAGGTCTCACTAACAGCTGCTATAATAGCAGCAACCACAATTTCTTCCTCGGCGACATCGGTTTGCACTGCTTGAACTGCTTGCACTTCATCCTGCGCTTGGGAAGTGGAAAGTAAGGCGGAATTGTCGGTGGTGGTGGTGTTCGTGTTGTTTGTGGTGATAGTGATGTTAGGTAGTGTATTATTTTGGGTCTGAACTAACTCTGCGGCTGCAACGGTCTCGGTCTCAGTTGTATTTTCAGTGCTTGTTGTATTTGTTGTTGTTGTTGTGGTGTTCTCTGTTGTTGTTATTGTTGTTGTGGTACTCGTATTTACAGTGTTGTTTACTGTGTCTATTTGTTTTACCTCGATTTGCGACTTGATCTTAATTTGCTCGGCCTCCGATTCGGCAACAGGTGTTGGCGGAGGCGTGGCAGTCTCGTTCTTCTCGCCAACTCCATTCGTGCCATTCTGATGTGGCTCGTCGTCAACGTTGTTGGCTGCTGCTGCTGCCTCCGGCTCGGATGGAGATTCGGCTACACCATTTTTATCGCCATTAGTCATAACAACATCGGCTTCTGCGGCATGTCCATTGGTAACAACTTCAGGGGTGGTCTCAACAATCTCGGGAACAACAACGCTGGGCTCAACAACAGCTGCGGCTGCCTCAACGTTTGTGGTCGATTCGGTGGTGCTTGTCTCGGCTTTTATTGCTTCATCGCTTGCTGCTGGCACGGGTGACTTGTCGTCTCCATTAACCTGTTGCTCCTGTTGTTGTTGTGGTTCTTGTTGCTTCTCTGCTTCGCTGGCTGCACCATTCTCAGCGGGTTTCGTTTCCTCCTTGGCCGTCGCATCTGCATCCGCGCTTTGCTGCAAGTTGAACACAAGATTAGTTGGAGTCTTAACAAGTTATTTTCCTGACTAAGATTGCCGTTCTCAATTTAAATATTATACTAACTTTTTATATATATGTTTAGCTGCCTCAAAAAATCAAGTGTACAAAAAATATATCTGATGAATAATGTTAATTTGAATGCCAAGAAATACTTCTATATATGCAAAACTATAGTTAAGATTACTCTTCATTTTTCCACCTCAGTTCAAAGAACATTTAACATAAGTGTTATGTGTGCAAACAACACTACAACAATAAGTAAACCTATGATCATCTAAAAAGATAGTAATTGATACTATACTGTCCGAGTGGTTCATAATATATATGGTATGCCAAATTTAGTGGCTCTAGCTCGTACAGATCTGTCTGTTCAGCTCAAGAATACACTTACTTTCTACAGTCTACAGTCTCTTACATACAATACATTGCAGCAAATAAAATATACCCTTGCAATCTGGCGAGTAACGGGTATTAAAAGAGCATGCCTGCATTTAAATTTACCTCAGTGGTTGCTGCGGTTGCTGCTGCTGCAGTTGCTCCCTCTGCTTCTGCCTGGGGCTCCGCCTCGCCGTTCGTTGGGGCCGCTTCGGGAGTTGCTGCTGTCGCCGCTGCTGCTCCCGCTGCTGTTTCGGCTGCTGTCGGCGATGCTGGCTCCTCTGTCTTGGCTGGCTTCTGTTTGTCCTTTTTGCCAAACGAAATGTTGCGGAACGACCATTTCTTTTTCACCTTATCCTTCTTCGACTTGGACTTGATGCTCTCATCTGCCAGAGGTGAAATTTCCTCGCCACCCTCCTTGGGCGAACCGGCTGCTGCCTCATCCTTAACGGTCTCAGCAGCTGCATCACCAGCGGCACCATCCGATTTCGGTGCATCGCTTTTCTCAGTTGTCAGATCTTTGTCATTTTCAGAGTTCTCTTCAGTTGTTTCCTTTTTCTATTGATGAAATGAGAATTTAATAGTCAATTCATGCCACATTTTCCCATTCCCCCCTTCCTTCATCACTTACCTCGCTTGTGGCAGCCACATCTTCGTTCTTTTCCTGCGGCGTCGCTGCGTCGCCGTTTAATGCGGGCGCCGTTTGATCGACATCTTCAATTTTCTCGACTTTCCCAGCAACTTCGTTGCCCTCGCCAACCTTCTTCGGATCGGTGGTGATATCAATTGAACGCTTGCTCTGAGCTTTACCCATTTCTATTTTATTTGCTGGTCCTTTTTAATTGCTAATTGGTTCTGTATCTGTTTGGTAAATGCGGGTGGCGTTGATGTTTGTTGTTTGTTGTTGTTGAGTTGATTGTATTGTTTGTGTTTTTGCATGCAACAAGAATTTTGATAAAATTAGCAAATTAATTATGTATTTTTACACACACACACACACATAAACGCAACTGTGTATACGTATATATATATATATTGTTTTTTTTTAATTAGTTGTTCAACCAAGTATCGAGTATCGAAAAACAGCAAGGCACACTTTAAAAAAGCACTTTGCTATTTTTATTTATTTTTACATTTGACATTTCAATGAACGCCAACTTCTTCTAGCCGCAAGCAAATCACGCACCGAACAGCGGAACAAAAACTACACAGGTCTATAGAAATCTTTGCGTCATTTCAATGCGGTTGATTTCTGGCTATGATAAGGCAACTGCACCACAACACCCATAAAGATAAGCCATAAGTTATTTGCAAACGGTGTGTGACACAATAATTACAAATATAATTTATAGAAAATAATTATCATATTGCTGACTAATTCAATTTATTGAAAATCTTAAATAATTACAAATATTACTATTTATGCGAAAAGCGTGGGCAAGATTTGTCAAACTAAGTTACGGGAACTACAACAGCACACACCAAGGCGAGCTTAACTTTCATGCGTTGTTTCTATTTGCCCCCTTAGAATTCTCAATTGGTTCTAGCAGCACAACATAGAGAACAAGCTTGGATCGTTGGCTAAGCTAGCTCAAATGGCACTGATGAGGAAGATTGGCTACTGCTGAAACATTTGTATAACAAACCTAAATATACCATTTTCAAATGGAAAATATTATTATTTTATTGTAAATTAATCCATATATTTATTATGCATTTACTATTAATTGTATATACTAAAATTACAAAGCATACACAAATTTAATTAAAAAAT
Source organism: Drosophila histrio (assembly GCA_958299025.2). NCBI lineage: Eukaryota > Metazoa > Arthropoda > Insecta > Diptera > Drosophilidae > Drosophila > Drosophila histrio. The sequence goes on from OY282580.2 coordinate 19,456,630, forward strand.
ACTGTTTATTTCTATTTAAAATTTTAATTATATTAGTTTAGATCAAAATACTATGAACAAAATGCATTTATTGTAAATAACGATACATTTTGTTCTCAGAAACAGTCATATTCAGAAAAGTAAACAATTATAAATTCATAATTCATATAAATATCAATGTGACAACACATTTAATTATGAATTTAATGAAATTTAATCTATAAAACTTTCTAAAAAACTCTAAAAATTTGAGCAAAAAAAACTATTTAATAATAAAGAAAATAGAAGCTTTGAGTATTAATATAACAGTCATATCTAGAAACTATTTAATAACAATGACAAAATCAATGCTCGATATGGCAACACTGTTCAGTCCAAATTTAATACAAGTTTCAGCTTTATTTTATTATTTAGCACAATATTCTCAACATAAATTCATTTTATATCAACCATTTTTTACTAAATACGATAATTTCTACAAGTTGCTGTATTTCTGATTCAACTGGATCATCAACAAATATGTATGCAATCCCAATGTCACTGTTATTATCACTTCCCAACACACACAATCACTTTCACAGTCACTGCATAAAAATTTCGCTCATCTCTGTTTACCCGGTTAAGTGAACAGCTTATCAGTCGTTCTATAGTTGACTGACTGGACTGCAAAGTGAAATAACAAACTTAAACAAATGAATAATGCTAAAGTAGACAGCAATTAAGAAACAACCATTCGACCGGCGAATGAATCATCTCTTATATCCAGGAAATTTTTATGAAACAGTACTTTACACACACACACACACACACACACACACACACACACACACACACACACACACACACACACACACACACACATACACTCATACTAAGCAAGCAAACGGGGCTGACGGGGCGAGGTAATACTACTACATTTCTTGTTCTTATAGTATTCTTGTTGTTGTTGTTGTGGCTACTGGCGTGCTATGCGTCACTTTAAAAATCGAATTACTCGACTCGGTAAATGAAACAGAAACCGTACCAAAGAATTTTAATGAAGTGAGAGAAAAGATGGGCGTGTAGTAAAAGCAGCGAGCGTGGGGGAAAAGGGTACGAAAATTAAAAGCGAAAACTTTGCTCATGTTTAGGGGTTGTAAAAAATAAAAAATAAAACAAACCCATGTACATAGTATGAATAAGTACTAGTAGAGGAGTGGTCGACGAAAATGTCCACCTCCTTTGGTAGCCGACAGCAAGGCACCATTTTAATGAATGTATATAATTCGTGTTATAACGAAGTAGTATGTGTAATCTGTGTTTGTGCATTATTCACACTCTCTGCTGGACAGCTGCAATTCCAGCTGTTTTTCATGCTGGTATAAGCCAATTTTCATATAGTACCAATTCCTAAACCAATATTCGCACATAGTAAACAACTTTTTCAGCAAAATATGTACTTTAAATTAGAAATCAGCAATAGTAAGTGATATATATATTTGAATACCCTGTGGGGGTATATTAAGCTTGTTAAAAGTATGTAACAGGTCTAAGGGGAAGTCTGGCAGACCCCATTAAGTGTATATATGTTTGATCAGCCATGTCCGTCTGCCTGTCGATCCTTCTGACTGTCTGTCCGTCCGTCCATCCGTATAAACGAAATTATCTCAGAGATGGTAAGAGCTAGAAGCTTAAACTTGGTCTCCCAGCTACGCAAATATATTGTATTACTATACTAGCTAATATTCTTGTCTGTCGGAGTTCCACTGTAAACACACTCTGTTTTAAAAATGGCGGCATTAAATAACAGCGAAAAGAAAACGGTAAAAAAAATAACAATTCTTCAAACTAACATCAAGACATCAAGTTTCATCAGTTTTCGTTCAATGAACCAAACAGACACTCGAAAAGTCGAAACCCGTGCGCTCGTTGCTGTCGACGAGGCTAAAAACAACAAAAAGAACAACAACGACCATAACAACAACAACGTAAAAACCAGCTATGTGTACTTACAATGTTTCAGATCCACAAGAACAGGAATAAATCTAAAGCATATTTAACGATAGGCATAAAAAAACCAGAACGAAAGTCTAACTCTTGTTTGGCTTGCCGAAGATTTAATGCTCTTGCTGATTGACAGTTATGCAAAGAAGTAAGCCTATTTTAGTCATAATACGATAGTAATAATAATAGTAATCTGTAGCCAATACAGATACTATATACAATTTTTAGAGTCTAATACTCTCGGGAAGCGTATAATAAAAAACCATAAAGGCAGCAATTAATTTGATCATATAATTTCAAATTAGATTTTCAACATATTCGACGGGACTGTATGCAAAATGTTGATGAGTAATCGCGAGAATATTCCAACACATACACATACACACTTAAACACACACACAAGCAAACACAGGTGTAGCCGTAACTCAACCCTTACCAAAATAGACAGCAGAAAAACCAACTGTGCGCGTACTATGCAAAAAGCAGCAACAGCAACAACGGCAATACATAAAAGCGCAAGTAAATTTGCAGTATGACGCATCGGGCATGTCGAAAAAGGATAAGAGAACAAGGACGACGACGACGACGAGAACAACAACAACAACAAGCAGTTGTGCACAGAGGGTTGCCGGCCGGCATTTTACTACTACTACTAATACTATCAAATACTACTACATTTACGCAACGTACAGCAACAGTGACGACGACGGTCATTGCCCGAAGTTGCCATGCCAACGAAGCAGCGACGCTGACGCTAACGCTAACGCTGACATTGGCGTCGTCGTCGTCGTCGACGCTACATACGTCACATCCGAACGTCAAAAATGAGGGGGGATGGGGGCGTGTGAAAATACTTGAGCGCCGTCGCGGCCCACATAAGACAAAACGGGCGAACAAAAAATGTGACGGCGTTGCCAGACTGACTGCAAATGACATGACATGCAGAAAATGCAAAACGTTGAGATTACAACACGATTAATGTGGTAGCACGAGCTAAGCAGCAATTGCACTTACTTTTAATTGAGAGCGAGAGTACGAGTTGACGAGCGTCTGAGTGACAGTCAAATATGTGTTGTTCCATTAAAAGTACTCAATTTTGAATGCGTCGGCATTGTTGAAAGCGTATGGCTCTTTTTCTTTTTTTTTTTTGGCTTTTATTAGTTAAATTCAATTTAAACTTGACCTTTGATGTGTTGCACTCACACAAACACACACAATAGAAATGCCACTGGTCTCTCACGCTTCTTACTTTTTTTTTTTAAGCCGCGCCTTTCAGTTTTGTTCAGTAAAAGAAAATTTATAAATGAAGGGACAAAGGAAAGCAACGAGCACAAATTCACACACACACACACATACAGCCACCGAACCAGAGTGGTGTCGTCTATAAATAAAAGCGCATTTATCAACAATGAAGCGTGTTCGAAATGCAACAACAGCCACACAAAGGAACATACGTATGTATGTGCGCATGTGTACGCTTATATGTGTTCGTGTGTGTATAAATGTGTTGAATTGTCTGCTCTCTATCAATTTTGACACTTTAAGCTGTTGTATCGCTGCTGCGACTGCGCTTTCAATTTGACGCCGACCGACTGTTTCTCCTCCTCCTTCTCCTCCTCTCCCACCACAGCACTAGAAGATCGTTGTAGCCATCACAGATCCACGCTTTGAGCTCAGACAAGATACGTAAATTAAATTGATTGTGCAGGAATGCGTACACTCGCCGGGGGCCGGCCAACTGGACAAACATTAATTTCATGTCATACCACAAGCAAACACACATACATATGTGTGTATGTATGTATGTAGATACAAACATTCCAGTTGGTTGCATTGTCGTACAATTGTATAGGGCATTTATAGCACTGGCAGCACATGATAAGTGCGCGCGCACTTAAACTCGCAAGCAGACGTAATTGAACTTTTATAAACTAATCAAACAAACGCCCACAGCCTTTCCCCCTCACTATCCCACTATTCTCTTCTTTGCACGCACTTGACAGCTGACATACACACTCACACATATGTACATACATGGAAAATGCATCTCAGCTCATTCCTTTCAATTTCTTCAATCAGCCGCCAGGCGGCGTCTAACAGTCGCCCCGCAAGTGCAAATGTATAAGAAAAGGAACGAAGTGCAGTAGACACAGCAATAAAATATAACATTAATATTCACACTTACACATTCACAAACACATGCATATGTTTTGTTATACAAATGCAAGCATTGCATATTATTTGTCATATTGTTTGCTATTTGATACATACATTCATGTGTTTGTGCGCAACTGATAAGCCACGCCTAAATAAAACACAATATCAAATCAGAAATCAAATTTAAATAAATATACTTATACATATGTACACACACATACAATTAAGTGCAGTTTTATATGTGCACAAACTGCAACAACATTTTTGTGGCCTACGCAGCAAAAGGCATGGCAATTGAAGGAAGCTAACATTAAGAAATGTGTGCGAAAAGCAGACAACAAGACGACGACGAAGAAGCACAACAAGAACAAAAACAACAATATCAAAAGCAATACAGTAGCGTCTCAGATAATAGCGTCTCAAGTAACCGGATATAATTGGTTGCCGCTGAGTTCTTGTTGTTGTTTGTTGTTAAAGGAAAGGATATGTACGTAAAATGAGTGCATTCCATAATTAGTAACAAGTACATTACATGCAACAAACGTACAAAGAACAAGTCACAATATTAAAAATTAAGAAAAAAATATTTTTTCAATTATCATTTCCGGTCAATTGTTGTGTGGCATGTCTTCAAGTGTCTCTGAATGCTTCACAATTATTGATATAATACCTCCTCAACCAACATAGCCCAAATAGTATATAAATACACATACAAGCGCACATACTTATTTATATTCATTCAGACATATGTACATATAGATTGCTATAACGGTAGTGGTCAATACTCGCTTTACTATCGGAAAGAACGAAACCCCAAGTGATAAAAACAATACGCATAAAAAGAGAATACAGTAATAGAGAGGAAGTGTCTGTAGAAGGAAACACAGCCCAAAGCGCCCACTCAATTGATAAACGAATGAGGCACAAAGAAAACTTCCTATCAATTGCATTTTGTATGTGATTCAGAGTTTTTTCTTAACAATACGATGACGATTTAATGCTTTATTTTTGTTTCTCGAAATCATATCTAGTACACAATAGCATATAAAGAGTGGGAGCTACGTGACTCGTACCACAATCTATCTGCGTTTATATAAAGGTTATTAAAGATATCAACATCTACTACTCTTCATCTGTGTGTGATCTTGACAAACATTTCATACACAACTGGGCATGTGTTCAGTGCGACGAATATAAACAGACAGCAGCAAGTAGATAAGCAAACAGATAAAGGCGAAAAAAAGTGCAATCTCTTTTCTTTTTTTGCAAATTTCAATTCCATGCGATCATATTACAAATCACGTTTAGTCAGAGCTGGGGGAAACAACAAACAGTGTGTCTCTATCGGTTGACAAATCTGAAATTTAAAATTGTAGCTGGCAACACTGTCTTCCATTACCGGTTTAAAAGGATCGATAAATATCGTTCGATATTAAAGTTCAGAGCTATCAAAAATCCAAATGTTCAACTTGGCAACATTCTTACAGCGAACCAGATCAGAGCCCCCACTCACTGACAAGGTATGGCAACGTTTGGGGAGGGCAAGTGCAACAACAAAACTTGAATACACTTACACACACAAAGTCACAACAATATTGTCGAAGGATGCGGATGCAAGTAGAAAGCGGAGCTGGTAAAAAGTGGGCTGCGGTTGCTTGCTTAACCGGTTGGGCCATTCTTGTTCTTTTCCACTCTGTCTCTTTCCCCCTCCCGTTTCTAGTCTTTCGATTTTGCGGCTAATTAAAACACATAAGCGTGCAGCAGAAAAGCGTAGTATAAATGTATGTGTTTGTGTGTGTGTGTTTGCAAGCTGAGTCGTATAATAAAAAGTAGTGGCAAATTATATATATTAGTGTGTGTGTGTTTGCGTGTACATAGTTTGTAGTAGAAACAAAGGCGAATGCCAATTAGTCACCAAAGTTGGTGATGACCGGGGTTGGTTTGGTTTCACTTAGAATTGAGTTGTCACAAGTGGCGGGCTCTCAGTTTTCTGATTAGAAATTCAAAGCGCTGCACAAAGACGCACACAGTCAGTCCGCACTCCGGACCACTTTGGTATTGTAAACGGCATTTTAATACATCCATAAATAATTCATAAGACAAGACGACGACAAATGGCAAAAATCGACGCCTGCTGCTTCTGCTTACATATTTCCGGTACTTACTCTCTTTGTCGTGTGTCTTTCTCGCAGTCAGCTGCGCGGGTGGCCACAGATAATAGAAGAGGAAGAGATGAAGGAAGGAATAGTTTTTTTTTTCTCTAAGCAATTATTTGGCACAACGATAATGAGTTAGAGATAGAGCTTTTAATTAAACAGTTAATAATGTGCAAAGCACTTTCATCAACAAGTATACCACGCACAAAGCACACTTAAAAAGAGGAATTACTCGATTCGTTAAGCAGAGAAAAAGCCGTCGCAAAAATAACCGAAACACACAAACCGTTCAAGTCAAACAACAAACGACGACTGTTGCTGTTGGGCGACTCATGATCAGCGACGAAGCAGAAGCGAAGCAGCAAAAAAAAAAAAGCAACAACAGAAAAGAAACTTCTACTTCAGAGACGCTTACACCAGAGTGCAAGCAAGGCAGAGGCATAGCCAGAAGTCAGAACCACAAGGCAGACAAAGAGAGAAAGGCCGGAAGCGTCAGCAGCGGCGTCAACAGCTGAAATGCGGGCTCCAGAGACAAGCAACAATATTGCATTGAGTGACCATCATCATCAGCTATCGATAAAAGCGATAGTGATATTGTTGTTTTTGTTCTTCTGCTGCTGCTGTTGCTGCTTCTGTGTGCATGTAATGCGTAAGGAGTCAATAACAAAACTAATGAGCCTTGGCGTCGGCATCGATACGCACATTGTGGTTGCATATGTATGTATTTATTTATGTGTATGCATGTGCATATGCATATGAACATTTTATTGCTTTATTTTGCCATTCATGCTTCACACAATGACCCCACATGGCAGCCAGCGGGCTGCAGCAACTTTAAATAAACAATGACATTACAATGGAAACAAAAAAAAAAAAAGAAATGAACAGACAGAGATGGGGAGAGTGTAGAATTGTAAGTGTTTTCTCTTTTACTTCGCGCACTGCTCAGCAAAATTCTTGTTGCGTTGGTTAATTGCTTAAATTTAGCCTGATTATTGGTATTGTTGCTTATCAATTAATTGAAATGAATTCGTTGACTGTTATCGAAATACTACTGCATAGAAATTCGACTGCACACATGTATGACCAAATTTAGCTTGCGAATGCCAAAGTGTTGACATGACTTGTCAGTGGCTCACACCCTCCAACACCCCCCCCCCCTACTCCTCTTACTACCGCCATGCAAACACATACACTCGCAACATGTGTGTAAAAGATGTGTCTTGGAGCAACGCGCCGTCACTCCATCATCTCCTGAACCGACGCCATTGCCGTTTTGCTTTTGTGTGCGTGTGCGCGCGTGTGTGTGTGTGTGTATGCTTGCGGTTTGCTTTGAATACTCGTATATTTTCATCAAGGCAGCACATTTTCATGCCACTTCGCTTCCCCCCCCCCCGCCCCCTCCCTCTAACAAAACAAAATCAATCCTAACCACTTGAAATTCTAATACGCCAAATAGTTGATGCATACATACAAACATAAATACGTAGTTGAAGGTATGTTTGTAATTATTTGTTTATTTATAGTTGTCTGTGGCGCGCAATTTAAATTGTTATTAATGCTAATTCAACAAAAAAGCAGAAGCCAAAGCAGCAACAGCAGCAGCGACAGCAACAGAAGCGGCAGCCTCTTTATATAAAAAATAAATACTATGCCACAATCGAAAAAAAATATTCATAGTCCAAGCAAAAATCAATCCGCAACAATAACAAACAAAAGCCGAAAGATGAAATGAGATGAGAACACGAAACGAGAGACAGGTCGAGTCCACCGGCCGGCTGAACGGCCGTAGATAAGCGGCCATGGCTCGGAGATGTGTTGCTGCCTGATCGGCATAAATTGCGTTGTTTGAGAAAAGCGGGCACTTTTATTTGCTGTTGTTGTTGTTGCTGCTGCTGCTGTGAGAACTCTACATGCCAGTGAAAATAGAGTACAGTGGGCACTACGTTGAAACTATTGATGAAGCTAAAGCTAAAGCTGAAGATTATACAAATATCAACAAAAGATATAATTAAACGATTTCAAGCTCTTTACATCAAAGTTTTAAGACTGTTCTCAACAAAACATCATTTTTATATGATATCTCAGCTTAAAACAAATATCATTACAATCAAAACCATCTATTATTTATTATCCAGTTCTTTTAATAGAAGTTTTAGGAATGTTCTCTGTAAAACAAGAGTTTAAAAAATTTATACAATTACAAATTCATAATATCTTTTACAAACCATTTACAAGAATATTCCTTGAATTGTTTTATTCGATATCATTAAAAGATTAGGCACAACTATCGACTCAACAACTATCGACTAACAATGCGACTCACCACCTACGCTTAACCACAAATTGCACTTGGTGTAGTATAGTACGTAACGGTATATAGCAAATGTTACCTCAAAACTTATTTGCGTTTATGGCAACCGCAGTCGACAACGAAAATGCCCCTTCACAAAAAACTGTAACAACCCCCGCAATCATCAAACGTATCTCACAAATCGTGAAATTTGAAACGACTTCAATCCCCAGCCCCGAGCCGAGTTTTATAATGCAATGCAGAGTAGAAATCGCAAACGCAATTTCAATAAAAATCAAAATTCTTTAAGCACACACACACATGTTAATAGATTCGACAGTGAAAACTATAAAAGCGGAACTAGATAAATATAAATGTGAGAGATATAAAATTAAAATAATTCATAATTATTGGTAAATGGTAAATGCTAATCGTAACTGATATACAATATTTATAGGATAATAAATTGACTGAGTCAGTGAGTTTTCACTGCACTTACACACACACACACATGCACTTTTACACCCACAGACAGGCACGTAAGCAGCGACGCCAGTTAGGGCGGTGGCTGCCTGCCTGCCTGCCTTACAGGCTGACTACTGTCGTATAGTTTGACTGACTGCAAAATTGCGACGCAATTTTTTTTTGCAACGATAGTAGGCGGCTCGTAGCAAAAACAACCAAAGGTTGAACAGCAGCATGTAAACGATCCTCGGGGATAAGAGAGAGGGAGAAAAATCTGCAGAGATAATCAAAGCGGGACACGAAAGTAAAAGTCGCATTTTCTGTAGCCAAGGATATTTTTAGCAATCAAGTCCATGAACGTGTTGGCAAGTGTAATCAGACGAGACTGCTCAAACAAAGAACAAACTCAAGACAAGACAACGACAACGGCAACGACAATGAAAAATAAGTCAAGTCAGGCATCTTGAACTAGGCAGACAGCCACAAATACAAACCCAGCCACAGACAACGCACATGTACGTGTACGTATACATACACATATACATACATGCACATACACGCACACGCACAAGGAGCGAGCAAAACGAGTGACAGCACAAAGCGTAAAAAAGGATAAATGAAGCACGCAAGGGAAGAATGTGGAAAAGTAACGTAGAGCGTAAAACAGGCAACAGAGAGTGAGTGAGATAGACAATTCGAGGAGATACAGAGAGAAAGAGAGCGAAACGGATACAAAGCCACCGGCAGCGACGCCGACAGAGGCGACGTAGTGGCAACGCCGACGCAATTGCAGGCGGCACACCCAAAATTTGAGAAAAAAAAAGCGCCAGCAATAACACCAAAAAGTTTTGGAAGCCGGTAGTAAAGAAGGCTGCTGTTTGGCTTTATTGAAACAAAGTAAAGCCGGCAAACTTTTTAAATGTTTCCGCAATCTATGAAATACCCTCATTTATTTGTCATATTTTTCTTTCAACGCGCCCAGCCCAAATACACACACACACACTAACAAGAGAATGGCGTCCTTTTTGAATTCTGTTTGTTTCAGCCGTCTGCGACACTTGTACTAATAATAATAGTTTTTGTATTATTAAGCGGTACAGTTTTTTTTAGCACAGTATATATAGAAAGCATCATAAATGCATATTTGAGTACACATTTTTTAAGTCATAATTCACAAAGCCTCGTCCTACACTCGCATTCACACACACACACATTTAGATGTACAAAGCGTTATACAGAATTTCAACAGCAGCACTTACACACACACACACAGAGAAGCCACTCAGACAGCTTGGCTTGGTTTTTCAAATTTCGTGTTTGCCATTTTTTTTTGCGTTTTTCGAACTTGTTTTGAATTAAATTAAAATTGTAAATTGCATTTACCTGGCTCGCTACTTGTACTACGCACACGAACTTTATTCTTATATTCTGATTCTCAAATATAAACCGCTTCTCGTTCTTTCTTTCAACTTCTTTCTGTCTCTTGTAGAGCTCTTAAACAAACCGAATGCGATGAAACACAAAGTGTGTGTGTGACGAGTTGGGCACATTTTTTTCATGTTCGTTCCTTTGCCGCATTTATCGGTTATATCGATAGTTTTGCGACCTCTAACTAGAGAACTTGCTGCAGTTTAATTCAAATTTAAATACCAGCGCTTAAAACTGTATAATTTAGTGCAGATTTAATATTTGTTTATCCAAATATATGTTTTCGATAATATTACAATCTTAATTGTTAGCTGTGGTTTCCGCTGAAGAATATGGTTAAAAATAATAAAAAAAAATTTTTTATCGATAATTAAATAAAGGTTTAGATATATCGATTAGCCAGTGATCTTCGACATTATTTTAGTAGTTTAGTAGAAGTTTTTAGTAGTTTAAATGTTAAAACGTTTCTTTTCTTATGCATGCAAGACTCTAGCTTTGAATTTTGAAAATGTTCAATAAAAATATACTGATTATGTGAAATTTATTTTTTCTGGGGCTCAAGGCTGCCACACGTTTCAAAAATAAGGCGCCGCCCTTAGTCTGTTTTGCAAAAGGTAAATACACCACCTATGGTATTGTTGAAGAAGTAAATTCTTTTGACAATCGTCCCTGCCATCAACACGATCTGGCCACATTGGTTGCCACTATTCGACTATTGCTAAGTTTCGGCGGGAAATAAATAGCAGGCCAAGCATCAACGTAGAGATTTGAACGTACGTGAAGCAAAAAACATAAATATAACTGGCCTCGTTTGTTATTAAAGATGCCACCAACACCAAAAACTAACTCGCCTACTGTTCGGACTAGATACTGTGGCCTGGGCAATCATCAACTACGACCGCCGCACAAAATGATAACCGACGAAAAAATGCTACGTTTCGCTAAACACATCAATCAAGAGATGCGGAGCACGACGCCCATTTGTGGCAGTTGTTTTGATACACTGCGGAAAATATACCGCGTGAAAATCCGAAACGCCATACAACTCCAAAGAGGAAAAAAGCGCGCCACGGCCCAAACAAACTCCATTTCGGATGTCAGCAGTAGCCAGCAGCAGTCACAGTCACACTCCCATTCACACAGCGCCAGCGTGATATCGGCGCCATCGACAACTTCGTCCAGTCTTACAAGTCTGACAACGGTGAACGAGGTCACGACATCGTCAGCGACGGCTGTGAAACGAAAACGCGTGGAATCCCAATCATCAGGAACAACAAGTCCCACTGCCGATGAGGATGCAGACGAGGGTATGCTGAGTCTGAATGCTGTAAATGGAACGCGATTACCACACATCCAACCCATTCCGAAGCGACGGCCAGTTGTGCATTTGAATCAACCTGCAATGGATATTTACCTGGCAGGCACTACGGGGGGTTGATTACCCCAAATGTAATATCTATTGTAAGGACCATAAAAGACTGTTGCATAAGTTCGCTAACTGCCATTAAGCCTCATGTGTATTTTATTGTTTGCATGTTTTTAAACTGTCGTATATTTGAATATATGTATATGGACTCTCAAGCAAGATGAATTTATTATAAGGTGATATATTCACCACTGTTGATCCCTTTCGATGTCCCTCATTTTGCCCCCAAACAGTGAAATGATAAAAGGGAACTCAACAAATCGGTATACGTTACCTTTTAATTTCGTCATGCTCTCAAGTGCAAGTGTACGTCAGTGTTGCCCTAATTTTGAGGGCTAAAATTGCTAATATGATTGAAAAGTAGCTATAAATAGCTTAACAAATTAAGAAAAATGCTAATAAATAAATAAATGCTCCCATTGATTAAAACGCAAACTACGCTAATGGATTTATATCTTCGGCAAATCTTTGTTTTAAAGTCTTAGTTCAATACTATCTGCAATAAAATACTCGATATATGTATATATTATCGTCTTTATTTAGTCTAGCTATAAAACAGCTAAAATGGCAGGACTCGTCATACAGCACATCGCAACGTGTGTGAGCTATATAGCTCGATAGATATACATATCGATTGGCAGTTATCGCTTAGAATCGCAACACATTAACAAAAACAACATTGATAAAGTTAGCTTAAATCGCATTTTAAGTGAAAATCGAGCCAAGTAAATAGATTTAACTAATGGAGCCAACGTCACGACACAACATAGAGCCGACGCTCAACTAGGCAACCCACACAATTCCACACGCTCTTCACCCGTTTCCATGATAGAGATAGAAATTGGTGCGTGTTCCGACAGGTAGATAGATAGAGAAGAAGATAGGCAAATTAAATGAAGATAGTGGAATCGTTGAACATTTCTTTTGCAGATTGTCATGGGCTGCATAACAAGCACAAATAAACTGCACGAACTGCGACAGGACAATGTGTTCCGGGTGCGTGTCGCCCACTTGCAGCCCAGCGGACCAGAGGCTCCCATTATACGTAGTGGATACTTGGAATTGACGCCACGTGAACTGATCTTCCTGACGCCCGGCTATGATCCCATTGTGTGGGCACTGCAGCACCTTCGACGCTATGGACTCAACGGCGATCTGTTCTCCTTCGAGGCGGGCAGACGTTGCATGTCCGGACCGGGAATCTACACGTTTCGCATACACAATGCCGAGCAACTGTATCCGATGTTCCAGTGCTACATTAATGCCGTCAACACAGATGCCTTTGCCCAGGTGGAGCGGGAACGAGAGCGTGTCAATTCCACGCACTCTGTGTCTGTCCTAATGGGTCGTGGTGATGTGCAACCGCATAGTAACAATTACTTGGAGCCGGCGCCAATGTTGGCACGTTCCGCGTTGCAGGTGCAACAATTGCCCAGCGATGCAATGACACCCGGCGATTCACCGGATGGGCTGCCCAATTTGCAGCTAATTGTCGGTGAAACGGGCGCAGGGAATCTCCAATCACCGATCACACCCGGCGCCTATATCAACACCAATACAAATGTCTACTTCGATCAGCCGTTACATCGTCTGTTGCAGGAACAGAACACCTGTCGCAGCTCACCGTCAGAGGCCACGCCCACGTCAACGAACAGCGCCTTTAGCACCATGCGACGTCAGCATCAGGCGGCGGATTTGCCACCTCAGGAATCTGCACCGGCGTTGAATGAAACGCTGCGTTTATATGCCAATGTAGAGACTCCTCGTCTGCCATTCGATATGCCTTCGGTGTCTGCAACGTATGAGAACATTAATCGTTTGGATTTGCCGCTGTTGCCACGCGACGCCTCGCAACAATCTGTGGCATCTGCAGTGCAGCAACAGCAGCAGCAGCAGCAACAACAGCAGCAGCAACAACAGCCAGTTACGCCCACCAGTTTACCGGGTGTCAACTACATCGTTTTGGATTTAGATCAACCACGTAGTCCGGTGCAGAGTTCCCCGAAAACGGTTAACAATGGCTTTGGCAGCGGACTGTCACTGACCACGGCGGCGGCACCTGTTACGCCGGAAGGAGTTGCAGCAACGGATGCGCCGCCTTCAGCACAGAATCGCACATCAAATGCGGTAACAACTGCAGCCGCCGCATCCACAACAACTGCAGAAACTGTGTCCACTCAGGGCTATTCGACAATTGATTTTATACGAACATACGCACTGAACAAATCATCAACGGCACCGAATCACGACGGCGACTTGCCCGTCATCTGCGAGGAGCATGCACACGAAGACTGCGAACTGCGGATCACGAGGCACAGCAAATGTGTGCGAAAGGCCTACTCAATCAGCGAGTAAAAGACGCAGCGAGTGTGTGAAGTAACGATTAGCGAGGGACGTTTAGAAAGTCAGTTGTATATGCCAACGTTATGACAGTGACAAGTGGGTAAAGGAAACGAGTAGTGAGTGGACGAGTAAACAGTCTGATGCACATTAAGGGACATGGCAAATGTGTGGAAAGGACCTGCTCAATCAGCGAGTTGAAATAACGAAAGATCGAGTAGACAGTCAGCAGCAGTTTAGTAAAAGCTCACGCAGTCAACGAGTAGATAATGCGAGTAATGAAATAGGCGAGTGTGTAAAGAAGCGAGTGACGAGTTGAAAGTCAAATGCAAATTCAGAGGGAAAGCCAATCTATGCGGAAGTAATAACAGTGACAAGTGTGTAAAGAAACGAGTAGCGAGTAGAAAGTTAGCTGCATAGCAAACCTGTGCAGATAATCTACTCAACGAGTACATAATTTGAGTAATGGAATGGTCAATAGTGTAAAGAGGCGAGTAGAGAGTGACGAGTAGATAGTCAGCGAAGCATAGGAACTGTGTGCGAAGTAGTAATGTAGAGGAACGAGTACGAGCATCGAGTGACGAATAGAAACCTAGCTGCGTATTACAAGACATAGGAATTGTATTGTGTGGAAAGAATACAGTGACGAGTTAGTAATGAAATGAGTGACGCATAAAGTGTCAGCTGCATAAAGTCGCACTCCAATTTGCAAATAAAACAGTGGCGAGTAAGTAAATGAACGAGTAACGAGTAGAAACCTGACAGCATATGAAAAAAGGGGAAAGTCCGACTCAAACAGTGAATTAAAATAACGTGTCAAACAATTGGCGAGTGAGTAAACGAACGAGTGACGAGTAGAAAAGCTAGCACAACGAATTTATCAAAAAGACGGGTTCCAGCTGCAGCCCGTTGAATATATATTTTAGAATACATATGTAAATGTACATTGGGTGAGTTCTAATGATAATTATTTGTCTCGAGTGAAATCACACGCATAACTACACACACACACACACACACACAAATTGTAACCAGGTTGTTTCAATGTATGTACTTATTGTTCATTGTGCACATACATTACATATACATATTATTAATAAGTATTTTTTACATAAACACGGGGCTGTTTAGTGCTAGTCGTTTTGAAATTTTGTTCAAATTAATTATTATTAGTGAAGAAACAAACATAAAAGGCTTTTAAATTGTATAAACTATAGGATATACTCGTTAGTAGTTAAGGCCGCACATATATTATGAGTGTACGTACTTAATGTAAATGAGAATAGTTTTCTTGTTGTTGCCAATTGCAAAAAAAAAAAAGGCCAAGGCCTCAAAGTTGACCAAGGCTTTTCTAGTTTTATTTGTTAGCAGCTTTAAGATATTGGCCCGCTGTAAACTTAATTTTGATACGCATTGCTTTATTGTTATCCAAATTGTTAGGAATTCAAAAACATTACATAATTTATACATGTATTATTATAAATTTTGCAGCAGCCAGCATATTATGTAATTGCTTATGTCTATGGATTGCCAAAAAAAAAAAAAAAAGAAGAAATTACAAAAATATTTGTATTATTATTGTTAGTGTCTAAGACAAACATGTGCAATAAAAACATTAAAGAAATTTTAAACCCTTGATAGTTTTGAAAAATAACTTCCCTAGCAAACAACGATAATCACTGATATGTATCGTCAATAAATCGATTAGTGATTGTCCAGTGTGTACACATATAGTTGACTGTGATGCATATTTACCGTTTTAAACTCAAACACAAATACGATTACGACAAAGAAGGGGAAAATGAAGAAATTACAAAGTAATTGCCATAATTGAAACCATTAATGCTTAAAAGAAGTCAAACGAACAGTTTTGTGTAATACACATTCAATTTAGCTGCAGCTGCAATTGTAATTGGCTGGAGTGTTCTACATCTACGAACGAAACGATCTTTCGTACTTGCCTTCAAATCACGTCACGCCTATTATCAGTACAAATTGTGCTGTTGACATTGCATGTCATGGTCGGACGCCTCAGTAAATTGTTATTGATCTTGGCCTTGCTCCATAACTTGAGCTGCGGTCAGTGTCGTCTTGGGGAGGAACTGGTGCGGCGTGTGTCGCCGGAAACGTCGCCAGATGTGCAGGAAGAAGCTGTCCGACAGCTCATACAACGCGTTGTGGGCAACCAGGCATCCCGATTATTTGATGTTGAGGTCAACAAGGTGCTGGAGCTGAGGAGCTTTCAGGTAAAATTATTACAGATTGAGCTGGAGCATTGTTTCCTTGTCTCTCTGTCAACGAAGTCATTAAGATTTAATCTCTATAATTATAACAACAGTAAATTCATAGCAGTTGGTCAACCGCATTCTCAGTGACATTTTTAGACCCTGTGCTTAAGAAGTACAATGGGTATATATTGGGTTTGTTATACTCTTGCAGAGGGTCTTATAATATATTTGCGAAATGTATAATGTATAAAAATGTATATATATACTTGATTATCATGGACAGTCGAGTCGATATAGACAAGACTGTCTGTCCATCAGTTTCTGTGCAAACTAGTCTCTCAGTTTTGATGAAAGTTTTGTTATAGGTCATCTTTTTACTGCAGACACTGCATATATCGTAAAAGATCGAATCAGATCACTATAACATATAGCTGTCATAGAAAGTATCGTTGGAAAATTAAGGTTTAGTCAGATAATCAATGTTCTTTATTGAGATATCTCAAGCAAACTGACAGATTGCTTATTTGGAATTTTCTTAAACATAATGAAGCAATTTAGATAAGATCTGACTATCTATCAGATAGTTGACATAGTAAGGAGTGCTCGAAAATTAAATAATAAGCTTGGCAAGGTTATAAAAGCTACAAAGATAAGCTTTCTTTGTGGTTTAAGTATATATATATATATATAAAGGTTGTTGATCAGCATCAACAGTTGACTCGATATAGCCTAAAGATCGTATTTGCTCAACTGCAGCATTTCCCACTAGTTACAAATTATTCAATCAAACTCACCTCTTACAGATCAGCCTGCAGGAGAATGGCAAAGTCTTGATCGCCGGCTGGGATGGCGTCTCTGTTTGCAAAGGATTTCATTACTATTTGAAGTATGTGTTGAACAAGGACTTGGAGTGGTTCAAGACGCACATCGAGCTGCCGGACAATTTACAGCTACCGAATGTGACAGTACGTTCAACATCGGCCAGTCCCATTATCTATTATCAAAATGTTTGCACCTGGAGCTATAGCTTTGTCTGGTGGAATATTGAACAGTGGCGCAGACATATCGATTGGATGGCAATGATGGGCATCAATCTATCGCTGGCGCCCAATCAGGAGGCTATTTGGCAGGATGTGTATACGGAATTGGGGCTGAGTGATGAGGAAATCGATGCACACTTTGCCGGGCCGGCATTTCAGGCCTGGCAGCGAATGGGCAACATACGCGGCTGGGCAGGAATCTTACCACCGGCGCATAGACGCCTCCAGCAGCTGCTGCAACAGCGCATTGTGCTGGCACAACGTGAGCTGGGCATGAGCGTGGCATTGCCAGCATTCGCTGGACATGTGCCGGTACCAATGCGACGCATCTTTCCCAATGCCAGCTATTCGGTGGCGCAGCGTTGGAATCACTTTCCCGATGCCTATTGCTGCAATCTGTTTGTAGAGCCGAGTGATCCACTCTTCCAGCAGCTGGCCACAATGTTTCTGCGTCGTGTGTTGAACACTTATGGCTCCAATCATGTCTATTTCTGTGATCCCTTCAACGAAATGCAACCACGAGTTGCCGAGCCAGGATATATGCGTGCCACGGCCAATGCTATATATAATTCGATGCGGCAAGTGGACACAGAGGCGATATGGCTGCTGCAGGGTTGGATGTTCCTCAACAACGACTATTGGAGGGATCAGCTAATCGAGGCCTTTCTCACTGCTGTGCCGCGTGGTCGCATTCTCGTGCTGGACCTGCAAAGCGAACAGTTTCCGCAATATCAACGCACCTTCTCCTACTATGGGCAACCCTTTATCTGGTGTATGTTGAACAATTTCGGTGGCACACTCGGCATGTTTGGCTCTGCGCATTTGATTAACACTGGCATTGGAGCAGGACGCAACATGTTCAACACCAGCATGGTGGGCGTGGGCATAACACCGGAGGGTATCAATCAGAACTATGCGATGTTTGCTCTCACTCTCGAGCGTGGTTGGAGTGCAAAGGAATTGAATTTAAGCAACTGGTTTGATCACTTTGCTCTCACACGTTATGGCGTTAATGACACGCGTCTGTTCCAGGCGTGGCAGTTGTTGCGTGGCAGCGTTTATAATTTCCATGGCATGCAACGCATGCGCGGCAAATATGTGTTAAACAGACGGCCAGGTCTCAATTTAAAACCTTGGATATGGTATAATGCAACCAGCGTTAATGAGGCCTGGCAACTTTTACTTGCAGCCAAGGATGTTATTCCGCTGGAGGATGATAGATATGAGATCTATGAACACGATCTGGTGGATATAACTCGTCAATTTCTGCAGCTGAGCATCGATGAAGTCTATGTTAATTTGAAGTCTGCTTATCGCAAGTCGCAACTAGCGCGCTTTCAATATTTGGCTGACAAGTTGCAGCAAATGCTCGACGACATGGAACGCATTCTGGCAAGTGGTGCACACTTCTTGCTGGGCAATTGGCTAGAAGATGCCAAACAGCTGGCGCCCAGCGCTGATCAGCGTTCAATCTATGAGTTCAATGCACGCAATCAACTCACAGCCTGGGGACCCAATGGCCAGATACTTGACTATGCCACAAAACAATGGTCTGGCATGATACGTGACTATTACAAGCCACGTTGGAATATGTTCCTTGACGCTGTCACACTGGCAATGCAATCGAATCTGCCCTTTAATGCCACCCACTTCAAGCAGCGTGTTGCCAATGAAATTGAGCTGCCGTTTAGTAATCTAACGCAGGTCTATCCAACAAAGCCAGTGGGCAATACTTGGCTCATATCACAGGACATTTACATCAGTTGGCATAACTATGCAAAGGATAGCGCATTTCTGCACAATAATCGTCTAAAACTTAACATAATTGAAGGCACTCATAATTAAAGGAACTAACAACACAATAAATAACAATATAAACATCTAAATATCTTCGACTTAGCAGAGACCATAATGATTATTGGGGAAAGAAAGTTTAATATACAAAAAATGTAATCATCAGTTTTGCGTTTTATTTATAAAAATAAAAAGAATTATAATTTGTTTTTTTTTTAGTTTTTAAATATAAATATAAAAAATATTCATTACTTTTTTAAATAAAATAAGAAAAACATTTGTATGTATATCCAAAATATATATATAATATTTTCTTAGCGTTTTTCGTTTTTCTCTGTTCCATAATTAAGAGAAAGAAAAGCTCGCTTGCGAAGTAAAAATGAATCAAATTAAAGTGGGCAATTTTCTGTTTGTATTAATCATTATTTATCGGTCCCTGCTAAACACACGCGTCATATACATATCTATATATATGTATATATATAGGAATATAACTATTGTGTTTTAATTGATTTTTATTTAAATTAATGTACAAACTAATTTAAATGTAAAAATTTAAACATCTTCATCAATCAATCATACGCATACGAATTTCTATGGTTGTTTCTCAACTTTTTTTTTAGCTTTTGCATATGTGTGTGTGTGGGTGTGAGTGTGGTGTGTGTGTGACTGTGTTTGGGAATTTGTGGTACAGTTCATTTTAACGCACATTACATAAATGTACATACTTTTATTTATATTGAGTTTTATGCAAGTGTATACATAGAATTAATTACTCATTAAATTTCTTGATGTGTTTTGTGGTTGGTTGTGTGTGTGTTTGTGTTGGCAAACTACAATTAAGTTTACTTTAATGTGTATACTATTTAAGTTTCTCTTTTGTTTTTTGAATGTGGAAAGTCGTATGTTGTGGGGAGAGGTGTTCGCTTGTTTTTTTTTCTTGTTGTTTATCTTTCATTCATACACGATATTTCTACAATTTTACTCATCAGTTTAAAATTTCAAACAAACATTATTATTATTATTATTATTATAATTCTTATTAGTTTTTAGCATTTATGTTGTATGTATAAAGTTTGCATCCTTCGATTTGCTTATTTCGACGACGATGCTTTACAGCTAAGTAAGAAGGAGGATGAGAGGGGAGGCAGGCGCGTGGTTTGGTTTTTATTTTATCTTTTTGTTGTTGTTGTTGTGGTTGTTGTTGTTGTTCGTGTGGTAACGGCAAGTATGCAACAAATATGTTAAATCATATTAAGGTATGCAAAATTACGCACCTTAACCGCATCATTTTCATTTTCATATCATCATCATCATCATCATCGTCCTACTTATAATTCAACATACATATACGCAAACTGTTAGTGTGCGAATATGTACGTGTGTGTGTGTATGTGTTAATGCTTAGGTGTGTGTGTGTGTGTGTGTTGTGTGTTTGTATATATATATATAACGTTTATACTCATATGCATTCAATCAAACAAACATTTATACTTTTTCTCCAAATGAGAAAACACTCATACATCATCATCAATCATCAATCTTAAGAATTCTTAAGCTTCAACTAACATGCAATCAGATACACGGCATATTTTATTCATCCTGCATGTCCTCTGGCAATTCGTGTGGATTCAACATGCCCGGAATATTACGTTGCATTTGACGTTTATTGGATTGTTCCTCGGCTAATGCCGCCTCGCGTTCCTCCAGATACAGATCGGAATCATCCTCGCCGGTTGCCTCCTGTAAATTGTTTGTTTATTTTAATTACAAATCAAATAATCATCATAATTTTCTATATTTATACTCACGCGTATCTGTATAAGAAAATCTCTCAAATGCTCCTTAAATGCTTGCACATTCTCATCCAAATTGAAAAGGCCAGTGACAAAGACTTTTATTTGATTATCCGATAAATGATTAAATGCCGATTTCAGCAATGAGGCCACATATTCCTGTATGAATATCATATTGTCCGGTATGGGGCCCAGATCCACAGTTATCTTTCGATTCTCCACCAACGAGAACATATAGGCCAAGATGATAGCATGATTTGGCAGACCTGCCGTATGCGATGTATCAGTTACAACTGAGAAGATTTGCATAAGGATATCCGTAAAATAGGTCTGATAGAAACTCTGCGCCGCATTTGGATGTTGTTCAAGATTTTGTAGCATCTATATAAAAAATAAACAAACGTATTAGAAATTACAATTCAATCAAAATCAATCAGGGTGCACTTACTTTAAATAAAATGTTCAAGCCCATATCGGCCACATTACGCATTGTGTGCTTAAAGGCCCACACCACAGAGTCGAAAACCAGTTTAAACTGTGCCGGCGGTATATTGAGGAACGCCTTGAAGCAATGCGCATTGACAGCCTGCAGCAACTCATAGAAACTGAGACGATGCTGTGGGAAATCCTCGAAATTCTTATTGATCATGTCCAGCGTGCATTCAAATACGGCATCGAATATTTTTGGTACTTCATTCGTGATATGCTGACGCAGTTTGTGCACAATCGTTGCCATCGCACTCAGTACTTTGGGTTCACGCGCCGACGGAACCTTACACCGCTAAAAGATTAAATAAATAAATAAAATAATTGATTTAAAACACACAAAACTGAAATCTTAATGATTTACTATATCATTATTGCTATCACTTTGAATTATTTAGTTTAGGGATGTAAGAAACCATCGAATTATCGGATATCGATTAAATTTTTGAATGCCTCGATACCTCGATGTCTTTGTTGATCCCGAATGTTTACCGATATCTCGTGCAACATCAAGGCTGATTTGTAAATCGTCATCGAGGTTTCCATTCAAATTTACATCCCTAATTTAAATATTTATACTTAAATGCTTACCTGATAATCCATCAAGATGGCGTCTAATAGGGGCGGTATAAAGTTGTCCATAACTAATTGATTGTCATTGGAGCGCGATACCCATTCAGCTATCAAATTGAGCGTCTCCTTCTTTACCACATGCATGGATTTAATCAGCGGCTGATTGTTTACATTGACGCCATTCACCTCAATCGCCTGTATGATATTCTCCGATGTGATCTTATATACGTTAAGCATATCCAAATAGATGCGACCCAATTGAATGACATAGGCATGGCCCAATGCCTTGCAGGCGGCAACATTTGTCTTCAGTATGCTGCCAAGTTGCTTAACCGCTGTCATGTTCTTTAGAAAATCGACATTTTTCGATGCCCGCGATATAATGTCATCCCAAACTTGATTGGGCAGCAGCATATAACGTTCAATTAGCGCATCCTGCTGCACCTGATCGACCTGGGCCGAGATCATATACCCAACTGCCTCATAGAACGTATGTACCTTGATAAAAAAAGAGATGAAGAGAAATAAACATATGAAAGATTGATTGTATATGATATTGACTTACCTGTTGTGGCTGCAAATCACAAATTATGCTGCTCATTGTGCTCAGTATCTCGTCAATAAAAGTGCACGCCTCATTTGGCTGTATTGTGACAAAATAGCGACGACATTTGATCGCAATCTTGATAAACGTGTCACAGGCCATATCCTGAACGCCATCGTGCGTCTCGTGCATAAATTCAAACAGTTTATTGACCACCGTCTTTAGGAATTTCCAATGAGCGCGCAGAAAACGAGGATACTGTCCAACCACATACATAATGTTCGACGCAATGATAGCCTTATTGTCCTTGCCCTTCTTTTGTTCACAGAGGCCAAGCAGATCCTTGATGACGGTAACCAGGAATCGTTTCTCATCCTCCTCACAGAAGGCACCTGCAAAAGAAATGAATGACATAGAATTAGTTGAAGAATAAACATATATTTAACCGTGTAAAAGTAATGTTATTCAACTGAATGTGATTTTAATATACGTCCAGAGTTTCTGCTCTCGATGATTTGAATTGTAGAATCAGCATCTATCTATCTATTCTTCCATCTTTCGTCTATAATGCTTTCTTCTCTTAAACAATAGTTTCCTACAACTTATTAGCATTAATGTTAATTAAACAAGAATTGAAAACTTACCCGATATCGAGCCAATGGCCCAGCACAGAGTGTTGAGATTTTTCCAGGAGAATTCGGTGCCATTGACCTGGTTCAGCAGTTTTAGGGTCATAATTCGATCAGTGTCCACACAATCCAAATGAGTGAGGAATACCAAAGTCTCTCTCATATTCTTATACAAATTAATGGAATTCGTATCCTTCATAAATTCCCGCACCACTTCACCATTCTCATTCTCGACGACAAGAACCTCCTCGGGTTTGGCCATCCGTGAAATCATAATGAACCGAACCTTAGACAGTATGGCCGCATAGAAACGGCGTCGTGGATATACTTGTTGTCGCTTTGAAGATTCAAGTGTGGGATGAAAGAATTCGGTATTGTACAGATTCTCGACAAGGCTATTCCAGTATTCCAAACAGATTTTAAACACTTCAACGTCCTCAACCTCACTGATCATGACCAAATACATAAGCGCCTGGTTTAGATAATCCACATACTTGGCATCCTCGACTAGTTTGCCGTGTTCTTTCAGAAACGTGCAGAGGAACATTGCCAGATTGAGAACTAGTTCCTGTTCCGTATCAGTGCCGCACTGGAACACATTATTCATATTCATATTCTGGCCAATAATCTGATCCAGCTGAACCATTGTGTCCTTAAATAGCGTCGCAAAGTTCTCGTTGTAATTGGCCGCGGTGAGGCCGGCAATTTCAGAGAGGCACTTCAGGGTGACATTTCGGAACATCGGCACGCTGAGAAACTTAAAGATCAGCGTCTCAATGAGCGTCGTCTCGAATATGTAGCCCAATGGTATCCAGTTGAGAAAGCGTAGCAGGGTCTCCAGTGTTACCTGTATTAGTGCCGCATTCATTGAATTCTCCAGGACAAACTGGCAAAGCGTGAATATTTGCGAAAACTCAGAGCACATGGTATCTTTGAGATGCTTCGCCTTCGTTTGCGTTATCTGCCCCAGCGAAAAGTCAAACACTTCCTCGCTCAGATTCTTCAGTATAACCATATTGTTCATGCACAAACTTTCATTCGTCTTTGATGCACCCACAATATCGCTGATGAACGTCTCCCAGTTACGCGGCCATTCACGCTTCAATATCTGCACCAGTATCATGTTTAGCTTGTTCAAATAAACTTTGTTTTGCTCCATAATTGCCGAATCCGAAGATGTTTTAATGATCAGACTGACCACATATTTTTTAATGCCCTCGCATTGATTGCGAGGCAAAACCTTCCAACGTGTCTTGATCACCTCCTCGAGTATTTGGAGTGCATAGAACTTGGTTTGCTGATTTTGTGAATATTCGAGTATACTGTCGACACGCGTCCATGCCTCTGGATGCTCCTTTAGTGTGGTGAGTATGTCCTGGGCCAATCGCAGTTGTTCCCCTTGCGATGAATAGAGCGCTTCAACAATCTTATCGAGCAGATTAATGTCCAGCTTTTGGTTAAAATCGAGCAATTTGCTCGCCTCATCGGAGCTCAACATCGCCATCATCGCCATCGCTTTGTAGTAAAAGCAGCGTTCGCGTCTGCGTCGCTCAGCAGAAGCAGCACCAGCAGTCGCTGTGTCCGCGTTAATTTTGAGTGATTTTAGCTGCTCCTCCGGCTAAAACAAGGGGGGGAAAGCGCGTCCAGGAATTGTGTGCTAACTGACAGCTGTTGGGATTGACTTTCTATTGAAGAATCGAAAATATCGAAATTATATTTATCGGCATTAAGGCAACCATATTTTTTTTATACATATAATTGTATGTTTGCATGTATATGTACGTATGTTTTCTTATTTTCTACGCACAAACACAAAAGCATGGCTGCTTGTGGCGCGCGCTTACACTTTTTGCACATACGTTCACACAGACCCACTAGAGATGAGCGATATATTCGTACCTGTTACTCATCCCAAGTATGTAACATTAGCAAGTCATTTGAATTTGTTTTGATTGTTTGCAAATCGCAACTAAACGTCGCTTTCACTAAATTGTGTTTATATTTTTTTTTGTGTGGCGGGATAACAATAATTATCTTAAAACGTACATAATTACATATACGGAGAGATCTATACGATCTGCTCTGCTGCCGCTATTCAGTCACAATTCATAAATCGCTCATCTCTAAAACACACACACACACAATCACACTAGCCGCTTACACATGCAAAATACAATCAAAGTAACGCAACGCATCGAGTTGAGACTGCGAAGGCATTTCACAAGTCTATAATGTGCTCCCGATTTTGGGTTGTTGTACAACACATTTGTTGACAACTACAATTGAGTTTTATGTATATTTACACATTTTATGTCTTTCACGCACTTACCAAGATTTAGGAAAGCGTTGCAACCTACGAATCCCAAGAAGCAGCGTGTAAAACGAAGAGCGCAAAATGAGTGAAAAAGACTACAACGTTTTTGTACAGACAGGAAAAAAATTTATCGCAAATTGCTTAGCGCACAAGTCTAGTTTACTTCCGATGTACTTAAGCACATGTACACTGAGCACTTATTTTCAATTTGGTTAACAACGGTTGACGTTGTGACCAATTTGTGTGTTTTAAACAAACTTTTTCGCAGTACTTTTCTTCTCCTTCTGTGGTGAAAACCAGGGATGGATAACGAGCGTCATGCGCGGTGCCGGAATCGAGCACAATTTATATAAATGATAGTTATTTACAATGGGCAAAGAGAAAGTAATACAAATCTCATTTAAGCAAGTTGCGTTGTTATTTTCAAATATAACACAATATTTCGCCTTTAACAAAATATATACCGGCACAATTTACAAAGCACAGTGTTTCCATATCACACGAATATTCAGCCCTAGCCCAAACTAGGTTTGCTTTTGCAATTATCGTTTATCGTACCAGTTGTCTGTGTATTTTATTATCGAGGTTAGATTTTGGCGGCTATCGTGTTCGTGTATTGAGCGAAACTGCGCGGTCGAAAACTATAAATTGTACATATATTAAGAAAATAAATTATAACTGAATAAAATGCACTTATCTAGAAATTAAATATTGAATACAAGAAAGTTATATATTTTCCGTGCACAATTATTAGTATCATGCCCGTGATCTGTTGTAATAAATAAATGAGTCACACGCTCATCTCTAATCGTGTTTTAAATTAGACACGACGAAGAACGATTTTTTGTTTTCATAAACAACAGTTTATTTTTACAACTCGATGTCAATTTATTTGCATTGTTTAACAACAAATGGCGGTTTACCCATATTTACGCGTAAAAAAGGGGAATGCGATAATGTAAGCTTTTTAAATTTATTCATTCAGTATACTCGTTTATCTAAGAACTTCAACCAATTATTGTGAATGCCACTTGTTGCTTTCTGTTTAGCTGCCCTTCTCAACTGTGGCCTCTTTGAATGGATTTCACATGTTCTTTAAGTCACTCGGCATACAGTTGCAAACCACACATACCGAGGAATGGACCTACATTTGGCGTGACTTTCACAACGTAATCACCTTCATTGTGTGTGGGCGTGGCATGGGCGAGAGTCAACTTCAAACTCTGGCAGAACTTGCTTTCGGAGCAATTGCCCTTTTCATCAGTCGGGATGAGTTGGCACATCCTGCGCTCCTGGAACGCCTAAAGAAGGATGCCAAAAAGTATGTACCAATTGTGGACGCTGCTCTGGAAGCATCAAGCGCGGGAACAACTCTTTTGGGCTATACGGACTGTCTGTTAGCCACGGAAAATGCGAATCTCTTGCAGCGATTAAATGAGTTCAGTGCTAACTGTGGATCACTGTTCTGTTGCCTGGTTGTGGGTCAGCGTATATCTGTAGCTACTGAAGGCTGGTGGGACTTGGACACGCTGGACAGGGAGCTTCTGCTCTTTCTACTAAATTCTTCTAGCATGCTACAGCTCGACGTACCCGTCTATTTGCCCAGCAAGAGTCCAAATATTGCATTTCGCTTTGTCACAATTCCAGTCTCGGCCAATAGTGTGCTGTGCGTTCTCTGTGGAGCCGAACCCGCCTTTCGAGAGCTGCATCTTAATGCTATGAATGCATATCGCAATGATGGCAACCTTCTGGCGAGCGTGGAACGTTGCGTGCCACGTAGTCTGCCCGAGCAGCTGGACATCGATGCCCATGTCTTGGCAATCATACTAATTAATACTGAGACCCGTAAAGGTGTTTTCACCCGTAATCTGCATCAATCGTCGACTGCCAAACGCATCGTTGTGGGAGACTTGCAGCGTTTGGACATGCTTAAGAAATTCTTCGATCAAACCTTGGAAACCATGCAGGAATTAAAGGTAACAAAAAGCGACAGCAACGATTTGGATACGTCAAATATATCCACAATGGTGGATCAGTATAGCTGTACGGATTATCACAAATGTTATGCTCATGCGGATGAGCAGAATAATGTTATTTTCTTGCTGTTTGTAGCCGCTGTGCCCACACACGCTATGAGGTTAGTTAATTAGAATTAAAATTGATTGAAGATTGTTTAATAACTACTTGTTTTTAATAGGTTTCTCGCCAAACAAGTCCATGCTAGCCTACTGCAAGAGAAGGCCGTCTGTTGGTGAACACTATTTATCTATGACCTTATAAGACTGATTATTGCCTTCCATTAAATATATTTAACTTATTTATTACTAAAGAAAACATGCTCAAATTGGTAAATGGTTTATATATCAACTTTTGCCTTTTATAAACGTATTTACATTTCCATAAGTATTTTAGATTTATCGGTGCAGGTGCAATTAAAATGTATAGAATTACATATAGATTTAATAAAAAGAAAAAGAATTGATTGTAGCATATCCAAACATTCCAACAATCATAATTTATATTCAAATTATGTTAATAATTTCCGCACGGAACCTTCTCAGCCGATTACATAATTTCACTTTATGTAAACAACTTAAAAGAGCTATTTTTAACTTTGAGCCTTTACAATGCCAATACCAATAAATATTAATATTTATATATTCAAATAACAATGTTAATTTCAACATTTCCATCATAGTCACGTCTCTGGGCAATGCTCTTTACCTAACCCAAATGCGTCGTATACCTCGTGTTTACAAATAGGGCAGTGCAAATAGCATTGATAAATGACTTTAGTTTGATTTTTTAACCTATCTTATTTGGGGAACAGAGTCTGCTTGATAATATTTCAGCTAAAAGAACCAGAATTAATTCTAAATATTCTAAATTATGCAATTAATGTATATATCACATCACATTGCCTTTTTAGTTAAACCAATCCAGACCTAATCATACTAAGTGTGTCATTTAAATGGACAACGCGTTTGGGCTATAAAAGTAATAAATAATAACGCTAAATTAAATGTCAATCTTGTTTATGACAATCAGTGCGCATTCGGGGCGCTTGAAGTGAAGATCGTTGTCGGATATTCAAAATATAACTGAAAATAAAAATATATTTATAAATTTTTGGAAAAACAAAAACTGTATAAAAAAACCTTTAAAGATGCTGTTTCTATGCACCCGAGAGGATTATACAGCCGAGGAGCTGTTCAAAATAAAACAACTGCGTCAGCTGGTGGAGAGTAAGAGACATTTATTTATTACAAAGTCTTTGAGGAAGTAAAACAAGTAGAAGACTATAGTCGATAGAATCTGACTGTGAGACACTGTACTTAGATTGTAACGTTAGTTTTTTCTTCTTATGCGTTTTCGATTATTGGGCGACGTTCTGCTTAGGATATCAAGGAACCTACCAATTTGGTGTCTTAAGCTTTCAGTTTCTAACATCTAGATTTTCTGATAGACGGACATATAGTATATGGACATGGGTATATCGACTCGAATGTTAATACTGATAAAAAAAAATATATATATTTAATGACGTTAGCCAGTCTTCCATCAAAATATTAGTACAGGGTCTAAATATTACAACTAATTATGAGGAAGTAATTCAGGAAATAATCTTCTTGATTCTGTTGACAGAATCCGATGAGTTGCAGGTAGGAACGGATGAAACATTTCTAACGAAATTCCTGCACTACACACACTGGGACACATTCAAGGCCTATCAGGCCATACACGCCTACTACGATTTCAAGCTGAAGCATCCCAAATGGATGGCTCAACATCCCATAGAGTATTATTCCAAAGTTTTCTATGCAACGCATTGTCGTTTTATAATGCCGCAGACTGATAAGAATGGACGTGTCCTGGTCATCTTTAAAACGGTAGATGCATTTCAACAATTTCCTGATTATCTGCAGCATTTGATTGAAATGGATGATCTCATCTTTGAGTCACTGTTAATGTTGCCGCGTGTGCAACAGAACGGCATAACAGTAATTTGTGATCTACAGGGGTAAGGTGTTTACATGATTACATCTTGATTATAAATGTTAATTTCTTTTTTGTTTTTAGTACTACACGCAACTTTCTGCGTCAATTCTCTCCCAGCTTCATGAAGATCGTTAATGAGAAGAACGGAATTTTGCCCTTTAGTCAGCGCATTGTGCACATCATTCAGCGTGGATTTCTAATGCATGTGACGTCATCTCTGTTTTTACCTTTTATGAATAAAGAATTTAAGGAACGTGTAAGTAGAAAAAACAGAAGCAACTTATTTTTATCTAATCTTATACAATTTCTGGTTAGATTTTCACGCATGATGGACGACATCTGAGCAAATTACGCGAAATGGTTGGCTTTGATAGTCTGCCAGCGGAATATGGCGGTCCAGCTTCAAATGTGCTGGATACGAATCTGTTGCTCAATCATTTGAGCCAAAATGCGGAGTATCTTGAGAAAATGCAGCATTATAAGAAACGTATAGCATAGACCAAATAATAAACAACTAATCAAAATATTAATAAAACATAACTTTAAGCTAAAAATGTTTTTATCTGAATATGACAATTTGAATCTGTTTTTCTATTTTATTTTATTTGAAAAGTGACCAACAATTTGCACAGTGTAAGCAATGCTAGTCGCTATATATATCGATATCTAGTTTGTCAAACATCGATAGCCAAGTACGCAAAACTGAGTTGATGGTGAAATAGCGGCAACAAAACGATATACACTTATCGTTATCAATAACTTTCGATAGATTTGGTTTGTTGTGAAATTGCGCCGCATAGCGAAAACAAATTACATTTGATTGTTTATTGTGTTATTTATTTTATTAAATGGCTTCCAATAAGGTAATGTAGAGAAACTAATTAACTTCTGAAAAGTTGATGTGAACACTATGTTTGCAGGAGTGTTTGATTATCGTGTTGGACGTGCGCAGCTGTGCCTCTGAAGAATTTAAACTGAAGTCAGTGAAATGTGTAGCTGAAATACTTAAAGACAAGGTAATATTTCAAGTACACCTAAAGTACATTATCCTTAAATATTTATTAACTGGTTTTAGATTGTGTGCGACAAGAAGGACTATGTATCATTTGTGCTTGTGGGCTGTGAAAAAAGCGACAACGACAACAGCTTAAAGAATGTGGTTCAATATAAGAAAACGCAGCTATGCAACTGGGAATTGTTGATCAGCTTCTTTGAGTTTGTCAATGAGACGGCTTCCGATAAGGGGGAGTGGTTGGATGGTCTTGCCGTAGCCATGTCCCTGCAAGAAACTGCTAGGGTGTAAGTTTGTGGCAGTTACCATTAATTGTTTATATTTATATGCATATATTTAATACAGTTTCAAGCTTGCGAGACGTCGAATTTTGCTATTATTTGACTTCAATTACATGACACAGATCTACGATGACTACGATAAAGTCACCAATAATTTGCTTGAAGCAGACATTGAATTAATTGTGGGGTAAGTTGATTAACTGATGATTACCTATTTTCAAACTAATCTCTTGAACTTCCATCGCTTCTCAGTTCCCATAATGTTGCCTACATAGACAATGCAATGACCAATTTACCGCAGGCCATTTTTCAATCATCGCGAAAGGCCAACGGCTTTGAGCTGGAGAACCAGAAACACGCTCTACAACTTGTTACAAACTGCAATGCCACGCTGTGCAACTTTAAGGAAGCATTGGCAACTGTATTCAAGGTGTCGAATAGACACCCCTGGGCATGGAATGCCAAGCTGCACATTGGCACTGTGATCACGATCCATCTGCAGGGTATTATAGCCATGAAGAACGAGTCGCACGTTAAGCTAAAGAAAGTCTGGGGCGAGTCTGAAGAAATGGTGGATCGTGAAGAGCGTTTCTTTATTAAGGGCACAGAGGTGACGCCGATGCCGGAGGATCTCATTGATGGCTACATGCTGGGTGGAACACCAGTGCCTTATGATGAGACACTTGTTGAGCTGCCGCCAGCGCAACCACCAGGTCTACATTTCCTGGGTTTTGTTAAACGCAACAAAATACCAGACGCATACTTCTGCGGCGACTCTCTGTATATGTTGGTGCATCAGAAGAAGAACACGACTTCTGCCCAGAAGTTGGATGCCTTGGTGCGGGCATTAATATTGCAGAAAAGTGTTATACTCTGCTGGAAGATATTTAGCGTCAAGTTCAACACACCACGTATTGTAGTGTTGGTGCCGCAAGAGTCAACAGAGAATCGTCCCTCGTCATTATACATGTTTGAAATGTCGTATCATGCACAGCATCAGTTCTGGGATTTCCCTGCTCTGCGCACTCCAAAAACTGAATGCACTCCGGATCAAATGCAGGCTGTCGATAAGCTTATCGACAGCATGGACTTGGAATGTACGCTAAAAGACACACAGCAGCCAAGACAACAGAGGCAAAATGATCTACTGCCCTTCGATGGTCTGCCAAGTATCTACGAGCAGAATGTCATGGATGTGCTGGAGCGAAAGGTTATCTGTAAGGCGGCAACTGACTCTGAGCTCCAGGAAATGTTTAAGGAAAAAAAGTTTGTGGAAATCTTTTGGCGTGTTCCCGAGCCCATTGAGGAAAAGTCCAAGCAGGCAGCAGCGGCGCTTAAGAAGCTATTTCCCCTGGAGCGTAGTCATGCCTGGCAGGAGAAACTCAAAGCCCTGGAGCTGGAGCAGAATGCACCGCCGCCCATAAAACAAGAGGGAGCGGATCGTGCAGAATCTGTTGACATTATTGATAGCGTGGGTTTAATGACGCCGGTTCAAGATTACAATCAGATGTTGAGACAAGTGCGTTCCATAAAAAACACTACGCAACGAGATGCACAATTCCAATCGATATCGGCACAAATGCGTGTGGTCATTATTACGCTACTGGAGCGCAATAAATTGAATTTAGAGCAACTGAGCGATGCGCTGGAAGTCTATCGCAAGAGTTGCCTAGAGTTCAATAGCTTCGCGGAGTTCAATAAATTTGCAGGGCAGTTAAAGGAAAAGGCAACAGAAAAGAAACTTACAGAGTTTTGGCAAAGTGTTATGGTGGAGAAACAACTGGGGCCGCTTGTACTTGGCGAGCCAACACTCGAGGATGAAGTGCGTCTGAAAGCATACTATGAGTATACTCTGTCCCCAGATGAAAACACTGATAATGAAATGCAGCAGGATGATTGAAAGATTTCCAATATTACACATTTTGTACAATTTGTTTAGCAGAAAGTGATAAAATCTGTAATTCCACATTGTATCCAAAATGAATCAAGTGAATAAAAGTCTATGTTACACGTTATAGTTTTATATTTCAATACATTGTTTTTAATGAATTTCAAAATACATTTACAACGCACGCTAAATGTACAGGACAAAGAAATGATCAATTATTTTAATTATTGTTGATGTAATATTTTTCCTTGATGCATTACAAATTATAAAGGACAAACGAAAAAAAAAAAACAATTAGCTTAACAAGAAAAAGGCTTAAGGAACAATTTAATTAAATTACAATAACTAAAATACACTTGAGAATTTACGAATTGGTGCGCTAAAAAAATCAAGGTTACTAAAGCACGTATTTGTGCACATGTGTGTGTTTGTGTGTGTGAATGACAAACATTAAATACGTTATAATTTTTAACACATTTTGCGTAACGTCTGAAGCAAACTTCTGGCATGTCTCTTCCTTCACAGCAAACAAGCAGGAAGTGTACATGCAATTAATAAACTTTTTCGAGTTGTCTTGATTCGCAGCCAAAAACGATTTTCCACTAGTCGATATTTAATGAGGACATCAGCTCCTCCACACTAAAAACGTATAGAAATAGAAAAGTGTATAGTAATTATTGAAGTATTCATAACAATTCTTAGCACGTATTTTACACTTGCACGCACGTGATATCTAGATCCTGAAAGGCCACGCCCAGCCAGGCGACAACGAGGCAATAGTGCTGGAATAGCTGCAGCAACAATTCCCCCTCGTCTAGCATCTCCAGGCGTTCGATACGTTGTCGTTCCGATGACGAAATACTATCGTACACCTGCACCATATCCCAGGCGCGTGCTCCACTCCATCCGCAGTCCTTGAAGCGATTGGTTTGAGTCTCTAGCGATAGACAGGACTCCACGCCGGCCAAACTACAGCCACGACTGCGTAAATTGTTGAGCATAACATCGCCAAATCGATCGTTCATATTGACCTAAAATGCAAACCTTGATTTATTTTGTATACCAATAAAATTATTGCTTAAATTGCTCAACCTGTTCGTAGTTGACAAAAACGGCGGCTTGAAACTTCTGTGCTATCCACTTGAGCAGATTTCTACAGTTCTGTGCCTCAATGTAGACCAGCACGCATTCGGCTAGAAAGATGGTAGGTAGCGTGTAGTCAACCTCGGCTTGCTGCAGCTTATTGTCCACCTCATCCAGATTGCGCAAATCAACGCCCATCAGATGATAGTTCGGGCCATGCAAATCCGTTGGGCTGAGACGCACCTCACCGTCCTCATCATTGATTTTGGCCAGCAGCGCCTTGTTTCGCTTGATCGTATAGCATTTGCGTGCCGTCACTGTTGGGAAGTCCAGTTCGATGAAGTTCTTCACCTGATGCGCTGTGTCCCTCAGCCGAAAGTATAGCGTATCGAAACCACAGCCAAGGTTGATAATCTGACAGTTCCCAGCGGTTTTCTGCAATGGTCACGGTCAGTTAGTTAGCAATACATATAAGTGAAGTGCAAGGCCAAAGTTGGGGCGTGACGCACAAACGCGGCACATGCGCGTAGCATCAGCCAATGTTGCAGCCAATGCAACAGGAAATCACATTTTCCAATTCAATGTCAAAGTTCGGTATTGCACTTGACCTTAATTTGTGATGCGACCAGACAGTTGGATGGCGACAGACAAAAGGTTCATGCTATGCAACTAGAGATGCTGAGCTTTGTAATTGGAAAGAGTCACGATAGTTAAATGGATGCAATGCGACCAGACAGTTGGATGGCGACAGACAAAAGGTTCATGCTATGCAACTAGAGATGCTGAGCTTTGTAATTGGAAAGAGTCACGATAGTTAAATGGATGCAATTTAAGAATTTAATAAAACAAAATAAAGCATTTTTTTTAAGAAACTCTTAATTAAATAAAAAATATATATTTTATATAACTGTGCATTTAGGATAATTAAAACGTTTTGCATATTCATTTAAGCTGAGCAATAAACTGGAAATAACTTTTAAATCTTAAATATGAAAATTTAAAAATTTTAAATTTAATTTAAACTTGATGAAACTAGAGAACCTTTACTACATAATCGAATTCAATTGAGAAATAAATTCTATTATTAAGGTATTACATAAATTATGCCTAGTCAAGAATAGTTTGTTTTTATACAACTATTTAGACATTTCACTTGATACGCAATATTTGTTTCCTCACGTGCGTATCTCTAAGTAAAAATTGTGATGCAGAGACTTGCGGCCATGACGCGCATGTCCCGTTATTTATAGTTTGCTGTTAACTGCAACCTTCAGCAGTAGATGCAGCAGCAGCAATACCAACAACAACAAAAACTAACCTTCAGAAACTTCTCCACACACATCTCCACGCCCTTGACCCGTGCAAAGTAGCCACGATTTATCTCCGGCGCCTTTCTATCCTGATTGCGCACAAAGTAACCAATGTAATCGTCCTTCCAGTAGCCAAGGCGCACAGCACCTCGCTTGCAATCGCTGGCATCGTCATTGGTGGCAATGACTGCCTCATCGCATGGATGAAATTTGTGTTGTGTGCTGTTATTATGTGCAACTCCTCCGCCTGCCGATGGAGGCTCCATGTCGGCTGCTTTAATTGCTCCTGTTCAACCTGTGCAACCTCTTGTTGCGCGTCTGGTAGACTGCTTCCGATTGGAAACTACACTCGCTGGCTTCAGCCCACAACGGTAAACACTGTTAATTCACCTTTTTTGCGATTATTTATGTATTTCCAATTTAATTGCGTTGCACGAGCTAATGTGGATTGCGAATAAGAATAAGTATTAAAAAACAGACTGTAAACAGTAGAGTAAAATCGTTTCGTTCTGAATGGCAGCCAGTGTGGCCAGATCGTGAATTGACTACTTAACAAAACAAAATCATAGGTGGCCTATTTATGTTTTGCAAAACATACAAAAGGTGGCGTCATAGTCTTAAAACGTGTGGCAG
Organism: Drosophila histrio; assembly: GCA_958299025.2. Lineage (NCBI taxonomy): Eukaryota > Metazoa > Arthropoda > Insecta > Diptera > Drosophilidae > Drosophila > Drosophila histrio. The sequence continues at coordinate 19,492,467 of OY282580.2, forward strand.
CCTTTGTTACTAGAAATCGGTACATTTCTCCACACGAAGGAAAAGTATCTGATTTAAACTTTGCTTGTTTTTTTTTTGTTTTGTCGAATTTATAAGTTTTGTTTTTTAATTAGAATTAATTAAATCCCAATATTTTGTAAAATTAACAGCTTAATTTAATCTAATTTGGATTTAATTATAATCTTAATGCATAAATAAAACAATGTTTAAATTTTGTTAAAATTGCGCGCCCATTATCATTAGTACCGATAGTTCATTCTGTTTTGGATCCCACTATCGATGGTGCCTCGCCATTTGCTTATCGTAAAAATAATAAATCGGAGTATTTTTGGCAAACAGACACAAGGTGTCGCTTTTATACGGTGCTTCCACTGTTAGTATTTTTCCGTTGTTTTAAACAATTTTCAAACTGCTTTCAATTAGTTTACGCATACAAATCAGAGTGACTGGTCAAGATGTTTTCATCAACTTCTCTACATTCATAGAGCTTGCCAAAATACACCCAGATTTCCACCCAGAGTTTAAGCTGGTCGATCCCTACCCCCAAGATGTTCATCAGCAAACAATTTTATTTTACAAATTTTATTGTAAATAACGGGCTTGTATACAAAAAAAGAATTTTTAAATTATTTAACTGAAACAATAGCTTATTAAATAACAACACTGCGATTTCTGTTTTTAAGAAAAAAGTAATATATTTATGTTACATTTTAAACATTAAAAATTTTTGATGAAGCAGACGATGAATCAGATTGGTCAAAATCAATTTTTGCATATGAACTTCTATTTTCAAAAGAAACTGCTGCTGGCGGAGATTCACATGTGGCGTTCTTAAGACATTTTGAGGTGATTTGTCCGCTACACTGAGGAAGATCTAAACTTGCGTAATACAGTTCATGTTCGCACAATCCCGACGCTGCTGATGATGATTCCTTATCATCTTTATTTAAAGGACCATCGGATATTGATTCCTTTAGATTTGTCGATATCGATTTGTTTGAAGACGAATTCGATTTTGGGCTCGTTGCTGTTTTAAGAACCTTTTCATCCGCACTCTTTGCACCCCCTTCCAGAATTTGTCGACCACATTGTTGTGGCTTATGCATTGGCCTTTGATTTTTCCTTTTTGAAATTAGGGAACTATCACTTTTGATCTGCTGAATTTGGTAGCCAACTTCTTTAGTATCAGCTGCATCATACGGTTTATTAACATGTTTTGTATAGTCTTCGTTACTTATTGAATGTATCAACTTTCTTCCGACTGTGGCAACGTTGCTTATATCTAAGGCAAAATTTAATAATGTATTTTCTAGTTTATTGTTTTCCAATTTGGTATTCTCGTCAGTTGTTTTAGGCTGCGAACTACTATTCAACTTCTCAGTATTATTTAAGTGTGTAGTTTTAGATAAATCTGTATTAGTTTCCTCTGGCCTCTGGTCGACCTTTCTTTCCAATATAAATCTTCTAATGGGTTTCACGGGACTTAAACTTTGAATTGAACTCTTTTCAGAACTTACTAAACTGCAGGAATTACAATTGTCCATAGGATCATCCTGCGGCGATTGTGATGTATTTTGATGTAGCCTTATCTTTTTTAACTGCTCCTCAAGGCTCGTTTGTTTGGAATTTAAAGGTGTTTTGCCAACTGGTTTCATTTCTAAATATCCACTATCCGAACTTTCCGCACCTTTTGTCATTTGATGTCTGTTGGGCGACTCTTCATCCTGCCTCGGCAATTCAGATTGTTTGATATTTCCATTGGAAAGTGAATATGGATTAGGAGGAATATGTTTTTGTATTGGATTAGCAACTTGGAAATTTTGAAAGGACTTTTGCTCTTGCGACGAGGTGGAAGGTGTTGATACATTGGAGAAATCTATTTCCATTAAATCACTCATTCGATCAGTGTTTATATAGTGTCTTAGATTCAATAGCGGTGCGCTTATTGATTTAATTTCCCGCGGCGTATTGGGTCCAACAATTTCGCTGCTTGGATGTATATCGACTGATACATTACAATTACTTCCTTTGTGTCCTTTTTTAACTTTTGAAAATAGAACGACACGTTGAATATCGCAACGGGGTATTTTTGACTTTGATCCAACTGAATAGGCTCGCACTCGCGTCGAACTATTATCCACTTCGTTTAGATTCTTTAGCAGTTTGCTCATTTTCGTATACTCCACTTTATTTCCAATTGAATAGGCTCGCGTCGGTCGATCACACCTAAAAAGAATAAAGAAAATGCAATTAATATATGAAACAAGACAAAGTAGATAATAGTCTAACTAAATCTAATAGAAAACTTACTGGTTATCGACTTCAGAGTCTCTGCCAAGCTTTTCCGATGAGTGCTCGGGAAAATCGTAGTTCAAGTGTTCATCGGCAACGCCCAGCAAAGTGTTTGATCCTATGCAGTGGTGATTTACATGATTGGCATTGATGTTTTCATACGTTGATTTGATTGGGGTCATAGAAATATAGTGTTCAATATTTTCTATGAATGGAGAAAAGAATAATTAAAAGCATTTCTTACAATATTACCTTTTAATGGGACACTACCATTGATTCGTGAAAATTTACTGTTATCGGAAACATTTAAATCATCAATGTTTTCCTCAGGTATTACGCCCTTTGAAGTCCTTGAGCTGAAATTTGAATAACATTAGTAAATATCTTTAAATATCTCTCTCTCTCTCTGTCTTTTGCATTTACTTACTTTATTCGATACGCATCAATCATGCCTTTATCGTCAGCTTCATCAATACTAATTGAAGATTCTTCACTTTCAGAGCATTTCATTGGTGTATTTATTGGAGGGCTATCACTGTGTCTTGTATGTTGTGTTGTATATGGCCGGCAACCTGATATTGTGTTACATCGATGACCATGTTGCCTCAATGCAAGATACTGTTGAGTGCTGCATTCGCTCAGTGTACGATTTCTTGATGGCAAGCTGTCGCAACGTTCTCGTCCATAGCCTAGTACAAAATGAATAACATGCAAATATTTAACTTAAAGTGTATGCCAGAATTTATTGTTTAGCAGTTATAAATTTGTAGAATTTAACCAACTTATTTATAATATTTAAAAATAATTGTTGTAATAATAATACTTGCGCACAACAAAAGAAAATTATTTAAAAAACCAATACAAATACATTGTACGATTTTGTATGAAATGGTACATTTAATAAATGTGTACCAAATACGTAGGCAGGAATATACTTCAAGTACAGGGTAAAAGTAATTACCCGATTGGAGAACGCTGTAACTTTCGTGAATGTTGTGCAACAAAATTGAAACAATTATTCTGTTTTCTTATGGAGTAAACCGATCGATAGCTTGTCGATATTATACTCTGCGTTTGTTTACTTAACAAATGTCAAAAAAAAGCGAATTGTCATTGGGTCCCATGCAAAAGTTATAGTGCTTTTCAATAGGGTGTTTACTTTTGCCTCACCCTGTACTGTACTGTATATTATTGCCTACCCATTTGGTACATATTCATTTAATGTACCATTTCATACAAAAGTGTACAAAGTACTATTTTATTCTATATACAAATGTGTACCATATGTATCACTCGTATACAATCTGTGGTTATGATTTTTCTCATTACTGTTGGCAAAAAAACCAGCTAGCCAAAAGGCAAACGTCTTTGTAATTCGAAATGCTCTTCGCCTGAACTTTTATAATCTTAAGTTTATCAAATAGTCCACTGCCAATTAATTTCAGAATTGGCTGTAGCAAAAAGACGGACCTGTACCAAGTTCCATTCAGATATCTCTAAAACGGAGAGACTAGTTTGCATAGAAACACACAGGACAGACTGCTGAAGAACAGGCAGACAGTCGGACAGACAGAACGACGGACATGGCTAAATCGACTCGGCTGTTGATGCTGATCAAGAATATACATATGTATTTACTTTATAGGATCGAAAATGCATCCTTGCAAGCGTTACGTATTTCGGCGAACAAAATTATAATATCCTCTGTAGAGGTATAAATTCAGCATTCAATTATATTGTTAACATTCTAATGCTGCGCAACAGCATTTATTTACATAAGTATAGTTTACTAAATGTTGTCAAAAGTTGACATCAACATTTTCACATTCCCTTTATGCATTCTCATCAAATCAAAAACAAAATACGTTTTATACTAATGTAATAACTAGTATTACTTATATTGTCAACAAAGGAATGCTTGTGTTTGACTTACTGTTGTACTGTGGAGAAAAACTATTTCTAGTTTCAATAGTATTGTGTCGTTTTTGTAAAACATTTATAGGCTTCGAGGCCTCGGTTGCTGATGATGAACGTTTCCTCATTGGTTCACTGCTCAAATCAGATTTTCCTTTGTTTAGTATGTTCATGTTAGACTCGGTTTTGGCTGACATTGCACTGCAAATATATAGAAGGTGTTTATAAATGCATTAGCTACAGAGCTACTTATATCTTTTGTAGATAATCTAGATTTTCTTTATCTTTTGGCATATCTAGATATTAAGTTGAACTCTTGTCTTGTTACATTCCGCAATTCTTACTTTAATATCATATCGTGCATAATTTTAGCAACTGTAGCATCTTCTGTCTCCATCCACAGTTCACCCGAACCCAAAACACTTTGGCGTCCTAATTCCATATAAAAAATGCTTTGTGGGGAAGCGTGTCCGCATCTGTAATAAAACGAAGATATATTTCACAATATATAAGCTATCAATGTGCTGCTTACTCACCGTCTTATTGTTGTTAAAAGGACCTCGACTTTAATAAGTCGTTCGTCGCCGTTGGGTAACTTTTCAGGTCCTATACATATAAATGTAAGTGACTTTGATGTCAGGCAGCAGTGATAGCTTCCAGTGATCCCAACACTCTCAGACATGCCTTTCCTTTGGACAATAACTTGCCAAACATGTTCTAAAATGAGAAAAAAGCGAGCATTAAATGTTAAGTTAACTAGTCAAACACGTATGCTATGAATATACGAATTCAACTTACCGTAAGGTGTATACATTTGATCCGATCTATTGACGTTATCTCGTTGTATGGATAAGAGACTATCTAACCATTTTCGTAGCTCACTTTCCGAATTCAAGACAATGCCAAAGCCACCTTCTCTGGACGACAGTGCTAAGACAAACTTATGTTTAATATCGATCCGTCGATTGATGTTAAAGCAGCTCTTTAGATAGATAACCCTTTTGGGATCTGCTTTTTGTATAAACTTCTTTTCAGTATCATAGTATTCCAAACGCGCAGCTTTATCGGTTGTTTCTTTATACAAGACGAAAAACTTCTTTTTCATAGTTTTCAACTTCTTATGGTATCCACATAGAACTAATCCGTTGTCCGTTGATGTGGAAGCCATCATGAATCCACTATCCTCTTGTTAACTGTAATGAAGAAAGAAATATAATGAATATACTATTAGGCATAGCAGAATGTATTTGGGAATATCATCTATAGTTTTATCATCAGCGGGAGCGTAGGACAATCGAGAATATGTTACTGACCTACTGACACCGTTGATTTCTGCGACTACGTATTAAAATTGCCGTTTGTCTATTGCGCACTTCTCGTCTTGTTTGTCGTCTTTATGTACATACTAAATATGCTATAGAAAAGTGGATTTGTGTAGTTTGGAACTGGGGAACTACTACTCGCAAATAGAAGATCACTTTGTTTCATTTTTGAGCATGAATCAAAATATAAATTCATTCATGTATATATAGTTAAAATTCTCAATTTGCATAAAAACTAGATGACATCAATATTTAACATTAATTTGCACTTTTTAACCGGAAGATCTAGGGGTTGAAGTGGCGAGACGAGTAGGAGGCTGCTGGCAAACAATTTACATACCTACATATATGTATGTACATATTTTGTATAAATGAAACATTAATAATAACAATTGATATTTGATCCATGTAATTTCCACCAAATTCTTTCATTTAGTACACCATTTCTTTCCATACGCATAAACAACAACATACACATGTCCACTCTAATTAATGCCATCAACTTACAAACAAAAATCCCAAACAATGGAGAGAAAAATGTACGAGTGTGGTAAAAATATGCTCATAAGGACTTACTACGTTGTTACTATATCACTATATAGACAATGTGCATACATATATATGTATTATAAACACACATACTACGCATACATATGTATGCATTCCGTTACATACATGTGCACATATAAAATATGTATAAGCATATGTACACACTACATACGGGTGTATATATTTGTGAATATTAGATATTGTACGTATTCTTTTGCGCACCACAAATATGCTTTCGGTATGCAATGGGAGTTATTTTGTATATTCGCTATAAATAAATGAAGGATACATACTCCGAATTCAATTGGCATATATATATTTATGCATGTATTAATTTATAATCTAATGATTTTTTTAAATATAGTGGTGGCACTAGCAAGCAATCGAACTTATCGTAGAACGCCCAATAAAAGAGTCGGGTTGCAAACAATAATTATCGATTAATCGCACAACATTGTTTTTGGTTGATGGCGACAAAATGGTTAATTCGATTATTCGGACACAATTGTGTATGAGTGGAATTTGTATTCTTATCGATAACACTTGTATCCAAATGGAATCATGAACACATTTGACGACAAGTTAGCGGAGATTTATGTATACAATGAGTACAGCTCATTCCCTTGTTGCAACAAACGTGCGTTAGAAGTAGCATTTGAGATTTGCCAAACCACTATTTTCACACATTCTAGATTAAGTTTTAAAATGTGTAGTCTTTATAAATTATTTTTTAAAACGATGCATGCATGTAATAACATAAAAAATCATATATTTTTATAGGAATTTGAAAAAGGCGTACTAATTGTTTGGGCATACGAACTACATATATATTCTTAATAAAGTTATGTTCATATTTAAAATTTATTAAAAACAAAACTATTAACAACTTGATATATAATTTGTATATTTTACCATCTTAAATGACTCAAAAAAAAACCGTTGAAATTCTAGTAAAAATTTGGCATTGAGACATATTAAATGCACTAGTTTCGAAGATATGCAGATGGAAACGGGCTAGAATGCAAGGAAAAGTAAATGACGATAACCCGATTTTAGCTGCAGATGTTTTTTTTTATTTGCGATATTCTACGCTGACAATGATATCATCATATTCTCTACTCCAGATAATAAAAATGATCGACTAAATAACAACAGCTGAAAACGTGTGACAACTTAAAATACCAAAAAATAAATTAACAATATGAATGAGTTTATCGAAACGTATCTAGTGTCATCGTCCATAATTTGTACATACAATAAATGTGGGGCTATCATTGGAGTTCAAGTGAACTAGCAGCTCGCGATATTATCGCAGTCTAGAAGAACTAGTGAATTGAATTATTTTCAGTGAGCTGAATGTGGATTGTAAAACAATGAAAAAGTGACAAATAGTGTTTACATTTGTTTTCTAATTTGTTTTAAAGTTATAATTTTTAATATAACAAAGAATAAGAGTGTGTGTAAATTTGATTGAAAGTGTAAACAAATAAAAAGAACACATAATTATGTATAATGTACCACATAAGTATCGCCAAGTTTGTCGATTGTGCCTCACTTTGGTTAATGAGTGCGATATCGCAGATCTACAAATTTACAATAGTGAGACAGGCGCAAATGAAACAGTTAGTAGCAGCCAACAACAACAACAACATCAGTTATACGTCAATCAGTGCAATATTCGTGAAAATGCATCCAAATGCGTCTGTAATGCCTTGGACCCAAATACATGTTGCTGCCAATGTGATAACCCGTTATCAGCAGCAGTGCAAAGCAGCAATAATGAAGTGTCCCCATGCAATCCTCAACATCAAAAAAACAATTACACACCGAGTGTGCCTTCGCCTTCGCCTTCTGCTACTGCTATTGCCAACCCGCCATGCACAATTGAAAACAATATGTATGCTCGCATGTTTTCCAATCAAAATCATCAAAATAGGCTGCAAACTCAGCAACAACCAACAACAGCATTACATTTACAATTTCCAACACAAGACGTACAATCGCAAAAAGAAACAATAAACGATACAGTAAATACAATTGGCCAGGAGGAGCAACAATTTATACAAGATAATGCAAAAGCGACTTTAACAAAACATGTATTTCTTCATGATATCGGCGAAAATACTTCAAGCAACGAAAATTACAATCAAGAGCATAAAGATGATTCATCACCGCACATTACAATTCAGATATTCAACTGTCTCTCTATTAAGGTAAGGCAAAGTTGTTTTTAATTCAACACACAAACCCACACTTGTACGTATGGGCATATGTATGGATGTATGGATATATCGATGTCTGTGTATATGTGTGTATGCGTGCATTTGTGTGTGCTCACGATGTTTGTATGCACATTCATACATGTGATTGTGTGTGATTACGCTACCATCACTTAAAAAATAAAAGAAATGTCTGCTCTGAGTTGTCTTTTCATGCAACTTTGTATACTTTTATACTTAAATGCATACAAACATTTATTTTGATTACGTTTATGTATGAAATTCTTGATAAAAAAAACAATTAAATAAATAAATGCTTAAATTAATTACTATAATATCCATTCTATTATGGTATGTACATACATACATTGTTACATATGTATGTACACATGTGCAAACATACATACACATAAACTTAAATATTTATACATTATGCTCTGGAATTACGTTTATACAACTTACTTTTACAACATTCAGCATCTTATGGCTAACTGATAAGTGCGAGTGAGACAAAGTGTTTTATATTTTTATTTTATTAGCATTTGTCGCTATTGACAACATTGTTAGCCAGAATATAAACATATCGTAATTATTATCTGTGAATTCGTTTTGTGAAAAATGATAAAAAATAAAATATAAAAAAAAGGTAATCAAAAAGAAATTATTATATTTGGCGCGTCGAAGTTTTGATACTCTTACAAAAAAAGAGAATGTTTTCATACACAAATTATTCATTCCTATTGGCCAGATGGTAGGGATGTCAATTTGAATAGAAACCTCGAAGTCGTTCGACGATTTCCTAAGCAAAATCGATGTTGAACGAGGTGTCTGGCAAACATTTTCGATGATTAATGAATAAAGTTCCGGATAGTAGATAATCTAGTTTCTTCGTTCGTTTGAATCCCCTTATCGTTCGATAAAAAAGTTATCGACTTTATCATAACATCGAGGCATCGGGATCAACAAAAACATCGGGAAACATCGAGGTATCGCCTTCAAAAATCCCTTCCCTTTTCCTTCCTACCAGAAGGCATTTGCTATTTACCTCTCTATTAGTGGATTGTAATTAAGTTACTATTAACAGAATTAAGTAAATAATAACGAACGAATTATCTACTAAAAACATTTTAATTAACTGCAATGTACTCTAAGGCATATCTACTTTAATAAATTGTTACTTTAGCCTAAGTTTCTAATAATACTTAGTTAATTTTTGAATTTGTCTTTTCCAGCCATTACCGAATGATGGATACCCTTCAATAATATGCCGTGAGTGCCGGATAAAGCTTGAATCGTTTTGGAAGTTTCGCAACATGGCGCTAAATTCACATTTTGCTTTAAGAGAATTTGTAGCAATATCGGAATCGTCGAAGCTTGTAAGTTATACATTTATACATAATTAAATCGTTTTATAAACAAATTAACGTAGAAGTTGTTAGAGAGATTCTTTTGTAAATAAAATTGATAGTTGAATTTAACAGATAAGCATATCTCTTAGTAGAAACTTACTTTAATGAAAACATATATATTTGTAATATTTTTTTGTAGGATTCAAATCATTTGGAAACAAAACTCGATGAAATTTTAAAGTCAACATCCGAGGCAATAGCGGCAAAGGCACTGACTGAACTGAGCAAATCTTCAAAAACAAGATATAGCCAACGGCATACGAAACTTGATGGTATTTTAAATTCAGCAAAGGATTTAGAGCGACATATGGAGAATAACATAAGAGATATTCAAACCCCATTATTGTATTCAAACTTATTTGAAAGTCCATCGTTATCACAAACGTCTAGTAATGCTATTGAAAGAGAGCCGAAAATGATACAAGATAATAATATGATGACAGCGCGAACAGCAACAGCAACAGGAACAACAATAACAGCAATTAAAACAGAAAAATATTTTGAATTAGATAATGGTACGGCGATTAATTCAAAAGATCCAGATGTTGAACAATATAAAAACTTGCAACAGCAATTAGAGACTGCCGCAGTGCTTATGGATATAAGTAAAAAAATTGTCATTTCACCACCATGCTCGAATCCCCAATCTCCTTGTCTTTCTGCAATTGTAGATACAAGTATTAAAAGTTCTGTGATAAAATCAAAACGTCCATCAATCGATAATGAGATGCAAGATAGCGTTGAAATCGACTTATCCGTGAAAAAGAAGAAAAATGAATATTCCACTGAACGGAATTTAGCCCCAACAATAATAACATCAACATCAACAACAACATCATCATCATCATCATCATCAACAATAGGAACAACAGGAACTGGAAAAGCGCGTAACACATTTGGCCAACCTCCAATACTTGATATCCATGCGAATCCTATAAGGATTGATGGCGATCTTAAGAATTATAGTATTACTATTAATGAAGTTGGCTCGTCTAGTTATCAATTGAACACAAAGAAACTAAATACCGACAGTATTGCAACTACTTGTCTATCGGACTCTGAGGACAGCTCTGATTCGAATAAACTAGAAATGGATATTGCATCTGCTATGAATGATAGAAAGACTCCGGAGAGTGTAAATTCTGATCATGCAACAGATGCAGCGACGACACAATTGTGGCAAGCATTGGCACGTTCCGCTGGTAAGAATTATTACTAAATAAGTAGATGGAAATATATTTATAGATAAACGGGATCAACATTTTGGGGTTTTACAATTAATTGACAATTATAATAACAATCATTTCAACAACTTGTATTATAAAATTACATAATTTCCCTTTTATTATATTTTAGCCAAAACTAAAGAGGAAAGTCGAGCATCGCAATTATTGCGAAACATGATGAGTCAAACTTTTGTATTTCCCGTGCCGTCTACCATAGCATTGACAAAAGTACCTGAAGAACCAATACCACTTTTAAAGGTAAAATAATGATGATTTCCAAAATATACTATACGTAATGCGTAAACACATCTATTTTTATGGATTAGGATATGTCTGAATCTCAATCGAGTGTTGTCAAAATATGTAGAAGAAAGCAAAGTTTTCCTACAAAAACAGATTGCATCGAGTCTCCAGATATTAAGGTGACCGATACTTTCGTTCGTTCCGAAAGTGTATCAAATACATTGACAGAAGGAATCAAAGACAAAAAGGCATGTATTAATTCATTTTAGTAAATACTAATTCAATTTATAACCTCACATTTGCAGAGCCTAAAATGCAACAGCAGCAATAGTGCTTTGTCTACATCACAAAAGGATATGTCTTGCTCGAATTGTGGCACGCTAACAACAACAATTTGGAGACGTAGTGTCAGAGGGGAAATGGTTTGCAACGCTTGCGGATTGTACTTTAAGTTACATGGCGTAAATAGACCACATTCTATGCGACGTGATACCATCCATACCCGGCGCAGGCGTCCAAAAGAATGCGAGAAATCGAAGAAAAGTAAGTAATTGCCTTATTAACTAATAATCTTGATTTCTTATTATTTCTATTATTTATTTCATTATTTCATTTGCAGGAAATCGGCAATTACCCTGCAATTCGGCGGTAGATTATGAAACGCATAACATTAGTAGTCCCGTGGAATGCAAGAAGCTGGATTTATCGATAAATCAGGAAACACTCAGTATTTCAGATATAGTGTTTAACGTAAGTATATAAATGCTAAATGTAAAATCGTATTTATATTGGGGATGCAAAGTTGGTTGAAACACTCGATGATAATGTTCAGCGGCGCTTTTCAAGTCGACCTCGAAGTTGGTCTATTCACCGGGTGACAAATTTACGCTACCTTGATGTTTTCCATATCGTCTGCATAAATTAATCGATGTCCGATGCATCGATGGTTTTTTACATTCCTAATTGATAGGAAATGGATATTTAATATACAAAACGATTACTTATTTTGGGAAACAACTAATAATACATCAATTTTTTCTTATAGAAATACAAAACGGAATTATCTGAAACAGGAGGAGCGGCAGCAACACTAAAAGATGTTATTTTAAAACGGAAAAAATCACAATCTTTGCCTGAGTTTAATGATACCTGCGAAGGCGAGGAACTATCTGTACCTCTTAACCTTGTTTCCAGTGAAAATAATGCAAAGTTAACATACAACGCCAAATAAAAAAATCAAGTAATCAAGCCTTCAAGCGCACACAATTTTATTTATGAACTCAAAAAAAAAACAAAACAAAACAAAACAAGAAAAGAAAACAACAAAATAAAATTTAAAATTTAATATAAATATATATATAGATATATAAATCTAAATTTATATATGTATATATATATACATACACGTAGAGTGTCACACACGATATATACTTACATATGTATATACATACATATATACTCATACTCATATTAATTTGTATTCTTAGAAACTAATACCAAAATACTAAAAAAAAAACTCGGTTCAAAGTTTTAATTTTATGGTGTGAAATAAATTAACTTAAGCACGGACAGAATTACTTAATGCTTTTTATAAATAAAATAAAAAATTAAGCAATTAAAGAGATATTGATATTTATTGAAATACATGCTTCAGTATTTTTAACATTTAATGACACACTTAAGTAGCTTGGCATTATAAAACGACACCAACGATAAAAACAAAAAAACAATATTATCACAAACCAAATGCACTCATTTCAGCATTCTAATTACACCACAAATTGAACAATTAATTCACCAAACTTTGGGATACCCTTAAACTAAGCTTAAACACTTCCCATTTTTATATTTTATGTTTTCAATTAGACATATCTAAAACGATCAAAAGGTATTTTCAAAAAAAAATTTACAACAATTACTTAGTTTCAGTGTATCCCTTAGTTAGTTTTTTTTATATTAATTAGGCATTTTTGGTTTACTAATCCAACTTTAATAAATTCTAAATTTAATAGTCTAGGAATTTATGCATTGATTTCTATATAAATTAATTTAACAAACATAATTTGATGCTTTCATTTTTATAGAAATCAATGTATCAAAAAAAAAAAAAGATAAACTTTTCAAAATGAATTAAAAAATGCTCGACAATAAGTGATAAAAAGTTTATAGTTTATATTGTCGTTGCCAGATTTAGCTGTAAAACAAGTATTTATAACCATTGTAGGCTTTGAAGCTAATATGTATATTTTTTTTTAAAATCAACTGCTTCAAAAGAATATTTTTTGTAAACAAAAATTAAAATTATATATTGTCAGTTTTTGTGGTTCGAAACTCATTTAAATGTAATTCTGCAAACTTATAAAATTTGGTTGTCAAAAAAATAGAAATATCACAACAATTAATATTTGTGCTAATTAAGCTAAACGAATTTGTAATTTCAATTACCTTTGGACAATTTCGAATTAAATTCCTGTCTTTTCAAAAAATTTATAATAATAATTGTGTTGCTTAAAAATATCATTAAAAGCATTTTGATGAAAATTATTGTTTTTAGTGTATTTAATTTATAATTCAGTATGTTTGGCAATATATTATCTATTATTTGATCCAAGCAAAGAAAAACAAACAAACAAAAATACAAAACAAACAAAACAAACATTTTTATGTTTAATCAGCAGATTTATATAGCTAGAAAACATTTGTAAAATCTCTTGCCTGTAAATGAAAATAATGTGATAATAAAATAATCTCCACAATTTTTAAATAGTTAAACTATGCAATTTAAAGCAATATTCATAATACCATGCTAAAAGTTTCAAGCAAATATTGAACAAATATTTATATTTCTAATAAGAGATTCTTAATATCAAAAGCAAATGCAGTTTTCGATCTTATTAATGTAATATTAAATAAATCATTAAGCTAAGAAAAAGTTACACATTTATTTTTTCGAATTTAATAATCTCAAAATCTTCTAACGGTTATAATAAATTTATTAATTGAATTAAAAAATGAGTATTACAATTGATTTTCTTAGTACTTCCCCAAAGCGTTGCTGTCTTTTAATATGGAAAGATGTTTAATCTTCGGAAGTATAGGAACTGCACAACAGGGACTTTGGATATTGCCATGGAGTCTCGAATGCCCAGTTGTTAAACTATTGAACAAACTCATAAACTTGTGAGTCAACATCTTTTTCTGTTGGTAACCCGGTAATTAAGGAAAAAAGGTGAGCTTGGTTTGGATTGACGATCATCTTTGGCGACGTTTTTGATTCTTAAAAATACAAAGGGTGTATCAAGTTTGTCGAAAAGAAGAGAGTGCTGGTGTTGACCAGTTGCTGGGTCGATAAGAATAACGGAATTGGTGGACCATAATAAGGGCAGAGAAATAGAACAAACTAGCTCTTATCATCTCTATATTGACTTGACTATTGATGCTGAGCAAACATACAGACATACATATACATGCTTTATGTGGTCGGCTACGCTTCCTTTTACCTCGACATGGTATAAAAATAATTGAAAAGAACAGAAAAACAGATCAAATCTTTGAATTAAAAATTATTCATAATTTTAATAAACATCAACTACGTATTTATAAAAGATTTTTATACACATTAATGCATTATACATTATAGATATGATATAAACATTATATAAATAATAAATCATTTTAAATTAATTATATAGTAGCCTTCATAGTTTGAGATTGTTTCTCTAGAATATATGAGGAATTCCCCATCTGATGAAATTAAGTCCCATTTGCATAAATGAGTGTTCAAATCGATGCATTCAATTCAATTCGATTACAAGTGAATGGTTACAACGAAATCGAAATCAACGCTAACAGCGATGTCACTTTGCTATCTTAGATTGAAAATAAAGACATTACATATTGGGATGTTGCACAAAAATGGCCGCAAATTAAATTAAAAAAGGACAGACCACTTCGGGAAAAAGATGATTTAGCAAGACTGTTGTTTTCAAATGTTGCTGTAAGAAGTTAGCACAGTTATCGATTATTCGACCCTGTGTTGAAAATCAAATCGCTATCGTTTGGTCTGGCTGTCTGAATAAAAGCTCATTGCGTTCGTAAATAGCGTACAAGGTCATTAAATTCTCTTAAAAAATTCTATCCATTTACGAAATCTTAATCAAATCAGCACCATTTTCAGGAATACCATAATTAACTTAATGAATTCATTTATTTGTCAAGAAACAATCGATATTAAAATAACATCGATGTTCATATTGACTGTATCGATAGTGCCATCTATAGTTTATCAGCGAACACAAATGAACAACTCATCAGAATGTGTTTATTTTTAGCAGTTGAATAAAAATTTCTTTCTTGTAAGCTGTGATTAATGTTAAAAAGGAGCTCTCAAAATGAAATCGGTAATATAACCTATTGTGTATACATATAAATATGACTAATGATGAAAAACAAAGCTGTAGTACGTATATATATATACATAAACATAGTTAATGTTATTTTTATTATCCAATTGCAGAGTCAAATGTCACCCGTATTAAAGTCAATATTGGAGAAGGATGTTAAGCTGACGGATCGCTTCGTTACATTCTTGCTTCAATTTGCGTCATTCAAATCCCTGAAGATACACTGCAAATTTCTCGAAGTCTCTTGTGATGGAATTGCTTGGCTTTGTACATGGATTGCGTTTATATGGTTACTCAATTCCAGAGATCTATATCAAATGCAAGTGAATATGCTAATAGGACTGCTATTAGACATTCTCATTGTGGCCGTGTTGAAGGCATATGTGCGCAGACGACGTCCGGTGCCTGCCACAGATATGCTAACAATTGGTCCCGATAAATTCAGTTTTCCATCGGGTCACGCATCCAGAGCCTTTTTTGTTCTCGTCTTTTTCACCCAATTACATTCTCTACCCATCATATTCTGGATGCCGATTACTGCATGGGCTGTAAGCGTTGTGCTTTCTCGACTCATTTTAAAACGCCATTACATTCTGGATGTTTGCGCTGGAGCATTGATCGGCGTTATCGAAGCTCTATTTATCGGACTAATTTGGATAAGTGCTGATTCTGCCGCGTCCATCGTTGGTTTTTTAGCTGAAGATAAAGCGTTTAGCGAATCAAATTAAATTTAATCAAAATCGAAACATCGCTTCAAATTGTACATAAATCGCGTAGACATGCAAAAATGAATCTTTTGGAAAGGTTATTTGATTAGTCGTTAAAAGACCGCCAATTAAACAAAAAATTTCGAAAAACTATCGTCTATTTCTAATCTCTTTGTACAAAATAACAATTGTAAATTGGTCCAAAGAGTATTTTTAGTTAAATTGTAAATTGTTAACAGATATGTGTTTAATAAATAGCTTGATGATAAAGAAGAATAATTTTTTTTTAAAAGACAGAGATGTATTTTTATTGAATGGTCGATTTTAGTTGTGCCAGCAATTTAATGACAATTTTAAAGTGACTTGTAATAAGATTTAGAATTGGTTCAAATCATTGTAGTCGGTTTAAAACTTGACAATATTTGGTTCATGCCTTATCTGATATAGGAGGGACGAAATTAAGTTAAGTTAAAACTTGTTTTTTGTACATATGGGGAGAAACTTAAATTTATTATTTCAAATCTAATTTATTATTGGTTTTAAGTAAGTTAGTACTTTATATTTATATATTTACAAGACAATCAAATTTATTATTATATAATAATAATAATCTTATATGTATGCTAAAACCATTATAAAAACTAGACAATTTAAACTAAGTCCTACAAGTGCTTTAGCTCCTTGGACTGCCGCCGGATGGTCTCCTAAATAGATCGAGAGAAGCAATTGTTTATCGCGTGAATTATATTACAGAATTACAGAATGATCTTACCATTTAAAATGTGAACAGTAACGGATTTGGAGTTTGCATTTGACGGCATGCAGGAATACCTGCCAGAGTCAGATATTTGAGCACGTTGTATTAGCAGATATGATGTGGTTATGTCCCCCTTCTCGGTAATAACTGACACTCCTCCTCTTGGGGAATCGTAGTTTATTTCCTGAAAATGAAGAAACTTAATTGTTCGTTATTGACACCCTATAGTCAGGGGTATCACGCCTTAGTTTATTTGATTGCAAGTCGCACCTGATTGTTGTGAGTCCAGTGCACCATAAGGGGCGGATCCGGAAGATGTTTAACGATGCATGTTAAGTTAACCGTTGAACCCAAGTCGATGTATAATTCGGGTCCCCCTGGAATGCTTGTTATTGGCTCTGAAAGAAGAGTTATCGATATGGTACTTTAGTTATCGGCTACGTTATGATATCGCTCAGGATAATACTCTATTCTAATCGTGTCCTTCTTCTTGGATTCAACTTCCTTTAAAAGCAATGGATCCCAAAAGTCTATAGTTTTTTGGAACATTTGAAATCACTCTCAGTATTATATTAAATGAAAAGGAGTGATAGATCCTTTTCATTTATCTACTTTAAAATATACATATATTTTAAAATCCCAATGGTAAGAAAATGAAATAATAATAATAAATATATCGTTTACTTACCAACAACAGAGAAAATCATTGTATATCCAACTGGAGGAGTTGTTGAAACTTGACATTCGTAAATTCCGGAATCTCTTAATTGTGGATATTTGATCTGAATATAATAAATAAAAATATTAAAATATATTGAACTGGTTGCTAGTTTAATAAACAAAGTTAACAATTTGGTTGTGTATTGTGTGCAATTTACCTGTAAGGACCAATCTCCAGTTTGCTTATTGAAGATGGAAGAAAATCTTAGATCCGATGTGTAAGTGCTTTCAGCTACCGTCAAAAGATGTAGGTCCCTATGTCGTATCCAAGATACCTGGAAATGTGAGTATAAAATATTAGATAACTCATACGAATTCGCCATATTTTTGTAGTAATTACAGAAAGTGAGAAAAATAAAGCAGAATAATATTTGAAGAAACCAAAATAGGGCTAAAAAAGAATAAATAAATTAAGATATTCAGAGTTTAAAAATTAGCATGAGTTTATTTATATAATACATTAAGAAACATTGTGATTATTCTGACTTTATTTAAATTTTCGTTAGCAAAGTAATATATATTTTTATTATTTTTATTGTTCGAGTCTATTTCTATAGTAACGGTCTGAAGTTTTGACACTACTCAAATTGTATGACAAAGACAAATATAGTTTTCATTGGATTTTTAAACGCGGTAGAAGAATGTTTCTACTTGATTATAGATAATTAAATATACTATATGAACTCTTTATAAGTATTTCTACTGTTTTCTTTTCCAGAGTATTTCTAAAACGTAATCAAAATATTAAGCAGAAGTAGAAAAAGTGAAGAATACTATATGAAAATATATTTTACAATGACTTAACTTAATTATATCCAACCCAATTTCTTCTTTTCTAATTTTTGCCTTTCTTGTAACTTATATTTTCAAATAACTTTATATTTAATTTGTATTTTTAAATTAAATGCTTTCTAGTTTTATTTTCCTTCATTTTGTTACCAAAATTTGGATATACTAAGTATTATTTGCGATATACTCTTAATGGGACTCTAATTGTTGATAATGATTCTTTAATATGAATGTGTATCTCCACTTACCGTTTTATTCCCAAGATTTTTTATCCGGCAATTGAGATGGGCCGTTTTACCCACTAATGATGTTACATTTTTTGTGGCAGATGTATCAAAATAGGGGCCCCTATCGAGGGGCTTAACGAATTTAACAGTTTGGTCCTCGTTCCTATTGAAGCCATGCACATCGACTCCCATTATAAACATATCCGTATTATTAGATTTTGGATCGAAATAACTGCGTTGGCATAGGGTTGCTCTAGAAAACACTGTAATGATATATGTATATGTATTTTATGTACACGTATGTTATCACTCAGGGCAAAAAAAAAACATTTTGGGCTAACACAGCGCCAGAGCTGAAATACCTTAAAAACGATTAAAACGAAATTATCAAACTTACAAATATAAAATAGAATCCGAGAGATGCGCGACGCATTCATCCTTCGATTTTTGGTCTCAATTTATTTCTAAGCAGACATTAAACACTTAAATTATTTAAGCAAAGCTCGACACTATGTAATTTTTCAGCAAACTCTTATCCTTTCGCTTTCCCTTCACTTCCTCACCTGTCCCTTTTCTTCATTTGGTATTCGCCATGCGCATTGAGGGGAAGAAAATAGATGAGAAAGTGTTTACACAACTTTTTAGTATAATTATTAAAAAAAATACCAACATCTTGTGTATTATTTATTAAAATATGTATAGAAGTCTGTTACAGGGACTTGGGACTTACTGCAGCAGGCTGCGGGTCGAGAGTGTTCGTCTAGCAAGAGAATCTCCTGCCCAAATTCCCAATCAAACTTAACCACTTCCAGTATATACAAATCGCAACGTTCTATGTTAAGTAGTTCCCAGTTCACTTTGATATAGGGACTAAACAATGATAGAACGGTGCTGTTAGAACCCATTCTAGCATAGGTTTGGCTGTTGCTGTGTTAACTTCAACTGGCTGACTAGAAGATACCCGGTACTCAAAATAAATATATAGTGTTGTTGTCACACTCTTTTTTCCTTTCTTTTGTGTATTTTTTTGAAATATACTTGTTTTTATAATTTGTTATGGCTAATGATTATAAACGAGTTCAATATTAATATGCAGTTATTTATCCTAGACCAAGAAATATATTAAAAAGAGTATTTTCAACGGGTTGATATATTTAAATGAAGTACCGGGTAGCTTAAAGTCGAGAACTCGACATACTTTTTATTTTAATATTATAGGAAATAATTAAAGCAAGCACGACAATATTGGAGACAATTAAAAATACCTCTACTCTCAATATTGATTTGATTTAAAGAATTACTTATATATTTTCAACTCGATGAATTAATAAATTTAATAAATTATTTATAATACATGTTTATAGCTTTGATTTAACTACAAATGGATAACAATCCACTGTTGTAAGTTCACAAAACATGATTATCATCGCTGCTGCTTTGATTTAACTGTCATTGCCAATTTAAAAATAGCTTTTTACAATCAAAGAAAATTCCGTCTGACTTTTTACCCCCAATTATTATCAGTTTTATTTGTCACATAAATTAATCAACTAAGAAAAGAAGAAGTATAATTAACAATATCAAATATGTGCCCAACACAGCAACAATTTGCGGAAATTGGTAAAAACAAATAAGGAATGCAATTCATGCAACTAATAAATAAATAAATACTAGAATTTCTAAGTCTATATGGTAGAGAGTTAGAATCATGAATATGTGTGAGTCAAATATAGGATTTAATATATATTATATAGTATATTTTTCATAGTTGCTGAGACGCTCTTGTTTCTATTGCAGTATATTATTACTTCAATTCAGCAGACAGACAAAGAAACAGACATATGTAACTTTATCAAGCATTAATTTAACCAATAGATCTTATGATTAGGACAATAATACTAGTTTTTGTAAAAAGCCAATAGATCTTATGATTAGGAGAATAATACTAGTTTTTGTAAAAAGCCAGATTTATGCAAGTGTATAGTATAAGTATAAGAAATATTTGGAAAATATCCCAAGACCTGCATAAATAGGGGTAAAATGTCAAGTGTTTACTGAGCATGCTCCGTGACGGCGAACGAAATTCCAACCCTTGAGTATATTTTTCGCATGTAAGAAATCGATTTAAGTAATATTTCGGAAGTTCTTTAGTTAAATGTGTTTCGAAAATATGTAGAATATATTTTAATAATAACAAAAAAAGTGAAAAAAATGTGTAAAGTGCATAATCAATTAACTGATCTATAAATAAACGATATAAACATAATCTTATTTAAATTGAAGTAAACAAAATAAGAAATAAGAAATAACTAAAGGTTCTATATATATTATAAGGAATACTCAACAATCAATTAAGTTGATTTTATATCACGAATTTAGGTAATCGAACTACGCTACGATTTGATACGAAATTCCCTAGGACATTAACTTGTATTTATTTGTGTAATACGCAGTGAAAATATGTATACAAACTTGGGGAAGAGTCTGGACGTGTGTGTCTTAAATAATCAATAACTTGGAATACATTAAATACACGCTGTCTATTCAGATTAAGAGAGATTAATAATGCTTATATAATTCTAATTCGAATGTACGTTTTGTATTTTATATTCGTTTTTTTTAGTCAACATGGGCACGGTTTTAAGTTTTAATCCACGGGATAGACATCCGATATATTCGTCACAGCCCAATTTTCCCTACAATCAATCCGCAGAGATTCAGGCCGAGAAAATTAACGATAATGCGGGATCGATTGATTCGCATTTGAATAACTTCTCCTATGAGCAACTGAACAATGCCAAGAATCGCGAGAACAAAAAGGTAATTTCGCATCAAATCTCAAGGAATGGCTCCGGACACCAGAATCATTGTGGCAGCATGCAATTCAATATGCACTCGCAGATCAATTCGCACAATTTCAACAATCTAACAGTGTCGTCCAAGGATACGATTAACAATGACTTGGACGCACATAATGAGAACACAATTGTCATCTCCGAGAAGAGTTCGATTGAGAAGAGTTTGAAGAAGCATTCGCTGTTCATTAATGCCCTATCGTGGAAGAAACTCTCCACGTCGCATAACAAGAAGAAGGTTGAGAATAAGAACAAATGCGCCAATATGCCGTCGGCCTGCTTCAAGGCCCAACTACTGGAGGCCTCGTATCCCTCTACGACGGCCGACAAGAATAAGAATATTCAGCTTCATTGCAATCACATCGAGGAGCATCAACATCAGCATCAGCATCAGCATAATTGCAATCAAAATCAGGTCATCAGGGAACTGCCATTCTTCCCGGCCACTAAAACACAAAAGCCCTCGACAGCGAAGGAATTGGGTCGCGTTAACAACACCAACTGCATTACCAACCACAACAAACTGATCCAAAAGCAGCCTTTAACATTGACACTGCCCCAGCAGTTACAGGCTTCATCGATACAAATTAAGAACACAAATCAAAATCACATTCCACGCAAGACCGTTATTCAGGTAATTATTGAAAATAAAAATAAATTCTATTCTGTTAACAAGTGTAGTTAGTTTTCGTATAATCATCAATGCACTTAGCACAAGAATTTAGCTTGTGTTTATTTTTTTGAAAACAAGTCAACCATTATCAGAAACGATAGAATATCGAAGGTTGCTTTGAATCTGTGCACTTTACTAGTAGTATATATATTATCTTCATTTGATGTCGTATATATTTAATTGATTTTCGTATTTCACAGGCTTCGACTTCAGAGCTATTAAAATGCCTTGGCATGTTCTTGCATTATCGATGCCATCGGCTAAACAACTTTGATCCTGGCGACGCTGTCATGTGGCTGAGAGCCGTCGATCGCAGCCTCCTCTTGCAAGGCTGGCAGGTAATAATTAAATATATTTCTCTTTTATTCGAAATACCCTATAAATTGCTAAAGAAGTGCATAATTCAGCCAATTAAGCTCATGTTTTATATGCATCACATATATCGGTTGAGATTTTCTTTTTCATATTTATTCCATTAAAACATTCACTTAAAAAAACAAGCCGATCAGTCGAGCGCGCGCGACAATAGGAAACCCTGTGCAGGTCTTCAAATAAAAGTATTTTCATTATAATGGGATTTAAATACATATATCGCTTGAAGTCGCTTTTGCTTGCATCGAGAGTAGGCAGCTTGCGATAGTCTGGCAACACTGGACTATGGCTGTTCATTGTTTATGTTTAGCGCCACAGCGGCACGAGTCTTTTCGTTCGTTATATCGTCGCCGCGGCGCCGCGACTGCGCAGCGACAGCGCTGCGACGCATCTGCTGCGCTGCATAAATTTGTTTCATGAATAACTTCTGAGTTCAATATCTGATCGTACTGCAATTTGTAGCACACATTGGGAGTAAGATACTTACCATGTGTGCCAAATCTCAAGTCTCTAGCTATAAAACTGCGCTTGTTATCAGCTTCTTCGAGTTATGGGCAAAGGGGGCGTGGCATCGCGATGAAATTTTCTGGACACATTAAGCCCAAGCTTCTTATCATGTGTGCCAAATCTTAAGTCTCTAGCTTTAACATTTCTTATGTTATGGTGATTTTTCTAATTTTAAAACACACGGGAATTAATATCGAATATTGAAAATAAACTTGATCTGCGTATGGTATTCAGGAACCTACATTCCAAATTTTAAGTCTCTAGCTCTTATAGTTGCTAAGATCGACGCGTTCATAATGACGGACGGACGGACAGACGAACAGACGGACGGACAGACGGGCAGGTGTGAATCCACTCGTCTATTGATACTGATTCAGAATATATACACTTTATAGGGTCGGAGATGCTTCCTTCTGCCTGTTACATACATTCACACAAATTCATTATATAGAAGTTTACCATAAAGAACTTTGATTGTATGCAGATATAGAGCTATAAATTATATCTTTTACTACTGGATATATGGTATTAAAAATATAGAAAATTAATACGACCTTTAACTGTAGCATTTGAATCATAATTGAAATTTAGTTAACCACGTTGAGCTGATTAACGGTTAGGGTAACTTACAGCCATTTTAATAATCTTATTCTGAGAGTAAAATCTTGAACTTGTGTTTTCTGATAGTCAGAGTCAGTTGTGGTTGTCGGAGAGAATGAATATGATTTAAGCAAACACTTAAAATAATAATAATAATAATATTTGCTTTCAGGATGTGGCATTCATAAATCCAGCAAATGTTGTATTCGTCTACATGTTAGTACGTGAACTTGTTAACGGCGAGGAAACAAAGGAATCTGATCTTCAGGCATCTGTTTTAACCTGTTTGTATTTGTCATATTCATACATGGGTAACGAGATTAGTTATCCCCTCAAGCCATTTCTGGTTGAAGACTCCAAAGAGAACTTTTGGGACAGGTAAGTTCGTGTTCAGACTTTAACTATAAATAGTTTATTATTTTGTTTATCATTTGCTTGTAGATGTCTGGTGATCGTGAACAGATTAAGTAATAAGATGCTGAAAATAAATGCAGAGCCAGCTTTCTTCACAGAAGTATTCACTGAATTAAAATCATGCGGTCAATTTCAAACCAGCTCGAATAGAAGATCATCGTGCGGAGGCGCCTGACGGAAAGATAACCGACAGGTTGTAGTCCGACTCTCATTGTCTACACATCAGCAGACTTTTCCAGATAAAATAAAACAAAAATAGTGCTAAAGGAAGAAAACAAAAATTAACAAAAAAAAAAAAAAACAAAACAAAAAAAAACACTTCGTAAATCATTAGAAAATTTCTTTATGTCACCATCACACTTGTTCAAATAAAAATGTAAAGATATTAAAAGACATTGTGCAAATTGGAAACAAACAAAAAATAAGTATAAAGTGTAATGGCGTTGTGTTCTCTATTTAAATGGAATGCAACATACTCGTAATGTTCAATAAAATGAATAAACTCTCAATGAGGAACGTTTTCCATTATCAATTGCAGAATCATTGAAGGCATAACAACTTCTTGGGAACACCATCTTTGGTATGATTTTCAATTCAGTTTGTTTTCGTTTTTATTTTAGATTTCTTTTAACTTACAATCATTTGTGCTAAACTGTTTAACATATCCCCAAAGTAGGAACAGGAAAATGTGTGCACAGCTTACAACGGAAATAATTAAAGGCCAAATGTCTGGATACTTAGCAGTTGGTTCTATCGTTAGGAAACCAACTAAAATTGAAATCATTAAGATTTCTGATATAACAATAATCGAATTTAACAGCTTGTTTTCATGAATCATTTCCTTTTGTGTCTTAAAGTAATTGCATTTGAAAATCAAGTGAAAAATAAGAGTTGTTGCCACAGTTGGCACTAAGAGATTATCCCGTTTCAATAAGGGAACCATACTAAAAACGGAGACTTCAAGAAACCAAAGCATTTCCCTTGGCCACCAGTTAAATAAGCAAATAGCTGGCAACGTAATCAGTAAAATAGACTTCTCGTGAACCTGTAAAATACATTTGTTAGCCTGGGAAATTTAATGTTAATATAAACACACTTACTTGAAATGAAAATAGGAAAAATGCTGCAGCGGTGTTAAATAAAGTTAAAAGGAACATTTTTTGGCTGCGTCGCCAGAAGAGTATTATATTAGTTGGGAGCACGGTCAATAATGTAGTTCCCAGACAGATTAAGGCCATCTGATGATTCAGAAAATGTTTCCTACAATAGAAAGTGATTAAGTACACATATCATTGTAATAGGCGACTATTGATTTACTTACTTTAATTTAAATATCACATTGATGCTGCACCAAACATTGGCTACTTTGTCCTCGAAAACGCCTCGTCCGAGTGGAAAAAGTCGGTGCAAAACTTGCAAAGCTGCGTCTATTGAATGCAACCAGGGTAACCATAAAACAGCAAACACTGTTAATACAATGCCAGCTATTGTTGTTAGCTGAATTGCAAACGCTTTAAAGCTGCAAACGAAGTAGACATAAAATGTTAGCTATTGTTATATAAAACCTTAGACAGGTATTATTTATACCTTACCTTTTTTGGGATAAAGTTGCACTGAGAAGATACGCAAAGAATGGCAGAGCGTGATACAATTCCATTTGTTTGTAGTTTAGAGCCAGTGTGAAGGCAAAGGCGGCAACATAATGCTTATTACAAATAATTGCAGCAATTGCAGCCGCTGCCAAGCCAAGGGATATGTTGTTATACTGGAAATGTCCATTGTCGATAAGCACTTGTCCTGGATAGAGAGCGAGTAGTACAAACAAGAGTTGTCTGATATTACTCTGAAAGGCGCGATCGATGCCAACACATAAAGCCCAAATTGCCGGCAAATAAATCAATGCATCTGCTGCCAAAACTGTGAGGCGCATAAAGCTTTTATGTTCCTTCGTCTCAATACCTCGGCTGTTGTGTAATTCGACAAAACTGGAGTTATATGATTTAGCTACATGGCCAATAAGATAGCTGTGATATGCTGTCAGAGGCGGATAGTCTAAGCCCCAATATTGCAGGTCGTTGTCTGTGCCATTCGTATACCAGTTTCTTACATCCAAATGCACTGTCACTTCCTGCCAGTGGCGCTGAGCTTCATAATCACCAAACATCGGTGGTTTGTTATTTCCAGAGTAGGAGTTCAGTGATATAATCGATCTTAGCGCTAAGGCCAAAAAAGCCGTAGCTGCCAACTCAGACCTCATCATGGGTATTTATTATTGTTATCATTTGAGTTCGGTTAGAGATGTAACAATTACAACGATGCATATCGATAATTATTAGAAAATATCGATTAGGTCCGCGTATGTAGTTTGTGATATATCGCATCGGATCCGATATGCGATGCATTAGAAATTACCTTAGATATCGATAGCTAATAAGATCTTTGATACAAATTTATATTTTAAAAATGTTTACATGTCAATAATTTATTAATATTAACTTCCTGCCATAACTTTTGTTTATTTAAATCGTTTTAAATCTAGTTATATTATAATCTAAGCTGAGAACTGGACCAGATTTAATTTAAGCAAATCAATTAAAAATTATAGCATTTCAAATTACTTCGCGTACATTTATTATTAAATTTAATCAAGAAATTACACAAAGGATCGTTGTTACAGTATTAACAGCTTTATTATTCAACAGGATATTATGTGATTTACATTTTAGTTGTCCGCTTTTTAAGCTTTCGCTGCAATATCCAAAGCCTGGCTTATATCCTTAATCAAATCATCAGCGTCTTCAAGACCAACAGACAAACGGACTAGACCGTCTGTAATACCCAACTTCTTTCTGTCTTCAGCAGGAACAGAGGCATGAGTCATGACAGACCTACAAATAAAAGAAAAAATTAATAATGTGAAATTTTAGAAGAGTAAGAAATTTATATTTAACAGATATTTAAACTACATTTAAGATTACTTACGGTAACTCCGCCAAACTTTCATATCCTCCAAGACTTTCGGCGAGTGTAAATACCTGCAATGCCTTCAAAAATGCAGATGAATGCTTCAAAGAGCCCTTAATATAAAAGGAAAATACTCCGCTGTAGCCATAAGTCTGCTTCAAAGCTAATTCATGCTGAGGATGAGAAGGCAAAGCTGGATGCAAAACCTTTTCAACGAACTCATGGGACTCCAGGAACTTGGCAACTTGAATTGCATTGCTTTGATGTTGTTGCATTCGCAGTGCCAAAGTTTTGAGACTGCGATTAATCAGGTAACAGTCAAAAGGCGAGGGAACAATGCCAACAGCTGCAAACAACATTAAAATGTGTAATTTAATAAAGGAAGATATATCACTTGACTAACTGTATAAGCTTACTTACCATTTTGCAAGAACTTCAGTCTGTTATACAGATCTTCAGAGTTCATTGTTATGCCGCCCATCACAACATCGGTGTGACCATTCATGTACTTTGTCAGGGAATAACAAACTAAATCAGCTCCCAATTCCAAGGGCCTTTGGAAGTACGAGGTGAGGAAAGTATTGTCTACCGCCACAATAACATTTCCAACTTCATGACAGAGTTTGCTAATGGCTGCAATGTCCGCAACTTTGATTAAAGGATTTGTTGGCGATTCAATCCATACAAGCTGCAAGTGAATTATGCTACAGATGATGACAACTGAATTTAAAAATTATAAATTTATGACATACCTTTGTTTCAGGTTTGAAAGCCGCTTTAATATCTTCCAATTTAGTTGGATCAACAAAAGTAGCTGATATTCCCAAACGCGAAGCGACTTGTCTGAAATTGTTACAGATAATGTCAGCATATTTTTACGTACTACAACATCAAGTTAAAACTTACCTGATGAGTCTGTTGGTTCCACCATAGACATCATCTCCCATTATAATATGATCGCCGCTGTTGAGCATGGTGAGCAAGGCAGTTGTTGCACCCAGTCCAGATGAAAAGGTCAATCCGTACTTGGCATTATCAAGTGCTGCCAAACATTGCTCCAAAACATTGCGGGTGGGATTGCCACTTCTTGAGTATTCATAGCCCTATAGTAATCGTAAACAAAATATCAATTGGAGTAATCATTCGAAAATAATCTAATCGATAACAGCGAAAATCGATTTAAGTATCAATTCAATTGCAAAAACAACTTCAGACATATAAATCTCTAATTTCTTTTATTATCACACCACCACGCAAATTTTTTTCTCTACTAATTAAACGATTTTGTTTAAGAAATAAATTGAATGTATTACCAATTTTAGTTACAGTTTCCCTGATTAAAATTCATCATAGTGAATATTTGTTTTGTAAACACTTAATCTTCGAGGGGGATATTTATAAAAAATATTTTGTATATAGTACTTTAACACACGATTGATTGAATTAATTGAACTCAATGAGCTGACAGATTTTTCACTGATAGTCTAACTTAATATATATTTGAGTATATTTAATGATTTGGCAGTTTATAAAAATCTTATCTCATGTACAGCAGTTCTAGCTGTTGCTTGAGGCTTTTATCTGCAAAAAAGCTGAACTCAGCAGACCTGTGACTTTACATATTTTTATTTTCTAAATATAAAACACTTTCAATGTGCACAAACAAAAACAAAATAATATAAAAAACGTTAAGACAATTTAATAAACTCAATTACCATTTATAAATACAATTTGATAGTCAAATATTATTTATAATTAAATAAATTGTGATTATCTGCTTTTAATATTTAGTCGACAGTAATATTTACATATATAATTCACATCTGTATTTTCTTTTTAATTTTAAAAATATAATAGCTCAATGCATCTCTATATTTAATTATTTTATTTTTTCTAAAAACCATAAGCAAATTAGAACAATAAAATCAAAGATAAGAAATGTTTCGCAAAATAGAAAATGTGAACTTTTAAGTTGACAAAACAATTACTAGAGTGACTGTGTATCTGGTAGTGGTTTTTCATAGCTGCCGGATGAAATACTCTGTGAGCCACTGTACATCTGCACATACTTATAGTTGTGAGTGTGAATCTCTTAGATAAATAGACAATTACATATGTAGATATGTACACAGGTACAAAATAAATGTAGGTTTGAATACATATGTGTATAGATAAACGCTCCCCTAGCTGACAAACTTACATTCATACAGATATATCTGTAAATTTTGCGGCTTTGATTATCTCACAACTACAATAGAAGTTAATAAGATGAATATAAGTGGGTACCAGCTTATGCTTGTGTGTATTTTCCACAAGTGCCAGCAAAGCGTTTAGTACTTATTAATAGGTACTATTTACAGCTTTATGGAGAGATATTTGCGCAGATAACCATATTGAACATACGTATGTATGTATGTGTTCAAACACATGTTCCGTTGCACACACACACACACATATACATATATGTATTTAATCTTACACGATGTTCTCCAGGTGCGTCCTGTTTGAAGGTCGTGCTCAGGGAAATGGGCGGAATAACAGCGGCACTTTTCCATTGCTCAGGATCCTGGCCGGCGTGGATTGATTTGGTGGCAAAACCTTTTGGTTGACTCTTGAAACTCATTCTGCAGCCGAGACGAACTAAATGCGACGAACACTTGCTAATCACTGTCTATGATTTTGGTTTCCTCCTCACTTGTGTATTCTCGTGATCGATAGTCCGTCCATTCTTACTTGATAGAAATTCTGATGACATTTATTGATAAGCGATTAATCGACCTAAACTATCGCAACAACTTTCTATTTATCTATTTCAAATAAAACGAATTTAACTTATATTATTTTTTAAACCTTTTTTTTAATATAAGAACATTTTCATATATATGTTCTTTTGGTTTTAGCAGCAATTTTATTTATCCAAGTTTCAGTGCTTTCAATTTTTACGACAAAACCCAAAACGCCACTGCCTAACAAAAAAGGGACTACTTTCGATAAAAAAAAAGTACTTCCAACCCATGGCCGATAATTTAAGAAGAAAGTAGGCTTAATAATAATAAATGTACCAGATTTGTTTAATGTACAAATTTTGATAATTATAAAAATTTAAGAAATAATATTGTAAAGTATTTATTTTTTATTTTTATTTTTGTACATAACATTTCGACAATAATAACAATAAAAGAAATAATATTGTATGGATTAAAACTAATTGTTGTTTCAGTAAATTTCAGTTTTAAATTACAATTTTATTTTTTGTACATAACATTTCGACAATAATAACAATAAAAGAAATAATATTGTATGGATTAAAACTAATTGTTGTTTCAGTAAATTTCAGTTTTAATTTACAATTTTATTTTTGTACAAAACATTTTGACAAATATAACAATTTAAGAAATAATATTGTATCAATTAAAACTAATAGTTATTTCTGTTGATCTTCCCAAATACTTTCGCAACTGTCGATAACAAGTTGTGGTGCGGACAATTTGTGCTTCATGAAGAAACCTTGAATTTGTGCTGGACTCACTGTACGACCTGTATCGAAAATTCGCTGACCGAATTCTGCAGACGCTGATTTTTCCTGATCTCCAAAGAACTGTCTAAACATTTGTTCAAGCTGATATTGACTGCAATAGCCAATGTATTCCTTTACATCAATTCGCCCGGGTCTAATTAAGGCGGGATCTAAACGATCTAAGTAATTTGTAGTCATAAAAACGATTCGGGCTTCAGTGGAAGCAACGCCATCAAGACAGTTTAACAATCCGCTAAATGTTATTCTATTCAAGCCATCGTAAGCAGATTTCTGCTGTAACGTCGACTCTCGAGAAACGAATGCTGCGTCAATATCCTCAAGAAGTATTATCGTTTGTTCTGGAGCAACATTCAAAAGATGATTTAGTCTGTCATCCGTAAGTCCCCGTTCTGATAAGTTCAACAAGCAGATTCCATATTCTAGTTCTCCAGCTAAGGCAGTTATAAAGCTTGATTTACCGCATCCCGGTGGTCCATATAATAAATACCCTCTGCGATAAGGAATTCCCCGCTGTGTATACCACAACGAATTCCCAATGAAATCATTGCAATCGGAAATTATTCTATTGGAAATACCACGATCCAATACTACCGAAGTCGTTGGTCTACGTCGTCGGGGATGCCCAAAAGGTCTCCATTCCGAGCCCATTGCGGTATACATAAGTGTTTTTCCTTCTGTCGCTTGTAACGCCAATTGTCGGGCTTCTTCCAGAATATCAAAATATATTTGTTTGTTGTTTCCCAGCGCTGTCAATGTGACGGATTCCCATGGAACACCCATGTGTAAATCTAATGTTTGCTGCTCCCTCGTCCGCTCGACTTGAATCCAATTTCTTTTATACCTAAATAAATGTTTTCCAATACTCGGGATAAAGTCATAGCTCGTTTTAACCTGTCCATTATCGTTCTGCAAGAACGTCGTTTCCACACTTAAGTGCTGCGTCTTTTTAGCTCCTTTAATGGTTATCCATTTCAAAAGCCATTGGTATGACTTGTCTCTACAGGGTACTTCTAAAGTTATTAGATAATGTCGCCGAAATAAAACCACGGCGCCTTGAAGTCCCTTTCTCAGTAACGCTGCACTGGCGCCGACTCCGAACAAACCGAATCCAGCCCCAAAATATGGGTTTGACGACAGACTTGCGATAAGTTCACCCCAGGCCATCTTATGCTGAAAGGCAACAAAGATATATTTTATATATATATAATATATAGAACCTTAATATTAATCTTGAGTATTTCAAAATGGAATACAATAAAAATCACAGCTGATATTCTTAATTAATTTGTCAACACAATTACTTAACTGTGCTTACAATGTGTACTGTATAACTTCACAGGAACCGGCTAAATTTAAAGACTTCGCAGTCTACAAAGTCTGTTCTTTCGGCATTGAATACCCGGCACCATTGAATCTTATGGTGTACATATATACAATATTTTAAATAATCCATGTCATGTCATACATTATATGTAAATAAAACATATGTTATGTATGCATTTATTTGATTGTGTTTACATACGTATATACACGCACGTTTGCGCTCTTTTCTGAGCTAAGCACTGCACAAATTATTCACTGTAGATATAGTTTAGGTGCAAATTTCTATAAACTACATTTAATAATGATAGGAAAATAGTATTCATCTATTAAAACTTGAATATACTTACGCAAATATTAGTCGCTACATAAACACGTTCATGTAATTAAACTAGAGTAGTGAAGACAGCTGATAAATTATCGATAGCCCTATCGATATCGTTGGTATTAACGATAAACATCGTTGTTTTTATATCTTCGATTTGTGTACCACAATATTTTAACGGATTAAATATTAATAAATTATATTTACACATTTAATGGATGAGATTCATTTTTCTTTATTGTTGCATTTTTCAGTCGATAGAATGTCAAGTAAAAACTATCGCACAGTTTAACTTGATGTTTTGATAGAAATCAATCGAAGAACCTCTGATTTGAAAAGGTATTTCAATGAAATTCTATGAAACATTAAATATCATATTATTATTTTACAATGTTGTGCTAATTTTGATAATTATTGGAATACAATAAAAAATATATTTATATATTGTTTTAGAAATAGGAAAACAATGTTATATTTAGTAGGATCTACTATTTCTACCCCGAAAAATTTAGAATGTTCACTTCCATAAACCATTATCTACAACCTTAAGTTAATAGTTTCAAAGGTCTCAAATGTATCAAACTAATTAACAACATAACGTAATCTATTTACATGTACTTGATTGGATAAATCCTTTGCTTATTTAGATTTGGGAATGTATTTAGTCTCTCCGTTTTCCTTGGGGCACATCTTTGTCTCTTCGTCCACCGAATCATTGATAGGCCGCAAGGCATTCCAAGATTGTATTTCTGCCGCACCAAAAAACTGATAAAATATATAAGTCAACAGAGCAATACTTCCTGAGATTATAAAGAATGTACGCCACTGATCGATGGAACACTAAAAAAATAAGAAGAATATAAACATTATTTAAAGCTCGAATATACAAGAATTGTTTGAGATACTTAACCTGATCAGTAACTACCCAACCAGCGGTCATTGGCGAGATGAATGATGCTGACATATGAATTGTTTGACAGAATGCTAATACTGCTCCAGAGTGTCCATAATTTGGGGCAAGATCTATAATATTGGCCATGGCTCCAGCATAGGATGCTGTTATAAAAATTACAGCTATAAACCAGACTATCAATAGAATTACAATATTATCTATGAACCCTATAAATAAAATAAGTAATCCTGGAACAATTTGCGAGAGAGCCGTGAATAGTTTTCTTACGTTAATAAGATTTAAAACGTTATGCAATAGGAGCTTATCAGCAATATAGCAAAAGAATACAGAAGAAACGTATGAGCAAAGAAATGGCAATCCCGTCACAATTCCATTCGTTGAGAGCTTAAACTTAAGTACGTCATTCATGAACGCCGGTCCACTCGTAATAAATACATAATGTACAAATATTCTGCCAAATGTTGTAATTCCAATTGCCCAAACGGGCAAAGACGTAAATATTTGTCGCCATGGAACTTTCACAGTGACGGACGTTAAGACATCTTCACCGACATTAAGCTCAATATAGTTAAGTTCCTCTTTCGTTATTCGGGGATGTTCCCTTGGTGTGTTATAAGCTAATGTATACCACAAAATGCACCATCCGACTCCTAATAAACCAGTTGTATAAAACACAAATGGCCAGCCGGCCGTGGTTATTATGAACCCACACAGCGGGTATGTTAAGCCAATGCCGATACTAAATCCTTGGAAGCTTGACATAAATCGCGAGCGTTCCGACAGCGGTATCCAGTAACCAACCATAGCGTACATCGCAGGCCAAGTTAATCCCGAGGCAAATCCCTGAATCGAGCGTAAAACTATCACGACTGCATAATGGACTTCTGCAGCCAACGGCATAAGTAGACTGCATAACGCTGTAGCCAGCTGAGACCATCCGAACACCCACTTTGTTCCCAGAGCCTGAGTGGCAATTCCTCCAACGACTTGCGAAAGGACATAGCACCAAAAGAATGAACTTATTATCACAGCTTTCACTATTGATGTCTGGTCCTCGGTTGCTCCGCCCTAAAACAGAAATAGCATAATCGTTATTTTGACGTACTTAACTAGATAATTCAAAGTATTACCATATATAATACGTAGGAATGATTATTGTTCTGAAATTGGGTATTATTGCCATTTGGAATCATTGCAACCAATGCAATATTCATGTCATTACGCATCATAAAAGACACTAGAAACCCAGACCAGGAAAGAAAATACAAAATAACTCGTGCGGGAATTTTATCTGTAATTACAATTCGCAAAAAGAAAACAAAAATATATAAATCAAGGAATTTTTAAGAATTTGATAGAAACAGCCAAAAGTACAAATATTTTAAATATAATCTTACCTCTAAGCCTTGACCCACTCCAAATCGAGTACGCTTTTTTCATTGGACCAGATTCCATTGTGTTGGAGCAATATTTGTCCATTTCATATGTACTAAGTTCTGCAAGTAGAAATTACGTGCAAGTTTAATACAAAAAATCTCTTGTTCAGCTAAAATGTTTGTTCAGCAACAGGTGGTTATAATAATAATATAAAAATTCCCAGTTCCCAAAAGGTGGCTTAAGAATTTAATCACGATATTAATTCCCACACAGACTGGCGTTCAACCATCTGTGTTCTACAATCTGTGACTCGCAATAAGGATGATAAGGATCGAATTTTATTAAATCGGTGAATCATACACATGTCCATTTATTTATGGTATAGATCTTTGAAAATGAATTTGCAGCTGATCAGATAAATAAAATAAGGAAATCATTTAGCATCTTTCCACACAACTTTCCAGCTTATCACGATTTAAGTTGGGGGTATCATTTAATTGCAGCTTTTTATATACAAAAAAAAAAAACACGAAAAACCGAATAATTTCGCGCAGATTCGATACATTGAATTTGTTCAGCATCACAAAAAGTTATCGATTGTAAGAAAGCGATTTAATCAAGTGGAACGTGCGAAATCAAAAACATTTTGATAATTAAACTGAACATGATCGAAGCTCTTGATCACAGAATAATAGTGTATAAAGTTATTTTCTTTCAAGTTTAGGAACACGATTTAGAACCATTTCGGACAGAAATTAAATTAACAAGGTTAAACATTATATAATATTGTTTATAAAGTACTTTCTGCCACAAACTAAAAGTATATCTTTTGTTGATTTGTGAATAGCATTTTCATTTCCACATATTTCAAACTGTTTCGGAATTGGAACACTTCCGCATCTTATTTCACTCGGCTGATAATTGTCATCTGAACTACATATGTATGTATGTACGTATTGTATGTGCGTTTGTAGACATGTGTGGGTCGCTATGAAATTAATACGTGTAAATGTACATATATATTTATGTACTATGTACATGTGGCTGAGTGTTTTGTATTCCACTATTAAATACCAATATTGTATGCATTTGAAACAACACAAAATAAATGAATGCAGATGTTTATAGAATTGTGTAGTGGCCGAATGTTTTGGTGCACATGCTTGTCCGTACTTACATATGTATGCAGTGTTGTTTTATTTGCTCAGTGATAAAGCCAACTGTTTTGTAACTCCATTAAATTCTACCTTTTATAGTTGTTTATATACATATGTACAAGCATACAAATGTGTGTAATGTTACTTCAAGTAATTTTATATATTCGTTCGATTTTTTAGTTTCACCAATTGATTTCGTTCGTTCCTAAAACCTATGTAAGTACATGCATATGTGTCTGTACACTGAACATATGTACAAACATTATAAGCTCTCCTTTCGATTTCATTCATTTCGATTATTCCGGCAATTAATCAATAGTAGAGATATGCATGTAGTATATACAAGAACACATGCATGTGTGTGTGGTCAGTATTGAATGTATGTGTGCTGACTCAACAAATGGTAAGAAATACACTAATCACAAGTTATCTTTTAAAACTCATACGAAATCTACCTCGGGGTTTAAAGAAATATTCGTGATTTGGGGTAAACTATTGTATAAACTATTGTACACATTCGAATTCATTTTCAAAGATGCCAACATCTAGTTATCACCGATTTAAGAACATTCACCCTTCTGGATTTAAAATGGTCAGCTTGAATTTGTTATGATGAATGCTTAAAACATGTCTGATCCTTCTCAAACTCAAGCTACATTTAATATTAATCGATATTAATAATTGCAAAACCTACCCCCTCAGCAGAAGAATCGATAACTGTTGCAACGAGTTTGATTTACTTCAACTTGTTTATCATTATTATGTGAGTGGTAAAACCTTTAAGAACTTTAAATAGGCAACTCGTCGATGTTTTGTTCTGTGGCAGCTGATCGTGACTAAAATTTATGTAAATCAGTTTCAGGAATGCCATTATTGTGCTTTTATTCAATATATGTCATATGGCAGAGTTGTAAATTGGAATCAGCTGATTTTGGTAAAACAGCGATAAGTGTTTATACTTTGGGACTGTTATTATTGTAAGTTTTATTATAACATAAATGACAAACAATGATCATTCTTAATTTTATATTGATTCTCTAACAAAATAATTATTTAGTATTAACATATATTATTATACGGTTTAAATCAACTTTCTTTTTTCAAGCCATCGTATAAACAAAGTAGTTCTTCAATTTGCAAAATCATTTTATTAAATACTGTCTGAAGTGTGTATGTCAACACATATTAATGAATTCGACTAGCCCACAAAATTTAACTATGCATTTTTGTTATATAAACATGGACAA
Source organism: Drosophila histrio (assembly GCA_958299025.2). Lineage (NCBI taxonomy): Eukaryota > Metazoa > Arthropoda > Insecta > Diptera > Drosophilidae > Drosophila > Drosophila histrio. The sequence continues at coordinate 19,529,506 of OY282580.2, forward strand.
TTTTGATTTTGAAATTCATGAAATGTCCCGTATAAACGTAGTAACAGTAGTGATGGAAAAACACCGATAACATCGGATTTTAGCTTGACTTCGATTTAAAATCGAAACATTGCCTTCAAAAAATTGATGCGCCGATATATCTTTTACATCGCGACTTAAACTTTGTGTGTCGCTTTGATTTTGATTACTTAAAAGAAGTAAATATTAAGTTAAATGCGAAAATTGGCGAAAACTGAAAGGGACCCTTTAAATGAACAGAAGCGTGTTGTAACAGAAAACCTGAGTGATAACGACAATTAAGAGATATTTTCGAAGCAAATTTGGATAATAGTCCTTTAGAGAAAATAATGTTAGTGGGAGAAGAAAACAAGGAACTGCGTGAGGAAGAGCACGGATTGAAGACATCAGTAGAAAGAATGAAAAAGAAGCTGTCTGCTCTCACTGAAGTTGTGGCCACCCAAACGGCGTATATCAAACAACTTAAGCGGGATCACGGATACGCCGAGATGCAGAGATTAACCACTTTGCTCCTACTGTTCGTACTAATATAATTGTATTTTATATCAGAAGCCATTCAACTAATCGACTCAACACAACCAGCGGAAAATCTTCTCCATATTAATATATAAAATAATTGTAATAAAAAATATAACTGTTAAAGAAAAAATTTAATTCCTCACCACATGGGAAATCACTTTTTTATAAAAAAAATCCCTTTGGGAATTCCCTTGATACCTAGATTGAATTGACGATTCTGAAGGGCATGCTAAGAACTTATATAAATGGGACGTCTGCCATGGGAAGTTATTATTCCAAGCAGTATTTTTAACTAATATGCCATTACATGAACACTTTCCGATCTGTCTTATAACCAATCCGAGTATCATGACAGTCCGAATATGTATAATATTTCAGTCACCTTTATTAGATGCTTACAAATACTAAACATTGTTTACATATATTAAGGATTTTCCATGGTGGCCACTGCGACTTGTGGATCACGAGAGGTTGAAGGCTCCTGACTCTCTCCAGGAGAGGGCTTGTCATCATCGTCGTCCGACTTGGATACCACAATTGCTGCACCTCGTTGCTTGGCCATTTCCAAATACTTCAGATTTTCCTCATCGGAAAGTATCTTAAATGGTTGATCTTTTCCAACAATTGCCACAGTAATATTCTGTTAAACAAATATGTTTTTTTGAGTATGGGAAGAGCTTTATAAGTAAGGAGTATAATACCAATTGAGATCCACCATCATCTTTAGATACAAGTTCGTCGTTGGGCAATGTGCTGCGAATAGCATGAATGCCATGGCAAATAATATCATCCTTAGAGCATGTATTAAATGTAGATAAATGGCGCTCCAAATAAGTGCGAGCACTTTGGGAGCGTGAACCGATGGTCATAGCCTTGCAATTGAAGAAATTGGCAGAGGGTTCAACTTTATAGATATGTGGTCCCTTTTCGTCATATCCAGCAAGAAGTAATCCCACTCCATATGGGCGACGATCATATCTTTGAGTCGTTGACTGCATTTTGTTGCCCAAATTAGTGATCAATCGGGATACAGGGTATGTCGACCCATAAGAATGCTTGTAGCTCAAACACTCCGATCGCAAGTACTTGCTGAGCACTCGTGCGTCAGCAGTAATGCCAGCTATAGATATGCCCAGATGATCATCAATTGGGATTATTTTCCTTTGGGAAGCTGATAGCTCTGAAGCCGGCTTGCACAGTGCAACCAAAACTGCGTAGTCACGCGTCTTGAGACCGACAGTCGCGGTTCCAAGTTTCACAGCCGCCATGGCGTATTCAACCTGATGGAGGCGGCCTTGGGGGCTCCATACTGTGACATCGCTATCATATTGATTTCGAAACTGCAAATAAATAAATCGTTTTGTCAAAAATGTCGCACAAAAAGTTGCACTTTATTCTTTATACCATTTTGTAGAAAAATTGTCGGCAATTTTGTTGGTTGTTGAATGATGACAATCCAAATATGTTAGTGATGTGCCAATCTGATACATATACAATCTTTATCGAAAACGACAATATGTATTGTCAATCTCTAGCATTATAATCGATATTTCACGAGTAACAAAATAAACGTGATAAACGAAAACAGTAGTGGGATTCCAAAATATTATATAGATTTCGATAAAAATCTTTTATCGGAACGATTCAGTCCGAGCGAACACCTGTTGAAAATTGAAAAATTAAATAGATGAGGAGAAAAAGTTTTAAAACTATTATATATGTATATATTATTTAAATCAGAAAAGACTATAAACTAATATCATAAGTGTAAGTAAAGCAAAATCTCAAATTTTAGCGTGGAGGCAAGCAGAATTGTACGCCAGCGTAATGTTCAATACTATAATGACGACGAGGTAGTAGTCATTCCGGCCGATTTAATACATAAATAATCAAAAGTTGGTCACAAATGTTGAATGTGAAAGATTTATGTGGATTCTTTTATTTAATTAATAAAAAATGTATATAATTTATATCCACAGTTTGCTTGTTTATTAAGCCCCTTGACACCTATCAGCTGTTGACCGACAACTCTGGCAACTCAATTTTTCTGCTGCACTCAATATAGACACGCTTGTCAAATCTGCTTCTACTACTGCTAGCAGAACGAATTCTGCTTACTAAGCTTAAACCTGAACCTCTGAACAGATTTCGTTTGCACACTAAATATTTGGTGTGAAGCAGCTGATCGATAAAAATAGAAGTCAAATATGATCAGTGTAAATTTCTTACACCATATTTTTCACACTAATTATTATAATTGTTAAAAATATTAAAATCGAAGAAACATGTTTAATATACTTTATTAAAACTAGATTTAAAATAATTTAGATTTTATGAGAGGTTAAATTGTCTCTGTGAATTTAACAGTTTTTTTTATGATTTTCTCTCAGAATAAGCTGCATACCGAGCTTAGAGTTTGAAAGTTTTGTCATATCTAAGCTAAGTTTTAATTGTTGCGATCTATTACAATTTTTTGAATGTGTAAGGATCTGATTTATTGTGAAACGATTTATATAAAGAGTGAGCGACTAGTTACAAGATATCTTTGTTTTCTTTACACAGATGTAGACAGATATTGTCCGCCAAAATGGGTATTTCTGTATCCCATAAGAATTTGAGTTTGTTTTGGATTTGCGAGTTATACTGCACAGCGGGATTTATGTGTTCTTCGGCTATGGAGGATTACTGTGCAGAACTGTCTCCAAAGTCGCTGAGCATGATCTTAGGGCAAGCCTACAATCCACGCTATATGAGTATTGAACCACCCGGCGGAAGTGGGCCAAGAGAAGATCAATCTAAGATTGGATCCAAAAGATCATCCCTTGAAATACCATTCTATGCCGACGATGATGTGCTTTCGTTGGGGAGTTTCCCTGCCTGGGAGACTAACCACTTTACCTATTTTGAGAAAAAGGAGGAAGACTCGTTGAGGAAGAAGACAATTCATGTAAGAAATATATTCGAAGGAATGGGTCCTGGCAAACATGAAATGTTCAAAACTCGTCCTTGGGAATGCTCCTCAATAATCAATTGGATCGATTTGGGACTGAACTACTTTCCACGTTACATCCGATCGATCGAGTGCATTGCCAAAAAATGCTGGTACGGCCATTTCAGGTGCAAGCCCAAGTCATTCACCATCAAAGTGCTGCGAAGAAAGCCGGGATCGTGTATTCATGTAAGCGACAAACTGATTCTTATCACATCCGATGAATTCACCAATGATTATACACAACTCTGGATCTGGGAGGAAATCGCCGTTAACTTTTGCTGTGAATGTGTAATGCTATACTAATTATTTGTTGATAAATAAACTTCAGTATTAAAAGATCTCAACAAAACACTTTAATTGCATTAGGAACAATGGATACTTTAATGGGCCGCGGTTCGTATTCCTCTCCATCGATGGAATAGAAAATATTCGGAGAGCTTGTCGCTGGGTAAAGCTTAATCGTTCTACTTTTAAGAATTAAATTAGGTTCAACCGTCCTATTGGTGATGTTGGGAATATTCTTTATGAATTCCCATCCAGGCTGTAACGAATCGATGAATTTGCTTTCCAATTCGGCAAAGTTTTGGCTGTTCTGGTTAAGCGTAATGTTAATTTGGTTCGATTTAATAGATCCGTGCAGATTTGTGGCGCACTCGTCATTAACAATATGTTTTTCCGGGGCATCACCGTTTCCATTTTTAGTTGCGACAAGTTTTGTAAGGAAAAATCCTGAATTGGGTATCTTTTCCTTTTGGACACGACAATTACTGCATCCACTGCACGGAGGTGTATACTCAAAATCCGTATCCATATTCCAATCAACGTTGCCGGAGAATGATCTTAGAAATGCAGCAATATGGTGCTTAAGTGGTCCAAGATACCAATATTTATCCTTCTTTGTGTCAATCTCTTTCAACAGACCCCAAGAGAATCCATTTAATCCAAAGATCGGTTTCAATTGGTTCGCACTCTCGTCAGCGGGATTATTGAGTACATCGTATTGGATGACACTTTCGTACTTGGACTGATTTTTTAACAGGGGCACCAATGATTTACACAATGTTATCACATACTCCAGTTCATGGTTTTTGCTGAAACTAAAGAACGATGATTGAGGTTGCTTCTCGCGTCCGAGGGGAATGAACGAGATGGGACACGGATTCCCCTGACGCCTCAACAGTCCAGTTATAACCTCAGATTTTGTGCCATCACCTCCGGCCACGACAATCACATCGGGCAATTTATTCATTTCCTCGACATATGCCTTGGCGTGTCCAATGTAATTAGTTCGGAGTATTTCCACCGAAAACCCAGCTAAATGCAGTATGGGCTCACAATATTTTTTAAACTAAAACAAATGTTAAATTCATGAATGAAGATGTTATTTAAATGGACATATGAAAACGCTTACCAAGTTTTCGGCTTTTTTCTTGTTAGCAATTGGATTCATAACCACAAGAACATTTTGAGGTGAACCATTCTGATGCCCGGAATGAAGAACATCAGTAGAGAATTCGTTCATATATTGTTTAATTCTGAAATAATATATATTAAAACTAGAGAGCACATGGCTTTATTTCTTATCTGCATACTCTATGTGTGTTTTTAAGGTGGATAAGCCATATCCCATCAATCCAGATATGAAGACACTCTTCTTCCAATTATTCCTAAGAGTCCGCAGCGCATTCATTCTGCTAGACTGTTTATATAAACTATAACTACTAAACCTTCAACAAAAACAGATGTGTGTTTAGTTGTTGACCCGAAATTTTAATTCTGTTATATAGCGTCGATTTTGAATCCTACTAAACGAAACATAAACATTTTTCGATGTTTTCAACAGTTATCGATATCCTATAACAGTGTAAATTCTCCCGAACAGACATTACATTTATTAAAACCGCATTAAATTGCTGTGATAAGTGTTGAAAAATATCGCAAATATTTTAATCGCTATTAGTTCACATTATCCTCAATAATCGAAATGTATTTTAATTCAGTTTAACTCAGTTTTCTCTGCATACTCTTGGTCGCATCTTCTGTTGGTGGTATAACTACAAACTCATGATTGTTCAAATTAATATTTTAATGTCCCACATGTTTAGTAAATTTTTTCTTAAAATATATCGGTGCAAATGAAAATGTGTTATTTTGCATGATTGCGATAACAACAGCATTAAGGGCGACATCAAAATGTATTCTGTTCTATTTCCATCGTTCCGATTGTTGTGCGATTATAGATAATAAAAAAGATCAAAAAAATTATTGACGGTGTAAAATGTAATTATTTTGTAATTTTTAAACTTTAATCCAAGATAAAGATTGAGTTTTTAATAATTTACAAAGAGTTGGATTGTACATTGCAAATATATTAACGTTGAATGTGTTTGGTAACGAAAAACTAAATAATGAGTGAATACATGCATATGTATGTATGCTTCCACAAATGTGTCTGGATAAACTGAGCACAATTTTATAAAAACCACATACAAATAAACGCACGCCTTGAATTGCTTAAAGAGAGCTCACGGAAAGATTCATATAGGTGGTGTTTATAAGAATATATGTGTACGTATATAATTAACGCAGCATTATATATATAATACACAGGGATAAATTCTTGTGTGTATAAGTCTGTGCATATTCACATACAAGAGCGTCCGTCTAATGTAAAACATTTGTGGGTCAGAAAATGAACAAAATGATGTTTATTAATTTTTACATATGTTAATATATATAGTGACAAGATACGCACATATATATATATGCAGACATTTATTTTTGACACAACATACATATAGTATATACCTACTATGTATATGTATATAAAATTCCTTAACGCAAAACTATCGCCCCTTTTAACATGTCGAAGTACGAAGCAACCCTTGATAATCTAAAATAGCGGCGAAGAGTGTTAAACCTAATAATTCATATGAAATTAGTGGTCATGTTGGTGGCAAATCGATCGTTCGCCTTAACGCTTAACGATTACTTTCTAAACCACCCCGCACTTCCCGTTTTCAAGCTGTCCTCATATCAACGGATCACTTTGGGATATGTGTACATATGTATATGACACCTACAGATGTAGATGTGGATATATTCGGCTTGCAAATGTGTGTGTGTTGATTTCTTCGCCTAATTTCGCTTGCAGTTTGGCTAAAAAAAACACCTCCAGCAGAGAGATAAGCCATTGTCACCTGGGGGTAAATTATATTTTGGACATGCCAGGGAAATAACGAAATGAACAATAACGCTCAAAGCGAAAGAGCACGCCTGCGAGATACCCAGGGTACGTCAGCTGTACTTGCACACACATACACATTACAACGCATTCACACACGAACAAGCCCGACGCTAGCTACATATGTACATATGTGTGGTTGACGCGTCAGCATTCGCTTCTTCTTTCTCTGATTCGGTGCTATGTGAAATTCTTTCTTGAATAACTTCCGAGTTTATTATCTGATCGTCTTGCTGTTGTAGATCGTTTTTAAGTTTGTTAACAAGCCTGTATTTACTAGGAAGAAGGATCTTGATCAACATAAACAGCCAGGTCGATATACATACGTACCATTGTCTCGATATCCGACTGTCCGTCCGTTTGTACGTATAAACGAAAAGATTTCAGAGATGGTAAGAGCTAGAAACACCGCATTTGTTATGTAGACGCAATAAATACATGCATTTTGCTCTGTATATATTTGTGATTTGCGCCGAGTTATCGATTTGAGCCTGTTTGGCAATTCAGTTTTTGATTTGCCAATGAGCGGGCGATTGCGAGAGATAGAAGGTGCGAACATAGCTAGGAATAAAGTAGTTAGAAAACAAGTTGGACAGTTGGGGTCGCGTGAGACAGTAGTGTACAGATCAAGAATATATATACTTCATACGGTCGAAGATGCCTCGTACATAGATCCTGTAGGCTCCCTTACCATGTGGCCCCAATCTTAAGTAACACCTGACACGAGTTACAGATTCTGTCACGACATACAATTCTAGAATTTCCCATTCCGCTCAGTATACAAATACATAGATGTGTTTTAAATCCTTCAATTTATTTTTCTATTTAACCTATTATTTTAGTGGCAATGGACGAAACGGACAAATCACAACAAAACATGATATCGAACCTGCCTCTTTTGTTTGCAAATGGGTATCCAACTTCACTGGAAAAGATTACGGAGTCTCAACTGGAAAATTTTATACCATTTATGGTGCAATGTTCGTTGGGACACATCAATTTGCCAAAGAAAATAGACTGCAGCGAGCCTGAATGGTGGCCAGAAAATGCGCCGTTTGGCATTCCGCTAAAAAAGCCAAGACACTTTTTGGGGGTAAGTTTCTATGCCTTATCTATGTATTATTATCTATTTACTAATATCTATTTATTTATTTACAGAATTGGATGGAAAAAATGAAGGAAATTGTAGTTATTTGTTATCAGTTCCATAAAAGCCTATTTTTATTGCGATTCTGTAATGATTTGGCGGCGTACGAACACGCCAGCTTAAGGTTTATTAACAACTATAACTCAACTACATCTCTGTACGATAGAAGAAATAACAAATTACTAGTAACGTTTCGAAATGAAAACATGGTAAGATATTTAAATGTGATAGTAAAATATACTATATACGCCCCCAAAATGAAAATAAAAGCATGGAACATTTATGTTTTTTGTCCGATCCGCTTCAAGCTTTTTTTCTCAAAGATCTCTCGACATATGTTGCTCTGGTTTTCGAAAATTTCTACGACCTAAATCTAATTTAATAATGTATAAATATTTTCAAGTTTCGGAATCTATCGCAAACCCAATCAAATCAGTTAGCAGATATTTTAAGCATTGTCAGTACAATTTTTATACTAAAGTAACATTAACATTTATTTCACTCTAGTCATACGATCGGCAACAAAAAAATAGAAAATGTTTGTTACAACATAACAGCAAGACCGATACTCATGGCGATGATTCACAATATATGATGGTCGAACCACCCCCGTTCGATATTTATCTATGCGACAACTGTGATGCTGAACTATACTCCAAGGAAGCCATACTGGTAAGTCTAGTTCAACGGTTAGGAAATAAATATTATACATATCTACATATATTGTAAGATTCTGTATAACAACAATCTTTGTTTAATAGTATTTGTTTTGATTTTGCGTACTATTCATGCTAAGACGAAATACTTTCAAAGATTTTCTAGTATGATCTTGTCCATTTCAGCTGATAAATATAATCAAATTAACTTTTCAAACATATAATTGACAACATTGTTTAATTTTAGTGTAATAAAGTGTACAATAGATACAAAAAAAAACGTTTATATATTTTGTTAAATACATCAATTGATCAATTAGTCATCTCCTTATAGTGGAAACATGTGGGTGTTCCTTAAAACAATATCCAATTTTTTCAAGGGGAAGTGGACACGTCTACAGTGGAAATGCGATATTTATTTTTCATTATGAGCACAGATTGCGGCTTACGAAGTTGCGAAAACGATTGCAATTTCAACAGCGTTGGCATAAATCAATCATTCTTAATGAAACACCCTTCGAATTTGTTAGTTGCTTCTAATGCGACCATCGATGTCTCTGTCAAGCTGATTCTAGAGAAATGAGAATTAAGTGGTGGCGTTCACACTGAATACTTTTCTTATTTGAAAATTAAATATACTGGTCTTCACTAAAGGGGTTTAAGCTTGACTTGAGGTCTAGTTATTGCTGTCGATATTACACAAACAACACATAGAAAAAATTGGCCAAAAAAGGGCAAGAAGCAAAGGCTTAGTATACAACAGTTTCAATAGAAGCCAATCTCCCTCGGCAGTACCATTTATTACTGACTTATTTAACGATCTAATATATAGTATATATTTTACGCCCCTAGAACTAGTTATGAATTCAACGGAACAAAACAGATAAAAGCTTTAAAGTTGAGTCCGCCTTCTGTGTTTTGTTATTGTTGTTGCTAATGCATCATCCACAAATTTCAGCAACAATTTCATTATGTGAGAGGATTACCGTAGGATTACAAGACTCCACTGAACAGATTTTACATTATTCCTATACTAAGTCATAGTATTATAAAGTAGTGCAAAAAATGTTATTCTTATAAATATTATTTTTTGTCAAATTAAATAATAGAACCCTTTTTATATGTATTTGCAGGAACACGAAAAAATATGTAATATAGAGGATGATGTTATATTATGCGACTCCCCGGAACCAGAAAGCAAACTTGAAAGTAAAAATGAGGATACGGAATTACGGAATGCATTCCTGCTAAATTTCTGTCTTCAATCAAAACAATCGGACTCTAATTGTTCAAAGAAAACGCAAGGAACACATGCACAGAATGAAGAATTAATAATGGTGACATCCAACCGCAATAGACGCATATCAGCACGAAGGAGTCGAGCTGTGCCTTCCCTCAATAGATGCTCATTTATCCCAATATCGTCTCCAGCTGGACAGAAATTACTGAAGACAGTGAAACAGACAATATCATTAGAATATGTCTTTGAAAGGCAAGAGCGTTTGGATCGCTTTTGTTACACACCTTTAATATTAAAACCTAGTTACAAGTGTAGTAAACTATTCGAAAGAAAACCAAACCCAAGTAATGTGCATGTTACTTTCAAAAAAATGCAAGAAAATAGTTCGCACATCTATGCATTTCCGCGTCGTCAATTTCTACAACGAAGAGATACAACACAGAACTTTTTGTTTCTCAATTCACCGTTGATCAAACAGTGCCGTCCAATTTCGGTTAGGTTAAAAAAATTGGCTGAGAATATTGGAGAGCAATTACCAATAAATGTAACTAATACTAAACTTAATATTAGATTAACTCGCGATACTTCACTTAATTCCCAATGGAGAATTTCACCGTCAAGCGAAGTTCTTGTCGATACAATTGATTTGTGTTCCTCAGATGATGACGATCAGGCGATGGTCACACCTAAAATTCTCAATTCGGAGACATATGCAATAATTTCCTTATCAAATAAGAATGATATCGCTGCCAGACAACAAAATCATTTAATGGAATCCTCGGAATGCACAACACTAACTGGTTATACACAAACAACAGATGATAACTCGCTGAAACCACTGCAACAATCCGTATATATATTTTCCAATTACAAGACTAACTCAGTATTAAACCGATTTAGTCTTCAATCAACTAGTTCGGCTAAAACACTGAATCAAACAACTAACACATTTTCACAGTCACACAACCAGGAAAATTGCAATTTACCGAAGAAATTAGTGACTGTTTCTGACTGGTGTGCCGCCCATTCGACGAGTTCAGAGAGAAAAGACATTAATTCAACCGAGGACACAATTACTTTAGAGAATCGTTCAGCTGTTCAGCCCTCATTTTCGGCTGGCAGAATAATTTCCATTGATTTAACTACATAAAAATAACCGCTAACATTGAATAAGTAATCGAAATAAATATTGTTATTTTTTACAATAAAATTTTTAATTTATATTGTGTATAATTCTTTTACTATGTGATTCAATTTTGACTATCAGCTAACTGACTGCCTAATAGATTTTGAATTTTGAGTTCATTTTCATTCATCTCATAAAGCGATAGTTTATTGATCGCCTGCTGATAAACCAAACAACAACGAGAAGGATTCCTTCCTTTTAATAGCGCTGTGCTTCCAGAGACTGAAAGCAAATTCTTCCCAACAAAACTACCAGAAATCATAATTAAAAACCGTTTTGTGATTTGCTTTCCCGCATAGTCTTTATAGTCCTTTTATTATAAACACACACAATTTGATCAGTACATAGTTTTAAGAAAATTTCTGCCTTTATTTTATTAAATGCAAATCGAATGTATAATAATCAGAACCAAAAATATTGTTAAACTGCGTTTTATTGGCTTTTCGGTAAATTGAAAAGTTCACTTTTACAGATTTTTATAATTAGATAGAGCTAATCTTTGTGGGAATGAGATGTAATAGACAGATCTAACCGCAGGAAGCCAATTGTCAATAAAAAGATAATATAAATGAATCCAATAACCAACAATGGTTCTTGCAACAAAGACGTCTTTGAGAATGAATACTTCAGAGTGAAATCGGAAATGTGATTCTCCACCAAATTCTGTTTTGAAAACGAAATGACAGGACGTCCGACAGTGTCCAGATAAGTATACATCAGTTCGTTTTGATGGCGTTTTACGCTGTACGGAGTTACAAGCTCAATGTTTGTGGAGCCCTCTGGTAAAATGATATTGATAACGGCTTCATCGATCGACATATTATCATGTATGTGATCAATCAGATGCATCTTTAACACATATTTGTTGCCAGAATTGTATAGATACTCGTAAGAGGGAACATTGTAGCCAAGAGTGTATTGGGTTTTCCAGCCGCCAAATAGTGGGAATCTCGGACGTAAATCGAGATCAACAAAGTCCCGCATAAAATTCATGTTGGATGTAGAAATGTTACCATTAGTATCACGATAGTAGACACCATTGGCGGAAGCTGGTAAATAGGTTTTGTACGACTTAACAGCGGACTGTCCGGAACGGCCATCCTTTTGGAAATCGTAACGAGAAAATGATCCCTTCAGCTTAGCACCAGAGTGTGTCATTTGAATTTCCTCTTTAACGGCAATATTTCCCCAATGCGATACTTCGATAGTGCGTTCCAAGGTATTCACGGTCAGGAAAGGCGACTGATTTTCATAGTGAAGAACCAGCTCATCTTCGGATTGTGCTAAAGAAATAATATTGAAAATTAGTTTACCGAAAGTTAAGGAAAGAAGAGAACCACCCACCTGCAATATTTTCATACGGTCCGAAAGTTATCTTATTGGATGAAACAGAAAATGGCTTTGCCTGAGTATGAGACAATATATTCGACGAACTGAGAACAACGTTGGTTTTTTGTGTATTTGTTGGGTACTTTGAATATAGATAAATCTGTCCAACAAATTTCACCAATTGCTTATCATTTTGTTTTATTTCCGATGGATGTGGCAGTATATTTTTGGAGGAGACGGTTTCGATGACAATACTTTGCTTGGCCGAGGCTGCGCTAAATGTAAGTTTGTAATAATGCTGATTGCCTGAACTTTCTTGTATCTTTTGTACGTCGACTTTCTTATTCAATCCATCCTTAGCAGAAATATATGACAGGTTTGGCTCGGTTACAATAAAAACATACTCCTTTATGGGTTTGCCGGTTGTCTCTTCGGCTGTTATTTTATATGTTGTTTTTACGAGTTGTGAAGACAAATCCAAAACACGTTCCACATTTTTATTAATTATTTCAGCGTTTGACGCACTAAAACACAAATATGTTATAGCCACATAATAAAATAACCAATTTAATTCCATTTTCTTTATTCTTTTCGACACGTATTGCTAAATGTGTTCGATTATTAAGTGCATTTCTAGCAACAGGGTTGTAACTTACACAATTAATCGATTAAATAGTGTTTCATTAGTGCGATATCTAATGAATGGTAGATTTTATTTTGAAAATCTAAATAATTTGATGTTGGATTAATTAATTTTTTAAATTATTTAGTTTTGTCTTGTTATTGTCTTGTTATTATACATAGTTCTAGTATATGTCTTGCTTATATATTAAATTACATGTGTATATGGACCTATCAGTTTAATAGCTTAATTGAAAATTACGCACGTAAATGCATAAATAAAATATGGCAATTAACTCATTCAATAGCCACATTTTGAAAATAGCAGATGTGTATAAAGCGAAATCTAAATCAGTTTTAGTATTCCCATCAATATATGTAATTTCGACGTTCCTTCTGCACGTTTTAATACGATTGCTTCGGCAGTTGTGACAGAAAATTATCGATATTTTGCCATCTCTGACAAACCATCGTATGCAACAAGCTTTGCTACACTTGATTCTTAGTGCCGAATATCTGTGGAGCGGTGTTTTTTTATATACCTTTTTAACACATTTTAAATATGAGAGTTGAAGCTTTGGAAAAGGTTTGGGTTGATAAAACTCGCTACGCCAATGCGGAGAAAGAGTACTACGAAGGGTTGTCCAATGTAAGTAATATCTGTCTTAATACATCTGCATACGTATGTTGTATGTATGTATGTATATCTTATATAAATGTATGTATGTAAATTTAACGCTTATCGGTCCGAGCACGTTTTTTGTATAACCAAAGGTACAATTTGCACTAAAATATAGTAACCCGGCACTAAGGTGGCAAACAAATTGTGAAAATGAAACGGTATTTAGGAAGCAGCTTCGGCTTCACAAAATGGAGTACCACAGTTATTTAAAAAAGTATTGGCGTCCCAAGCATTTATTGGACGAAAGTATCTAATAATTGTTATTTACAAGCTGTTGATCTGAAAAACTGAAAAAGTAAGAATATAACTAAAATTTACCATATGCTCAAAATTTAGATTTGTTAAAACGCAATAAATGTACAGAGCAAGACAAACGGACATGACTAAATGATCTGAGATCGTTAACCTGGCCAAAAAATATATTTAATTTGTGTGGGGTGGTGATAGGGGCGGTATGACACGCCTCTTTCGTACGTAGTTTTTGTGCAAGTGTTTAAAAATAGTTTAGACTACAGTAAAATGTACACAAATACATACAAAGATATATAGATTCACTTGTTTATATCTATCTAATATGCATTTGAATTCAAATAATTTATTTATAAATATCTATTGTAATTTGAAGGCCAAGAAGACAAATAACTGCAGCTTATTGGTAACTGAAATTGCTAAAGCAAGAGAGCACTTACAAAATTCCTTGGAACAGGTAAGATGCTCAGGTTTAATTCTATGTATTAACAATTATCGTAGTCTCAATAGTTTTGTTATTTTTATATTATAATTTATTTTATTTTTATTATAAATTATTTGTGTATTTAACTTAAATTGAGGTTTCTTTCATTTTAGATCGATGGCCTTAAATTGGAACCATGCGCAAATACTGAAGTTTTAAGCAGGATTTCCGCTCTAGAAGCTGAAGCCAAGGAGTTTAAACAATCATTCCAAGCCATTTTGAGTCGCCTTACACTGTTAGAAAATCAACTGAAAGTATCGAATACCAAGGAAGACGACGATGTTAAAGCCAAGGACGATGATAATGATAGCGTTGATTTGTTTGGCTCTGAGAGCGATGAAGAAGATGCTGAACATGCACGGATAAGAGAAGAACGTTTGGCAAAATATGCTGAAAAGAAAGCAACGAAAAGTGTCCTTATTGCCAAGTCGAGCATTCTTCTGGATGTGAAGCCATGGGATGATGAGGTCGATCTAAAAGCAATGGAAGCAGAGATTCGTAAGATCTCTTTAGACGGTTTGCTGTGGGGTGCATCTAAATTCGTTCCAGTTGCTTTTGGAATTCAAAAGATAACCATATCATGCGTTGTGGAGGATGAAAAAGTGTCGATTGATTGGCTTACTGAGGAAATTGAAAAAATTGAAGATCTGGTGCAGAGTGTTGATATTGCTGCATTCAATAAAATTTAATCTCTAAGCATAATATGTGTATAACAATGCCTATACAGGAAGTAAAATAAAGGGTTGTTTTTATAAAATCATGCATTTATTCTCAAGAATTCTTGTTAAAATGAAATGGGTAAGTGTACATACAATTTTCCTGATCGTATCATGTATCAAGAAATTTCTCGCCATTAATCGAACGTTTCGATGTGTATATGCTATTTAAAAATATATCACGAATACTTTGGCTGGTATTTAGTGTTAACTTATTTTAATATATTTGAATACCTACCATTTTGTTTACAAATTGATTAATTTTTAATTACCAATTACATTTGTGCCGGGTTTCGATGATTGCAGATGCTGCAACCGATATTTTTAAATCACCACTAGTGAATCAATTGTTATCGATAGCACTGACCATATTTTGTCAGCTCTAGTGTTTAGTATTCAGTAGGAATTTGGTATTTCGTGCATAGCAAGTGGTCTTACTTTGGTATAAACTAAATCAAATAAAATCATTTAACAAATAAAAGTATTTAACAAGCATGAAGTTATATGTTACAAGAGCACTATAAAAAATAATTTCATATCAGTTTATACGTGTTTTCAGTTGTCACGTTACGCGTCAATTTTGTGTAAATATCGATTTTTTTACTCCAATCTCAGAGGTAAAGTTTTCGCAAAGAATTGTGATTGCTGTATTTATTATTATACTGAACATATGTATGTACATACATATGTACGATTGTGTTTGCAAATTATTTTGTTACTGATAAATGAGTAATAACAAAAATAAAATAAAGACAAGCGCTTTAAATTAAAATCAATGAATATACATGTGTGCGTCTGTGTGTCTGTATGTATTATATATGAGTTCTATGAGTGTTAGTATACATTTTTATCTGCAAACATGTTCGGTTTTATTAACAAACTGTAAAAGTGAGAAATGTATCTGCATATGCGCAAATATAGTTAAACAGCAAAATGTTTTGCTGTGCAAGGATGTATATTACACACATGCATACTTACAAAAGTAACCCCGCAATGTAATCACTTTATCTGCATTCGGATACACACATATTTATATCTCAAATACGTTTGCATCTAAACAATTCATATTGCTTGACATTTATGTATGCTCACAAATACATAACTATGCATTACATGCGAGTTGTAAAGTGGATCGATATCATAGAAATTTGTGTATGCCTGTAAAATATCGATCCACTTTAAGATACATGTCGGTATGTATGTGTGAATATTCACAGCAGACACATGCATGCATGTGTGTGTGTATATTTATGCAGTGAAACATCTCTAATCCGAATCATCTTCGACTTATTGGAACTTTGGAGTTGGAAAAAACATTTAACAGTTATTGACATCCCTTGGCTAACGTTGACTTACAGAAAATTCGACTAAGGCATAATTACATGACATTGTCCAGTGAAAACTGTTATAAAATGTTCTTACACCTTGCCAAAATTGTTTTCCAAAATAAATTTAATTTAAAATCCTTAAATCGGCATCTTGTTACGTTGCTTAGACATTAAATGTCTTTATTTTGCTACGAAATAATAACTGGGAAAGTTATGTGAACATAAACCGCGAGGGCAGTTTTTAAAGTTTTAAATATATGTACATAACTAGTTCACTCGAAGATTCGGTATTAATTTTGTTAATTTGTAACTTATTTTCTATTGGTAAATACTAAATGTGTACTTCTTTTATTTTTTTTCCCATTATTTTTGAATTATTATATTTCAGAACGAAATGGTCAATAATTGTCATTAACGGAAATAATAATAATTAGACACAGTGATTATGGCCGCCCAACATCATTATACTGTTGAAGTAGGTGATACCAATTTCACAATTCTAAGTCGGTACATTAAGTTGAGGCCTATCGGATCCGGTGCCCAAGGAATAGTTTGGTAAGTGTCCAAGTATACCTATAATATATTTCTTTTAATGTTACTAAAAATTCAATAAATCATGCACGTAATAATATTGGCGGAGTTCAAGATTCCAGAGTTGCCAATTATTAGAGTTGCTTCGATTCGTTCCGAATAAGTTCAAATGAACGGTTCATTGAAATGAACGATCGAACTTATTCAGTAGCGTTCATTTCATCATATCGTTCATTTTAAATCCTAATGCCAAGTAGCATTTGTCATATATTAAAAATAATTAGTTTTCAATGCAGGACAATTAAATAAATTAATCGAATTTAAGAACTGAATAAATAGACTTATTAATCGTTCATCGTTCATGAATAACTGAAAAGAAAACCTATCCATCATTCATGAGTTACTAAACAACTGAATAAAATGACTGATTTAGTTCTCGGCTTAAAAATCAACGATTTAACTTATTCAGTAAATTGAACTAAAAATCCCAACTTTACCAATTATGATATTAATATATCAATTTATGAAATAGTTAAATTGACATTGTAAATTATATAATTATGTCTACATTTTTGTTGACATTAAAAGTACTTCAAAGTATTTCAAACAATATTTTGCTAACGATTTAATAAGTGAGTTTTTTTTAATATAAATAAATAATAAACAAATAATGAATTATTCCCTAAATAGTATAGCAAATACACCAAATTTAATTAGCGAAATTAAATTGGAAATTAAGCCGCAGAGTCGGAGTGTAGTGGACAGTGGGATGCCCTGCGACAGTCTTCTTTGTTATTTTTGGCTCGCCAACGATTTTATACCCTTGCAGAACATCAGGGTTTACTTTTCAACCGATCTTAACTATGACAGCTATATGATATAGTAATACGATTGAAAACAAATTTTGTCAGGTTGTCCAAGACATGACCAAATGCATAAATTGCGAGTTTGGTTGATGTACGTCGAAAGACAAAACAGTTTGTCATACTAAAGTAAGATTTTGGACCGATAGTTCCTATGGCAGCTATATGATATAGTGAGCCGATCCGGTAGGCTCTGACATATGAAGTGCCTGCAGCATAAAGACGGACCTGTACCAAGTTTCATTCAGATAGCTCGAAAACTGTGAGACTAGTTTGTATAGAAACAGACAGGCAGATGGACAGATGGACAGATAGACGAACTGATAGACGGACAGACAGACGGACAGACTTACGGATAGATAGACAGACAGATAGACAGACAGATAGGCAGACAGACAGACAGTCAGACGGATAGACCGACAGACAGACAGACGGATAGACAGACAGACGGACATACAGACAGACGGACAAAGGTAGGTTTATCGACTTGGCTGTTCATGCTGATTAAGAATATATATACTACTTTATAGGGTCGGACATGCCTCCCTCTCAAGCGCTACACACTTCAGGACAAAATTATAATACCCTTTGCAAGAATATAAAAAGATTACGCAATTATTTTGCTTCGCATAATTTGAAAGAACTGGAAAGTTGTATTGTTAAATATTAAAATATTGTTTACTAAATAGAAATGAATCTATCAAATGCTTCAACATTTTCGCTAAACTAGTTTGAACTTCTACTTATTTACAAACAGTGATGATTTACCTTTTTCTTATCTTATCTAATGTGGTCTAGTGATACAAATGCGTTCTTATCTAAAGACGTTCGCTTTGCAATGTTTATTTATATAGTATATAACTCAGATATTTATAGAATTTATTAACAATTAATGAGAATTAACTGAGCTGAAGATGACAATGAAACAGGTGTAGATGTCTTTAAGGTGGACCGCAACACAAGAAATGGATGAATATCTCTAATCATATATTTTGAAACTCGTTTTATTACAGTGCTGCTTATGATACGATCACTGAACAACACGTCGCTATTAAAAAGCTATCTCGACCATTCCAAAATGTGACGCATGCTAAGAGGGCTTACAGAGAGTTTAAGCTAATGAAACTTGTGAATCATAAGAATGTTAGTAGTAGTAAATAACGATTATTGCGATGCAAATGGAGGAATACAATCAATCCAATTTTATACTTTAGATTATCGGTTTGCTTAACGCTTTTACGCCTCAGCGTAATCTAGATGAATTCCAGGATGTTTACCTCGTTATGGAGTTAATGGATGCCAATCTATGCCAAGTTATTCAAATGGATTTGGATCATGATCGAATGTCTTATTTGCTCTATCAAATGTTGTGCGGAATAAAGCATTTGCATTCCGCCGGAATCATACATAGAGTTAAGTATTAGCTCTTTATATTGAATAGTCTAGAAAATCAGCGATTTTATTCGCTCTACTTTTAACACTATTACAATAAAGTCTTTCTATTTCTCACAGGATTTAAAACCTTCCAATATAGTTGTTAAGGCCGATTGTACTCTAAAAATTTTGGATTTTGGACTCGCACGCACAGCGGGCACCACATTTATGATGACACCCTATGTGGTCACCAGATATTACAGAGCTCCGGAAGTCATTTTGGGAATGGGTTATACCGAAAACGTGGACATTTGGTCAGTTGGTTGCATTATGGGTGAGATGATAAGAGGCGGTGTGCTATTTCCCGGAACGGATCACATTGATCAGTGGAACAAGATAATTGGTAAGTTTAAAAGCTAAACAACAAAAAGGGAATTGGCTAAATTGTGTGTTACATTTTTTTACAGAGCAACTCGGTACTCCGTCGCCAAATTTCATGCAGAGGCTGCAGCCAACTGTTCGCAATTACGTTGAGAATCGTCCAAGATACACTGGATATTCGTTTGACAGACTATTTCCCGATGGCCTGTTTCCCACGGATAACAATCAAAATAGTCGTAGGAAGGCAGCTGAGGCCAGGGATTTACTCAGCAAGATGCTAGTCATTGACCCTGAGCTCCGAATATCGGTTGACAAGGCTTTAAAGCATGAGTACATTAATGTGTGGTACGATGCCGAAGAGGTTGATGCTGTAAGTAGTCAGATATGGCATCATATCATATATAAATAGAATCATAATCATTTGTTATCTTTAGTTTATAATAATTGTAGTATCGTTAATGTATGAATAACACTCACTTAAGTTGAACTATTCCTTTATTCAGCATCTATTCGATATGTATTCTAAGAATGAACATTTGTCTGTCTGCTTATTTATTATACAATCTGCTCAGCTCTTCTTTGCCGAATTGAAGGGTTAAAGGGATATTGCTTATTTAAAATACGTTCTGACTTATTCTGCGTTATACTCGAATAAGCCCTCGATATTTATCAGCGCCTATTAAAAATGTAGGGAGGTTATAATGGATATGTGCAAATAAATGTATGTTATAGGCATAAGAAGGCAACTCCGACCCTATGCACATATAGTTCTAAATACATATATGCTTGCTCAGTATTAATAGTCGAGTCGTGTGACGCCTGTTCGTTTGTCTGTCCGACTGTCCATCCGTCCGTCTGCATAAACGCGTCGTTCTCAGCAACTGTAGGAACTAGAGACTTCAAGCTTGCGATGTAGCTTCTTGAGTACCATAAGCAGATAAAGTTTATTTTTAAAGATAAACAGGATAAGTTCGGAGTCTCGATTTCTTCTAAAAACTTCATCACTATTGGTTGCATCGCAGAATAAACTCAGCTGATAGATAGATAGAAGTAAGATGGTTTCTGTGTGTTTATCTGCTTGTTTGTGTTTATATACTTATGTATGTATGTCTGCAAAAACATCTTAACTTTTCAAAGGGTCTGGTAATCTATATACTCCTCTTATGAAAACTGACCCAATCTATTCAATATCTTCTTAATACTTTTCTTATATATTTAACAGCCTGCACCGGAGCCATACGATCATAGCGTCGATGAAAGGGAGCACACAGTTGAGCAATGGAAGGAGTTAATTTATGAAGAAGTTATGGACTACGAAGCACACAATACAAGTAATATTGCCCGGTAGAACAAGAAGTATTCCTTAATAAGTCAATAGCTTATCAACAATACAACAATTTTATTAAAAATATATAGTAATCACAACAACTACAAATAAAACGCATACAGTTTAATGTACCAAATGTTTTATTACTGCAAACAGAAAAGAAACAAATGAATATAATACTACCCAGAGATTTGAATGGTTGTTTTTTGTGGGAAGAAATCGGATTACTTGGCGTTAAAATGTATTCATATTTTATTAATCAAAGGCAACAATACATTTACATTAAAGGTTTGTTAAATGAGTTACTTATTTTTCAGGTATTGGGTTTCAGCTTTCAACATAACAACTCCCGACGGATTTACCTTGACCTTGATTTTAGTATGCGGATAGAGAATGCCGTAGTCGACATTTTCATAAAGATCCTGCAATGAAGAGGGAGAGGAATGTAAAAAGTTATATTTATATGCAAATTATAATCGCTGTTGAACATTTTACCTCAACTCTGTAGCCGGAAGAATTGATTAGACCCAATTCCTTTAGGGTTACGGATATATCAGAAGGTGTACCGTCGGTTCTTCGATTTATAAATGCGACTGCATATGAGTAATATATTTGATAAACAGGGCTAATTGGTTTAGACCAAATCTCGATGCCCTTATGCTTGTAAATCCTTCTACCCTGAATTCCCAATGGATCTTGATCAACGGCAATTATCTTTCGATTAAGTAATATATCCTTGAACTCCGGACGTATAGTTCTCAAATCTACGGACATTAAAAGCGGAGCTGCTAAAATTGCCCACACTGCAAATTGTGTTTTTGCCTGCTCATAGCTAAGGCCAAAGTTTCCAATTATTAACTGAAATAAAGAAAGGTGTGTAAGTAAGTATTAATGGACATTGATGAGACTGCTAAACATCTGATTACCATGTCGGGATCATTCCAATGTCCCGGCCCAGCATTTGGCGCAATTATATCCTGATTATTCCCATAGTAGTCAATGATATTCTCAACAGATGCCCAAGAATCCTGAATGTCATCGTAATTCCTCCACAGATTGCAATGACTTTGAATTGCCGAAAAGTTTGGCTGAATTCCGGCGTATATCTGATAGACAGGCCAGCTGCAGGAATAAACCATAGCTTTTCCCGTGCTATTCAGATATCTGCCGAACTCCGAGTAACCCCGATCCATATCATAGGGTTGGGCATAGCAGCCATCAAGTTTTACATAGTCCACATTCCATGCCGCAAACTGATGTGCATCTGTTTCCTCGTACCCAATAATTCCCGGATAGCCGGCACACGTATAGTTGCCATAGTCTTCATAGATTCCGAACTTCAATCCTCGTGCATGTATCTAGAAAATCATAGTTTAATTAAGGAAATTGTATAGAGGAAACTTTTTCCATAAGATCTTATTGTTCGCTTTAATCTAGCACACCTCAAATCGTTTTTGGACCAAATTGAATGTTGACTCAATACTCACATAATCAGATAATGCTTTAATTCCATTCGGGAATCGTTTGTGATCAGCTAAAAGCTGTCCGGCGGGTCCACGATGCTTTTCTAGCCAACAATCATCAATATTTACATATTCATAGCCCGCCGAAGCGTAACCCTCCGAGACAAGAAGATCGGACATTACCTGAAAGAGTCGTTCACTAAAAGATACATACGAATATGTTAAATATATGATCTATAAAAAGGAAATTCACTTGGATATATATATATATATACCTTATGCAATTGTAGGGATCGTTCGTACAATCCGTATTACAGCGAAAACGCTCCCAGGACAACCAACCCATTGGCGGAGTTCTGGCCAATCCATTCTCTAGGCAGTAGCAAACCGCACTTATCAGATAGATATATAAGATATGCCTCAACATCTGTAAGAGAGGAACAAAAAGGAAACAGTTTAAGCAGTTTCTCTTTTTATATTTCCTCAACCCTTAGTTGGAAATAGCTCCGATACCCAAAGTTCTTCATCTCCTTATATCATCTTTCCATCTTTTTAGCGAGTCCCTTTGTTAGTTCTGTTTTTTTAACTTTACATATTCCATACTTACCTCTCTTATTGTTTCATGCAATATCTTTGAAATATCCTCTGAGGTTTGTTAATAAGCTTAATTAACAACATGGTTGCAGCATGCGAAAGGATCTAGCATAATCTGAATATCTAAACATACTCACTAAAAATAAAACAGAGAAGGATTTAAAGCAATTTGTAGTAAACATATTATTCAACAGAAACTTTCAATTTTGAATTAGTTTAGACTTTTAGGCAGTTAGAATTATAGAATACTGTTAAAAAGGTTTCTCTTAGCTTATTATTAATATTATTAGTTGTCGAATTGTCAAGATTTCTGCAAAATCCACCTCAATGGTGGAAGTATATGAGAAAAACTGCTATTATATAAACTCACATACACACCTCTCTGATAATTATCATTAGTTATTATAATAATAAAACAACAACACATTTAAAAGAAGTCAGCAAATGCATTTCTCTTGGGAAAAAACTGAAACTTCAAGGGCGAAAATCCAATTTACACTCGATATGCCTTAAAAGTTTTTGACTAAAACTGTCGTAAATTGCCAGAAATCTACACACTCTGGTTGAAAATTAAGTTAATTATCTTTTATGCATTATAAATTGTATAATTTATAATTATTAATTTCAATTCCAACAGTTTTAAGCACTTTTTACAAGGTATTCATCTAAAATTCATGCGCACACACAGTTTATCGACCTTGAGATCTTAGATCTTATCAAGCTGTAACCCAACACTATGGAAACTCTATCAAAACTGTCTTCATGTCTTCAGGAAGTGATGATATAATAGCTAAATGTATGTGACAAATCGATCATATGTAACAAATATGTATGTTTGTACATATATGTATGCCAATACATTCGTATTTTCATATTTGGTTTCCCCCGCCCCAAAATGTATTCTGGGAAATTCATATTTATTCTAGCATATTTTCCCCCCTTGGAGTTGTGATTCTCACCTGAAATTTCATGTATTTATCTGTATTATAAACAATTTGTTAGGATCTCATTTGCACAGTTTTAATTTGTACTATTATGTGAGTGTAATGTACTGTACAAATAGGAGATTTCTACTCGTATCGTCTAATTATTTGAGTGCAAGCTTAATGAAAATACGAATAAATGATCCATTTGAATAATCGCAACCTTAGAGTCCATGTATTTGGTGTCTTTTAGCGACGAAATTTTATAATAAAAAGAAGTGATATAGTGACCGACTAGGAGATACCCTATAGGCAGGCTTAAAATGTTCAACATCTTGGCGAGATTTGTGAAGACTAAGAGAAAAAGTCTCGTTTGTTTGCTTTATTTGGGAGAAAGGTTTTATTAATTATATGTTATTTGTATTATAAAATAAAGGGAAATTCATTAGGGCTGAAACCAAATTCTGAATCGAAACTAAGTGTTATGATGTTCTAGATAGCTTAATTACAAAAGTAAATCATTATTTAATAAATATCTTAATTTAAATACAGAAGAAAACATAT
The DNA here is from genome assembly GCA_958299025.2 of Drosophila histrio. Taxonomy (NCBI): domain Eukaryota; kingdom Metazoa; phylum Arthropoda; class Insecta; order Diptera; family Drosophilidae; genus Drosophila; species Drosophila histrio. The sequence goes on from OY282580.2 coordinate 19,553,937, forward strand.
TTTTTAAATTAAACAGTTTTAAAATGAAGTTTTTTCTATATTTATTTTGTATTTTTATTATATTTGTTGAGTGTTGATGGGGAATAAATAAACCATAACATATAAGAAAGTTAGCGAATAAGCAAGGGCGTAGGCAGGGGGGGGGCAGAGGGGGGCCATTGCCCCCCCCCTACACATGTGAAATTTCATTATTTAGCTTCAAAAATCTGCATAAAATGGTTTTTAAAACTTGAATTTATTAAAAGAAACAATTATTAAGAGTATTAAATTTTTGTAATGACTGTATGTTGAATGCCCGGTGCTTAAAAGGAAGGCAAAGGGAGAAGATGAGGTTGAAAACCTGTGTTGCCCCCCCCCCTTACTGAAAAGCTGCCGACGCCCTTGCGAATAAGGAATAAAAATACAATTCAAGGTGGGTGTGAATCTGTTTCTTTTGATATTTTTTCTATAGGGAAATCTATGGGTAAGTAATGTGTATATTAATCAAGACGACATACCTTAAAAAAAGTTGAGAGGTTTCTAATCGTTGGCCTGATCTTGAGAACAAGATTTCGGTTTTAGATTTTATTTTTCCAATGATTTTAGATTTTTTCCTTGATTTTTTAAGCATATACATTACTGAATACATAAATTGCCTTACAAAAACTCTAACTTAACATTATGATTTGATTATTATTTCTTCACTTTTTCAAAATCAAGATAAATATATCCATTTAACGTATTTATTTATATTCCGTACCGTAACTTGTTTTATTCAAAGTCTTGGGGTTCGAGAGGCAGATAATTTCAAATATACGGTTCATGATCTGGTTCATTTAAGCCCAAAAACTGAACCGAACTGGTTCAGTCGGTTCACAATCAGTTTGCAACCTTAGTATCTTGTCTTCTTCTTATCTTCATTTTTCCTTGTATTTGAAAGCCAGTAAAATTGTTTAATTAGAGCTTTAATAATTTTGTGAAAGAATCTTACGTTTTTTTTTAATTGTAGTCAATATAAAAAGCTTGAAATTGTTTAAGAATCGGATCCGGCTTCTGTTCGGGAAACTCAAGTAAGCACAAATCGTACTCAACATCATACATTTTTAATAATTCGAAATAAATCTGTAGAAACGGAACAAAAGTACTTACATTTTGTACTGAAAAGATACAAGTAAAAAGCAATAAAACACACATTACTCTTAATTCATTAATATTTTATTTAGTCTTTTTCCTTTTCTCATTTTCATTTTTAATTTTCCTTTTTTTTTGTTTCAGTTTGCAAACATTAAGTGTACGTGTTGTTGTTGCTTTTAATGTTAATGTTAATGTTTAATGTTTAATGTTAATGTTGTGTTCTTGTATTTCATTGTATATTTAATTTATAATTAATTAATAAATTTATTTATTATTAATAGATTCTTGAAGTAAATACAAACATAAACATAGCACACACATCGTTTTTAAACATATATTCATTTGTTTCATGTAAATTGAATTGAAGGTGCGTTTTTTTCTTACAAATTACATTATACACATTGTACATAGATACAATATTTTTAAATATAAGTAAGAACATTGCAGTCGTAACTGACGCGACTACCGGATACCCTGTACCCAATTCTTGGATACCCTAAAATGTGTTTAGACTCGCCAGCTCATTTCTCCCAATACCCTGCAGTTTGGAAAATAATTTCGATAGGTTCTGTTGCTTCATTTTGTTTTAATCCCATCCCTATACAGATTCTTTGAGGTTAGATCAGGTTAAGTGAGGTTATGTCTTCAAATTCTGCTTGTAATTCGTATTTCTTAGTGATTTGTGAGGAAGTAAATAGGAGAATTAGGAAATATCTTCTAGATCTTTAGACACACGGACACGGATCTTGTTTTCCCCTCATACACACCTATAACACCCTTGCGCCTACACTGAGTACAGGGTATAATTAGTCGTTTAATTAATTACTTTGTTAGTTTAAACAAATGTATCGTAAGTTAAGTAGTTACTTGGTATAATTGTTGATTTCTCTCCCCGATTACATTTAATGTGAATGTGTGAGAGTGTGAGGGGTTGTGTTTCAGTTATCGAATTTCGATTTTCATTATCAATTTCATTGTTTATTTCGTCGTTCCTCAGATTTTTCTTTGTTCATTTTTTAACACAGCCAATCAATAAGATTTTTCTTCCATCCAGCTTTTCCCAATGCAATGTGTGTGTGTGTTTGAGTGTGAGTGAGTGTGTGTGGTGCCATACTTTTCGACGCAACTGTGTGAGTAAGTGTTCCTGTCTGTTCTAGTATGTTGTATGTTGTCTAATAACTTTTTGTATTGAAAGTATGCAATTGTTATAAAGAATTTGTTTTTGTTTCGGTTTCTGTTTTTTTTTTTACAAAATTGTGCTATTTGTTTTGACTATTTCGTTTATAGCTAATTGTTTAGGCTGTTGTTTTAGAATTCGTTATAACGTTATAAATGCTATTTAATATACAATATATTTGTTTTTTGTGTTTTTCTTTGTTTTTCGTATTTTGGGCACTACTTTTTACGGTTCAGGGCATCTTTGTATTTGTAATTATCGTATTAGTAAATAGTATTTGTTTATATTTTTAACCATTTGTCGGTTTTTTTTGTAGGCTTATGCACGGGTACAGGGCGTTGCATTTTATTTCTATTTTTTTTGTTTTAATATTTTTATTTTATGATCGTTTATTTTGGTACAAATTTATGGTACTAGGTTGCATTACGAGTAAGAAAGACAGATAGTTAGATAGATAGAGAGAGAGAGAGAGAGAGAGGGGGGGGGATAGAGAGAAAGATACGTGTATGTACAGTGGAAATAGTTGATACAAAACTGAATAGAATTTTCACTTAGATATATGTACAATCAATAATTAACTTATTTATAGATGTGCTTGTAACTTATTTAAATATATTTATCAAAATGGAATCCGTACTTTAACTTTTTACTTTTATATCTTGTAATCCTTAAATTTTGTTTCTGGTTGCTGTATAATTCATAGCTAGCTTTAGTATTGTGTTAAATGTAATCAATTAATTTGTATTATGCATATGAAAGTTTATGTTGGTTTCATTTGTTTTTTTTTTGTTTTTTTGTAAATATTTATTTGTTAAATATATAATATATATATATATATATATGTGTGTATAACTATATAATTTTTGTATGCTTATAAATTAATTAATTTCATTAAATGCTTAAATTCATTAATGCACTTTATATGTACTTTTTGTGTTGCTGTGTGTGTTTGAAATTTACTATAACCTTTTTGCCAAGTCACTTAACTCTATATATATATATATATATATATATGAATATACTCCTAAATACTCGTATTTGATAATCTTTGAATAACACTGGATTATTCAAAACCTATACTAAATGCAGTATACTTGTGTATATCATTTATTCCATACGTTTCTTATCATCCGGTTGAGGTTTTATTCAGTATAAACAAATATATTATCTTTTTTGAGAACCGAGAGGGCTTCAAAAACCCTTGTAACCCTATCAACCCTTGCAGAAGTCTATAATAAACTTGTAACAAATTGTGCAAAGCAGTGATGGGGGGGGGACAAAAGCTAATTTAAAGAATCGTATAATGCAGGCAAGAAAAACTGTATAATCTTTAAATGTATCTTCTATCCGCAAGGGTTTTTTTTTTTAATTTAATTGCATTAAATGTAGCCTCTAAAAAACTGAAATTTACCTAAAAAATAAAATGTAATCATCTTAATGCTTATTGAATTATCGTATTCTTATGAAACTTGCAACTAGCATTGATACTCTATATACAAATCCATTCATTCACATAATATGCATACTATTCAATAGTATTGTTTTATACTATGGTAACTAGTAATTATTCCATTCGTTTATATATATAGATATATTTATATAAATTTGTATTTGTTTTGTTTTTTTTTTTTTAATTTTAGGTAGTTTTTGAACTTAACGAGAGGTATTTCTATTTTCCCAAGTGTTAATATCGCCATTTGTCTTTACACACGTTGATTATATTATAATATTATATTATTTTTAAAGAATTTTGTAATATTTCTCGTTGTCTTTTCAGCATCATAATGTGTTAAACTATATGAAATATGTAAAAATTTAATAAACAAAAATAAAACCATTTATTGTATATTGTATATAAATTTTTATTTAGGTTTTTCTCGTATTTAAAACATATTTAATAAAATTAAAAAACTATATTTAAAATATATATATATATTTATATATGTATCATAATATTTGTATAGCATTTTTAGAAATAATAATAATAATATTTATAACGATTGAACCCAACTACATATTTTAGTTTATAGATGCGAAGCAAAAATCAATAATAATAATAATAATAATAATAAAAATAAAAATAACTACACATAAATAAGATAAAAATTTGCAAATTGTAATTTCTTTTACATTTCTCTTTCCAATTGTTCTCTGTTTGAATTGTGATATTCTACATAATGTATATATATATATATTTATATAAAAGAAATGTGTAGTATTTTTTCTTTTTGTTGTTATACAAATTAGTTTAAACAAAAACCTGTAAAATAGCCTTCACATTGACACTGACACGTTGCTGCAGTGTGTGTGCTTTTCATGTTGCTTGTTATGAAATTATAAAATATATTTACGTTTAAAATAAAAAGCATTAACTAAATTATCAATTACAATTTCGAAAACGGAAATATAATAGTTGGTAATTGTTTAAATGTATGTACAAAAAATATATAGTTACAGGAGCATAACAAATGGTGTTGTTCAATTGAATTGTCAATTATGCAAAGCCAAAAACAGTTGTAGATTTTATATTTGTATAAAACATAATAAATTGTATCGATTGGAAATCATATACTACTAGTAGCAATTGTGAGGACACGCTCTAGAGCAACAAATATTATAAAATTTAACAAATCAATATCACACTGAAAAGAATTCAACACTAAATTTTAATTGTGTATACATATATTAAATATACATATAGCAGTATTTATTAATGCGTGTGTGTGTGAGGGTGTGTGTGTGTGTATCTGTGTGTGTGTTGTATTCTTATATAGTTCGTTCAAATTGTATACATTTTGTTATTTTGTTTAATTAACACTAATGCCATTAAATTTAAAGCCTATCAAACTGCTGCCGTTTCTCATATATATATAGATTTTTAGTAGTTATACAAATATCAATATTAAACAACAGCTTGAAACGTACATATACATATGCATATATGTCTGTGTGTGTGTTTGTTTTATATATATATATATATTTATATATATATATATAGCGTCTTAGCCTAAGCTTTATACGTAATAAATATGTTTTGTTGTATAATGTTTAGCAGCATTTCAAAATATTTAACTATAGCGTGTCTGTTATTTAATATTTATCTCGTTTTTTTTCTTTTCTTTTATGCATTACAATTAATATTTGCTAGTGTTAATAATAAATATATTTATGCATATATATATATATTAATTTTATTAACGTTTTGGCTTATTGAAAAGTGCTGCTAGTTATTTGTTATTCTTTTTTCTGTTTTTTTTTAAACTTTACATTTCTATTTTACACATTTCTAGACTTTTGCTTTTCTTGAATTTTTTTTGTTGATTTTTTTTACGCCTGGCTTTTTTTTTTTGCTTAACGAAAATGCGGCAATGTTTTGTTTTGTTTTGTTGCTTTTCTCTTTTTTTTAAAATGAGAAAAACTTCGGCGAGCCATAAATGCGTTTGAAGAAGATATTTTTGATGTTGTTTTTGTTTTTTTTTTTAGCAGTTTGTCGTAGTTGTTCCTGGATCGTTTAATTACTCGTACTTGGATACACCTTAGGGTCACCTCGTAGCGCTGCTGGTGAAGAAGTCCGCTGAAAGAAAGAAGAGAAATTAATAAATGTTTAATTAGCACACTTAATATGTTGTTTAGTTTCATCTACAGTTAGTCAAGTAACTAATGAATGTACATACATTATTTTGCAAATGAGAAAACCTATTCTTGTTATAAAAATAAAGAAAGGAAATATGTATATGTGTTCTTTGTCAAAACAATTATTTGACTAATTGTATATGTGAGAATTCCCCATCAGAATTTCGAAGAAAAATACTAAAGATACCAAAATTTGGTAAAAACCGAATAGGATAACGAAACTTGAATATTTATTGTGAAATATAAATGAAAATCGTTTAATTTTATTAAACCTAAATTAGATTTCCTCTTTTTCACTTAAATTCTACTATTGTTTAATATTTTGTTTGGCTTTCAGAAATACTATTCAATAGGAGAACTATAAAGAACCATATATTTAATAAATATATACAATTAAGTCCCGAATTCTCATCTAACCGATACAGCCTACTTTATGGAAATGTTACTTTAGCATATATATAGCACTTAACATTTTTCGTTTTCTCATCTTGCCCTTTTCAAAATATTTAAAGTTAGTAATAATTTGACATTTCAACTAAAACAGAGTAGGCTAACGTTAAGAACTTACAGAGGGAATGATCTGCCCTGTAAGTTATCGAGAGGCTGGCACTAAATTTATGACAAGAAAATCCAAGTTCTTTTATCGGCAGGTTTATCTACACTTTCAGACAATAGGCATGATGAGAAATCGGCACTAAGTGCGTTATGCCCGATGATATTTCTATTACTATTTATATAACTATTTGAAAAGAAAATACAAACGAAATCACTAAACTAGATCTTATATATTCATAATTTTAAATGAAGCAGATCTTTCCTAATTTTTGTATTCTTTAAGATTGTCTCATTTAAGTTTCTTTATATTTGTATACCTAATATCTATATACCTAATACTGGTCTCTTTAAATGTTATTCTTAGTTTGTTGTCTTTGTTTTTCTAATTTCTATGCAATAAGAAAAGTTTGGTTTATATTCAGGTACAAAACAGCTAGTCCTGCGATAAGCGCTACTAGTTTTTATTTAAGTATAGTTTATATATTAAATTTAATATATTTCATCAGACTATTTAATGAGTTTTTGGGGCCTGCTTTCGTCACTAGCGCGGACTGCCGTACGCAGTGATATCAGACATATTGGCGCTTGAATATGCTATCGTCACTAGACTTTTAACTTTTATACTAAACTGTAGATGTTCATTTATATTCTATATACATTTATACTCACGTGTCTCAAAGCTAAAGCCGAGCGTTTGATCTGGCGGTGTATTAAGCATGGGATTGCCGCTGCCACCGCTGCCCGTGGGCGTGGCATTGCCCATCGTATTTGTACTATTGCCGCCGCCAATCATTGGTCCCTGCTGCAACGGACTCTGCGGCGTCTGTCCGCGCTGTGCCACGCCCACACCGCCACCCGTTGCTGCTGCCGCCGCCTGTTGGGCCCGCACACTGACCACCGCTCGCAGTTCCTGTTTGACAAACTCCGAATTGGCATTACCACCGCCGGCGCCACCGCCACCGCCGCCATTTCCAGCTGTAACAATTGAAGGAAATTCCCGGAATTAGTCAAAATTAGTTAATGTGTTTGCTTACAAACATATGCAGCAATTCACCCACAACAAATAATTATAATTAAATGGATTTTAGTCACAATTAAGTTTTGGTTTTTTTCTTTTTAGCTAGACACATTTAACATAAAAATAAATACACAACAAAAAAGACAAAAAAGTAAAAACAACACATACAAACAATAAACATAAATATAAATATTTATTTGATATATATATTTCATAGGGTAAATAATGATATTTGAGGTCATCTTGGGATTTCCCTTTAAAATAAATATTTTAATATACAATTAGTCAAGTAAATGTTGTGGGAAAATTTAAAAAAAAACTCACATATTTGTTTAAAAATATTTAAAATTTAATTTTAAAAATTTTAGCAATTTTTTTTGGATTAGAAAATAATCTATTTTTATTTAAACTATTATAAAATAAAAGAAATAGTTGTATTTTTCTTTTTATTAATTTGTTGTTTGTCTTAAGCAATTATGTGAATTTTTTTAAATGTTGTCACAACACTTATTTGACTAACTGTGCGTCTTTAAATGATAAATACACATTTGATTTTGTTTAAATTTTGTTTTTTTTTATAATAAAAACTAAACACATAAGTACATATGTTTTCCCCATCATAGTTTTTCCGATTTGGTTCTTTTATACAGAGTTTTTTTCTTTTTCTTTTTTTTTACTAATCTTTACAGGGTTAATACAGCGAGGGGGCGTGGCAAGGGGGCAACTGGGGTAGGGGTGCAGCACCTAAGACTAACTGTTTTATTACGAGTATATTATATACAAATGGAGACCTAACTACTTATATATATTGGTTATATACACAAGATCATATTATTATGGCACACTTATACAATTATATATATATAGAGAACACGCATATGTGGTTAGGCAATAGATGTGTGTGTGTGTGTGGGTGTGTGGTGTGTGTATGTTAGCCCAAAGGGTTGCATATGTGTGTGTGGGTGTGTGGATCGTAACTTGTTTCTTTGCTTATGTACACAATGATTAGCTTGAATTTTGTTTATATATATATATGTATGGATATATTATATATATATATATATTTTATATCGGGCATGACATGTGATTACAACGAGCGCATGAGCGAGATATGGAGAGTAATAGAGAGAGAGAGAGAGCGAGATAGAGAGGAGTAGAGAATTCACCACTTCTTACCGGTCTGCGCTCGACCATAGAAATCATTCGCCTGCTGATTATATGCAGCTAATGCCGCATAACCACCTCCTACGCCTCCTCCACCGCCGCCGCCGCCGCCACCACCGCCCAGCCCTATAATGCCATTGCCTCCGCCACTGCCCATTCCTCCCACACCCATCATGCCGGGATGGGGCGACATGCTCATGCCGTTCATCAGCTGTTGTTGTTGTTGTTGCTGCTGTTGCTGTTGTTGTTGCTGATTGGCGGCGGCGGCATTTTCATTGTGGTTGTTGTGACTGTTGCTGTTGTTGTTGTTGTTGCCACTGTTGTTGTTGTTGCTGCTGCCCGGTGTTAAACCGAAGCGAGCTGAGCCTGTTTCGGTTAAGCGTTTGATTTGTTTGGTTTTTGTTTCTTTTACTTTTTGCATTAGTTAAAAACTAGTCAGATATTAACAATGTCTCTGTGTGTGTGCGTGTGTGTGTGAGTGTGTAAATCTGCTGTGTGTGTGTGTGTGAAGCTGTGTATGTATTGATATTTAACAGTAATTAAAGCAAGCTGCATTGTAGAGTTGCGACAATTCGTTTAGAAACGTTCACCAAAATAAACGTATGAACTAGTGATGTAAATTAATATCGATATATCGATAATTATTGCATGAAATATCGCGGAGTCACGATCAACAGGTGTTGATATTTGATCGCGTTACAACGGAATTTTCTTCATCTGTTTTTACTGAGTTCCGAGTACGAAAACGGAATAAATTTCTATTCAAATAAATTCGTTGTTTTCGATCAAAGTTTTTAAATGATTTGTTTTAGCATTTGCAGTTGACATCTTAATTGTTTTGTTATCTTCTATCGATCTGACTTCGCAATATTATCGTCAATATCGATATCAACATTTTCCCTTCGACTTACATCACTAGATTGAACTTATTTAGTTGCTCATGAACTATATCGTTCATTTTATTCAACTGCTCAGTTTACATTTAATTTTAATTATTATTATTTGCTGTTTTTTTTTTGCACAATTATAATTAGTAATAAGATTGAGTTTTAAGACAATAACAATAATAACATTTTCATATATTTTTATGTTTTCAAATGCAATGTTTAAGTATATAAAAATAAAACACAAGAAGCTACTTGAAATGAAATCCTAGAACAAGAATTGTTTTACCTTGATAGTTTTGAAAGTCTGTCAATTATAAATACTAATATGAATAACTGAATAAAATGAACTATACACATTGTTCCTGAACTAGAAAAACTGAATTGAATCACTGATGAACGATTGAACTTATTCAGCAAATTGAACAAAAAAAAATCATACTCAAATGCATTGCAATTTTGCTTTGTGATTTTTCTCTATCATTCCGGAAGTGAAACAAGTTCGTATATTAAATTGGAACTAGTTCATTAACTGATCTGGTCAACTGAACCAGCCAAGTTAACTCTTAATATCAACTACTTGTAGATCTGCCAATACTAAGAAGTAGTTTTAATCATTTTAAAACTAGTACCAGTATTGAAACCATCGCTGTACTACTTCAAAATAATCATTTTTTAAGTAGTTCACCCTTTATTTTGGGATGCAAATTGAATGATGAGCCAGTCTCCAATATTTTCAATCTAATATATATGTGGAACTAGTTAAACAATTAGTTTTCAACTAGTTCCGCTTATATCTAAATCTATATTCGGACGTGAAAACTTTGCTGAGCTAGTTTTTAAGTATTTTCGGCACTTTTTATGTTTGAAAGTAGTTCAAGATAACGTAAAACCATTAATGAGATAATTACCAATGATTTTGACTGTTTTTATGTTCGGAACTAGTTTACACAGAGCATTATACTAGTTCCACTATATATCTAAAGCTGATTTTGTTGGAAATCCACTTTCTTCGCTTTTGGCACTTTTTACGATCGGAACTAGTTCAACAAATTACTTTTGGAGCTAGTTTCGCTTATATATCTAAAGCTAATTCAGTAAGTGGCCCATTGATGAGCTAGTTCCCATCGCATTAAGCATCTTCTACAATTGGAACTAGTTCATCAGAGTATTTTCCAAGTTCTGCTTATATACATACATATATCTACAGCTAGTTCCATATGACAAGCTAGTTCTAAAGTCCTAAGAGGAATCGCTAGAACCACATCAAAGGGACGTTGAAAGGACGCTTCGTGGACAACCTGCTGCTGGAGAGACAGGACACTCCTCGGGGGGCGTTACTCACCTGGTAAATGCTGTGTTGCCTGCGGCACGCTGCCCTGTCGCTGCAGGCGCTGCAGCTGCTGCTGCTGGAACGAGTTGGCCGCAGCTCCGCCATAGGGTGACTGAGGTCCGCCGCCGCCGCCGCCAAAGGGACCACCTGGTCCGGTGGTGCCATCAGGTGTGGTTGGACCACCTTGCGCCTGGAAGGAGTTCTGCCGTTGCAAAGCTGCCGCATTGTTGCCAACGGGTCCCACGGCACCAGGCGAGTTGAGGCCCCGTCGCTGATTCTGCTGGTATTGCTGGCGGGCATTGTAGTTGCTGACGCTCTGGTTGGTGATGTCACGGTAGGAGATTAGGTGCGACTCATTGGACAGTGTATATTCTTTGCCACTCACCTGCAGCTGCGCAATGAGCAATGGATTATTGTGCTGCTGCAGTGAGCGTCCCGCATTGCCAGACGGCAGCGGTCCACCTGGTCCACCAACAGCACTGCCGCCACCCGGACCACCGGGTCCTCCATTTCCCGGTCCTCCACCCGCTGTGGGCCACTGCTGTGGACTGTTCTGCATGCCAGGCGATTGCAAGCCGGAACCACTGGCAAACGGTGTATTGGATCTTCCTCCATCGCCCGCCTGTTGCTGCTGTTGTTGCTGCTGCTGCTGCTGTTGCTGCTGCTGTTGTTGCAGGTAGGCCAACTGTTGCTGCTGCTGTGGATTATTCTGCTGTTGCTGCTGCGGCGACAGACGCTGCGCGCTTTGTGCAAATTGTGGAGCATAGCCTGAGAGATTAAGCAAATGATAAATAAAATATAAAGTAAAGATCTATCAGGTCTACTACTACTACTAATACTCACCTTGATTTGGCTGCGGACTGTAGGGCGCACTGCGTCCCGGACTGAGTTGCTGTTGCATCAGAGTTTGCGCAAAGTTCGGACTCAGTTGCGCATCCGCCGGCAGATTTGTCCTGGAGAGCGACACATTCGGCGCCACTGTCGTGTTCAAGAGGGAGCCAATGTTGTTGATGCCTGCATTGATGCCAGCTGCAACAGGAATAAAGATAACAATTGAGGAAAGTGGCAAGCATATAGATTCCTCCCATTTGGTCTCCTAACTTTTATTCCCTAATTACAAGTTCCCAGGTCTTATGCTCCCCGTTTTCTTGTTGTCAGCTCTTCAAATTTATCTAAATTCTTATAGGGAATCCCGCCATATACTCACTGGCATTCTCCGGTACGAGCAGCTGTTGCTTCTGTTGCTGCTGCAGCAGTCGCTCCTTTTGCTGGGCCGCAAGTTGTTGCTGCTGTTGCTGCCGCATGTTCCGCATCTGCTGATTGGGCAGCACAACGCCACCGCTGGGCGTGGCCACAGCATTCATGGGTCCACGTCCACGCACCGGATACATGGGCGGTGGACGTTGAAAGCCCTGATTGCGTATGACTTCCATCAACTGTTGCTGACGTTGCATTAAATGCTGCTGCTGTTGCTGCTGTTGGCTCTGTTGCTGCTGCTGCTGTTGTTGTTGCTGCTGCTGCTGATGCTGCTGCAGACCAAGCATGCTTGGATAGGCAGGTGGCTGCAAATGTTGTTGACGTTGCTGCTGCTGCTGTTGCTGCTGGGCAAGTAACTGCTGCTGTTGCATCGGCGACATAAGCAACTGCTGATTCATTATATGTCCAAACGCTGCAGATTCCACATCCATCAGCGACTTTTGTATGTCGCTTATAGCCGAAGCCTCTGAAGGCGACGAGTTCACAATGGGCGTGTCGTCCGAGTAATATTCCATCACGCTGTCCAGCAACTTGGACAACTCCGTGTCGGCAGCTGCTGCCGCTGCAGCTGCTGAGGTCGAGGCCGCTATGGTAAGTGAGGTAGTTGCTGTGGTCGCCAGTTGATGCTGCTGCTGTTGTTGCTGCTGTTGTTGCTGCTGCTGCTGCTGTTGTTGCTGCTGCTGCTGTTGTTGCTGGTGTTGCTGTTGCTGTTGCTGGTATGCCAACTGCTGCTGACTGAGGTAGACATCGTTTTGCTGCTGTGTCGTCGACTGTTGTTGCTGCTGCTGCTGCTGCTGCTGTTGTTGCTGCTGCTGTTGTTGCTGTTGCAGTTGCTGTTGTTGCTGCTGCTGTTGTTGTTGCTGCTGCTGTAAGAAACGAGAACAGTTATCGATTATTAATTATCTATGCAATGTGTGCTGACAACTGCAGATTTGGCAGATAACTGACAGTGGACTAATTGGTTTAGTGGGTAGTGTGTTCCTGGCTTCGAATTCCACTTATTTTCTTTTTTAAATACTATTTTTAATGTACTTCTACTAGTTGTCTATCTAGTTGTCTGCTAAGTCAACTCACCAGTTTTCGCGCCCGATTGGATGCTGCTGCCGCCGCTTTTGGTCCTGTGCTGCCGGCGCTTATCAAATTTCCCGGCGCTGCCAGCGAGCTGCTCACATTGTTCACCGTGGAGCTGGTGATATCCGGCAACGTTTTCACCTGCAGCGGCTGCTCCGGATTGGGCGCTTTCGGTATCTTTGGCGGATTCTGCAACAGCTTCGCCAGCATTTTGTTCTGGGAGCAAAGCTTGCTGGGTTTATCCTCCGAACGCTTGGCCGAAATGTCATCATCCGGCTCGTTGAGCGAACGCTTGCGACTCATCGCCGGGTCGCTTTGTATTTTGAGCATGCGCTTGAGATCCTCGTTGCTCATGGGACCACCAGCAGGCCCGCCGCTCCCTCCGAGCATGCCATGCCCCGTGCCGTGACTGCCCCCATCATCCTTTTGCAGCTGACGCATTAACTCGCTCTGGCGGGCATTGTTGACCACCCCAGGTCCTCCCGTGCCCGCCCCACTGCTGCCTTCCTCCTCCTCACTCTTCTCGTTCAGCAGCTGTAAAATGGAGAGCTTTAGTTGTGAATTAATGAAACTGCAGCTGCAGTTACTCACCTTGAGCAGCATGGGATTCTGTGAGTTGCCCGCCTTTTGCAGCAGCGTCGCATTCGCCCGTCCCAATTGCCCAAACATGCCCAGCTGACCGGGCTGGCCGCCCATCTTAAAGCTTCCCGCCGGAGTTCCAGCGTTAACGGGTCCTACATTTAGTTTCTCATCCTCATTCAACTCCTGCTTGAAGTACTACAATGAGAGGGGAGAACAATCATATTATTTTCTATATAATTACACGCTTGCTAAAGGATTTATATGTGTAACACATTAAAGGAGTTGTCACAGGCCCCAGTCAAGCTTCTGCAATCTTTATCCTGTCAAGAAACAACCCTTTCTGCATGTTTTCGGTTTTCCGAGCGGGTTTTCTCACCTTTTCCTCATCTCCCAGGCCGCCGGCGCCCAGGCCGCTTGCCAGATTTTGATTCTTGGTCAACAGATGACGCAATCGCTCCGAGGATTCCTGCAGCGGAGGTGTTTGTTGTTGCTGCTGCTGTTGGCTGAGCAACAATCCTCCTCCGCCCACGCCCACACCGTTGGGTAAACCGCCTCCCATTAACGCGCTGTTACTGTTGGCATTGCTGTTGCTGCTATTGTTGTTGCTGACCTGCTGCTGTTGCTGCTGCTGTTGCTGCTGCTGCAGTTGTTGCTGCTGCAGTTGCTCCTTGTCCGGCTTGCTTTCCGCCGGCTCATAGGATTGAAAATTGAAACCATAGCCGCCAGCGCCGGCGCTGGCATTTGACTGTGGCGAGGGCAAACTTGCCGCCGAGTGCGAGGACAATTGATAGGGCGTTGCGGGAGAGGCGCAGACAGCCGGACTGAAGCCATGACCGGACGGCGGACGCGGCGTGCTAACGGGCGTTGCAACGGAGGCACGCGAATTGGGACGCGAATCTGTCCAGGCGCCGACGCCGCCGCTGGGATCCATGTCGAACGAGGAATGTGCAATATCGAACTCGAAGGCGTCGCTGCCATAGAAATGCTCCACGAGAGCGGGCGAGGAGGTGAACGCATTCACGGAATTCGATGCCGAGGAGGCGCTGGCATTGCCCAGACGCTGTTGCATGCCACCGCTGCCGTTGATGATCGCCGAGCTCATCAGCGGACCTCCCACATTGGTTGTCTGCGTGTTGTTGTTGTTGCTGCCATTGTTGCTGTTGTTGCCTCCTCCATTGTTGTTGTTGTTGTTGTTGTGCTGACCTCCACCGACAAGACCACCGAGCAAATGAGTTGGCAGCAAAGAACCGGTTGCCGACGATGTCGAACTGTGTCCCAACGCCTCCATGGAGAGTGTGCTGACCAGCGAACTGGCCAACGAGGCGCCCGGCGACATGGCGCACATTTGACTGAGACCCAAACCGCCGACAGAGCTGCCCGATCCCGTGTTGTTGCTGTTCATATCGTTCTCCGAATTGAGCAGCGTCTGCACGGACATTATAAAGTCACTCTCGCCGGGCGTCTGATTGAGAAACAGTCTCGAATTTGCCTTCACATGCACATAGACATCGGGCGCACCCAGACGCAATCGAAATGGACGCGATATAACATTCGATATGGGCACATTGAGCACAGATCCACCGCCAGAACTGCCGGGCGAATGAACCGCTGCCGTTTCCTGAATATCCCGCAGATGTGACTTCAGCATGGACAAGTCATGCGGATGACAGAGATCCTGCCACAGTCGGCCAATCCAAGTTTGCAGATGCTGCTTGAACGGTTCACGCAACGCCGTCGCATCCAGGCTGAGTATTTTGCCGTGCACGTCCAGCTTGAATGTCATCTGCTCGATGGGCTGCTGTTGCACATGCTGCTGCATGTTGATCTCCAGCGGCGACTCGTCCTCTGGCCGAGTGATCAGACACAACACCGAGCTGCTAGCATCGGCATCATCTGTAAGAAATCAGAAGATTGTCAGTGATCGACTCTTTAAAAAGTGCAAAGAGTCTATTAAGTAAGCGACAGATGTAGGCATCTCTCATTCCATTAAGTTTAGATAGACACTATCAGCATTGGCTATTTGACTTTGGATCTCAAGGATCTTAAGAGCCTAGAGCCCAGCATACTTAGTGATAATACTTCTGAAGGGTTTTAGATCAAGTTTGCTTTTGAATTTTATCTCCCTACTGCAGACTAAATGGATAGCAAACAAGTTACTTGCATTCGTGGTCCTAAGTTCGAACACCGACTCAGTGTAAAGATTCCTCCGTGTAGAGGGAGAATGTCAACAAAAGAAATAACGCAGCAAAAAGAACTTGAAAGGATCAATTGCAGTTCCATAAGCAATGGCAATTAGTCAGATATTTGACTGCCAACTTCTTGCACTCCGGTTTGAGTTCGAACCCCGCTTTTTGTTTTAGTTAAGCTTATATTAAGCTGGTCAACTCACCTTTCACTGGCGCCGCAATCAAGACAACCTCCTCGTACTTGTCCTGCTGCCCGGACTGCCTCAACGGTTTTGGATCCATGGTATCGCAATTGGAGGAGGTTTGTGTCGCCGGTCGTGTATCCTTGACTAGCATCCTTACCTTGGTCGAAATGCTACGCTTTGATTTTGCCGCTCCGCCACCGACAGCACTTGAGTTTGAATTCGAACCAGCCGATTGCTGTGATGCATTGCCATTGTTCAGTTCATCAAGATCTCCCCAACTGCCACCAGCTGCACCTGAGCCTACTCCAGCTCCTCCTCCTCCACTACCGCTACCGCTACCGCCTCCTGTTGCTGATCCTCCTCCGCCACCGCCGGAGCTATACATTTTATTTATAATCGGTTCCAGTTTGGCGTGATCCCCCGCATACAGGTACATATAGAGCGGCTGGTGGAACAATTCCTGCTTTTCATATCCAATCAGTTCACGAATATTCTGCGTGCAGGATTCAATGATGCCGTTTGCGTTCACCTGAAGAAGAACCCAACCCACCGAACTGATGTAATGCTCGAGAGCCTCAAAGTATGCGGATATTTCGGGCACTTGACCGTTTAACAGCGATGGCTCTGGCAATGGTGGCTCGGTTGAGGAGACTTCACCCTGTTGCACAGGGTGTATCGAGCAATTGTCTGTGGCACAGCGTGTGCAGCGTGTTGAGGTTGTTTGTGGTTTGTTGCTATTGTTGTTGCTTGTGTTATTGTTATTGTTATTATTGTTATTATTATTATTGTTGTTGTTGTTGTTGGTCGTTGTCGTGGAGTTGTTGTTGTTGTTATTATTATTGGTTGATGTTGAGGATATATCACGGCTTTGGCCTTTGTCACAAATATCACGATACTGCAAAGAGCAAAAGTTATAAATAATTAGTCTCGTTCGATATTAAATAGTTAATTATTTAATATATTAAGATTGATACCAAATACTACTATATACTATAGTAAAATACAATTAATTTCCATTGTAAATGCATGTACTTTGTGTATTTTCTGCTTTTGTACATTAATAGGCTCTTGAGTTAGATTTAACAATGCATATTATCGAAATATGCTTGTAAAACGTCATAGATTGTGTTCATAATACCCTGTAATGCGTAATAATGGGTATTTTAGCTTAAATTTAAATGGATTTAACAGGCAGCATTCCATAAAGTATATATAACTTTAATCTACATCAATCTTAGAGTCTCTAAGCTTTAGAGACAACAAATTTAGTATGTACAGATTTCTGAAAATGCTGTAGATACTTTTTCCGATCTCCCAGAGCACAAATAAACAACAGAAAGCGCCATCTAGCGTGTGAAATTTGCTAGCTTGTTTGTGTTATATGTTATTATGTGTGGCCAGTGTTCACACACAGCTCTACAGGGTATTCAGTAGTCAAACATTGCAATGTTTCACACTTGTTAAGTATGAGCTTTATGATAACGTTATCTACTGGCTTTTCATATAAAACTTTAATTGTTTAAACATTCCACAAGGCTTTAAACTCAACAAGTTTGTGTTCACTGTAGACTTAACATTACACTTGTTCTCTCCAACTGGATCAATATGGCGCACCGACGCACACACACACACATACACTTCTTACACATGCATATTTTAAATAGAGAGTACAATTACATGTACAGCAAGACAAATTATTTGCCATGCGGAAGTGTTCTCTCTACACACACACACACACACACTCACAGAAGAACGGAACAGAACAAAGCTTCAGTCATCATAATAATTATTATGATCGACATCAACGCACTTTGGATTTGCCAATTATTTGCAAAAGCTTTTCTTCTGTTTTTTTTTTGGCTAGGCAACAGACTAACTCCAAGAGCGTCAGTGTCTCTCTCTGGGTGCGTTAAAGAGCGAAAAAGCTTTGCGCTGTCGGTTTCGCTCACTGTGTTGTTTACACAATGAAGTGCAATAAACCGCATTTCATCTTATTTCTACTGTGTGTGGTGTTATATTTTTACATCGCAACGAACATTTTGCGCGCGCGTTTGAGCTTTGAGTCATTGACACACACACACGCACACACACGCACACAGCATAAGCATAAATAAAACTAGACTGCAAGGCATTTCAATGAAAGCACAACTACAAATGTATGTATGTATGTATGTATGTATGTTTTTATTACAATATTATGGTTTGATTGAAAAGTTTTGAGACGTAGTTCTGGGCACAATATTTCACATTTTCCTCAACAATCTCAAGGTCAATCAACTTGAGGGCGCGTGTTCTGAGCGTGTCAATGGCTTTGATGTTGTTGTTATTATTGTTGTTGACATTTGTAGCGCATTAATAAAATAAAATCATACGTGCTCTTTATACATATATGTGTGTTTATACATACATATGTACATTCATGTAAATTGTTTAGTTTTAAATCGAGAATTAATCACGGCAAAATAAATAATAAGAAATCACAGAAACGTTGCGCACACTCAGCACTGTCACAAAGTTGCCGAAATACTAAACATACATTTTGATGCAATTGTATTATTGTATTAAAAAAACCCGAAAACACGGCAAAAAGAAAAAAAAATATACGAGAACAACAACAAAGAAGGCACAAGCGCTCATGAAGCGTTGCTCTCTTTCTGGCGCTCTCACGCTGAGCGAATGCTCACACTCTTCTGCCGTTTTGTTTACCGGCTCACGTGTGAGTATTTCGTATTTGTATACATTCATACGAAACTATGTGTGTGTGTGTGTGCTTGTTCTGTTATCACCATTGCCATTTGCACCTTGTCTGCGAGTGTGTGCGTGCGTGTGTGTGTGTGGAGAGGGTGGCGCTGCTGCTGTTGCTCCTCTGCTATTCCTGTTGCACACACATAACAACAAAATATGAAATTAAGAAGTGCGACGTCATCGCCAAAAAGCGAACGCAGTTCGTTGATCTGCCAGTGCAAGAAAGAGCGAGAGCACAGAGCGAGCTTTTACTTCGTTTTGTTGTTGTTCTGGTTGTTGTTTGCAAGGAAGCTCCCATGTGTGTCAGTGAGTGAGAGAGTGTGTTCGTATGTACATATGTATTTACGCTAGCCAACCAGGAAAAGTTGCTCAACCAACGGGCGTACAAATTTTTGTTTTGGGGTGAAGGCACTCCGAAAATATCAGTCAAATGATAAAATAAACAACAACAACACGAACCAGAGCATGCAATGACGAATGTGAACACATATACACATGCAAATACACACACACACACACATATGTACATACATACATATATGAAATGTCTAAAACGTGTCTGCTCTTTTTGTTCTTTATGCATTTGTATGTGTTTATTTTTTGCGGGTTTTGTCTTCTGTTAGCTTCAATTGATCGCATCAGGTAATGTGCGAATTTCGGAAGCTTCCAAAAAACGCAGATGCAAAGCTATTCAGACAATAACAACAACAACAATAAAGAACTGGCCGTTAAAAAAGGGGTAAGTATCATCTGAGTTAAAGCAGCAGGAAAAAGCGGTGGATGAAGTGTGCAATAGAGAAATTAATCATCAACATATTTTGCTTTAAATGAGATATTTTTAGGAGTATTTTTGAAGCAGTTTAAATTAATTTTAATTGTTATTATGCATATATTTATGTACATATATAAATTATACTCAGTGGGGGTATATTAAGTTTGTTGAGAGTAGCGTGCCTGATCCCATAGCCATGTCCATCTGCCCTTCGGCCTGTCTGTCCGTCTGTTCATCCGTATAAACGAAAGTATCTCAGAGTTGGTAAGAGCTAGAACCTTGAACTTGGTCTCCCAGCACTTTTGATATTTGCAGGCAGAGCAAGTTTATCTTCAATGTTGGTTGCCACGCCCACATCGTAAACAAATCAAGAAAAAGCTCATAACCAAAGCAATTTTGCAGCTAGAGACTTGAGATTTGGCACACATGTTGAATATCTTGGAGTCCATGTGTCCAGAAAATTTCATCAAGACGCCACGACCCCTTCGCGCACAAATTAAAAAATGCGGATTACATGATTTTCATATTTCTCAGTTTGTAAGATCATTGTTTTTAAAGTTCTACAAGTTAGATGTTCTTAGATTATGAATATTTTTGTTTTATTATAATTTTTATAGTCTGAA
>OY282580.2:19579234-19678725 GCA_958299025.2 Drosophila histrio
GCCAGCGGCTGGGATTGTAACTGCTGCGGTCGCAGCGGCCGGCGATGAACGCGGCAGGTTGCAAACAGAGTTGTTGTTGCTGCTGTGGATGCTGCTGCTGTGGCTGTGACTGTGACTGTTGCTGCTGCTGTGCTTGCTGCTGTTGCTGCTGCTGCTGCTGGCTGTTGCTGCTCCGTTTGTTGTTGCTGTACCTGAGGCCCAATGATCTGGTAAGTCACCTGGGCTAAGCCTGCAAAAAATTGAAATAAATATAGAAGTTAGTTTAGCGGAAATTACAACTCGGTACAACAGAAGAGCTAGAGGCTCTATAAACGGAATACAAACGTGTATTCAGTGAATATTATTAAGTAGTAATAATAATAATTGGTAATATATGTATTAAATACTATTTTCCACATGATCAACAGTGTATTTCATCTATTAAAACATTGCAAACAAGAAAAACTGCCTCGCTCTTATTGGGACTCGGCATATAAAAAAATACGTTTATTTATACAATCAATATATATTTCAATTGAGAACTATAAGAGCTAGAGACTCTAAACTCAGTATATAAACGTATTTTACCATCTCCGACATCGGAGTTTTATCTGATGATAGAATGCCTTTATTGCAACTTAACATTCCCTTTTATCATAAGTAATTATAGCAATTAATAACCATAAGTTTTATGTTTTTATGTTGCCTATAAGTTTAAAATTTACATGTATACTTAATATCTATTTTAGTTGAGTATTATAAGAGCTAGACACTCTAAAATCAGTGTGATCTCGAAAATCAGGGCTGTAAATGTACTAAACTCACAGTTTATATGATCAAACGCTTTTATTGAAACTACGCATTCCCTTCATTAACTATATTACTCAATTATCCACTTCATTGCATTTAAATTGTTTAAATATTACGATAGTTACGACTGTTCTAAGTTGTTTACGCCTAAATGTATGCAGTAATTTTTATTTCGTTATAGCTTAAAATGTATAAATACGATTATAAATTGATTAGCGGGTATCTCTTAGTCGGAAACACAACTATAGTGTTCTTACTTGTTTTAATTTGCCTTCGATTAAGTTTAGATTCCTCAATTTTGTTTTTTTTTTTTTGCCATGTTGTGGCCTTGGTCTTTGGGCCTAACCCCATGCTCCCTATATCGAAATGCAAATGCCAAAATGTTTTGCAAATAGGCCTCCTCATTCCCAACTCTCTATCTTTCTCTCCCGGCTAATGTGCTGCCTTGATTACAGCTTATACTACACCTATTACCTAATTCATTTGCATTCGTGAATCGCATTTAAAGACTTCTCTGTACGCCATCAAACATTTCTGTTTTAAGTAAACGCATATATATATATTTAATTTAGCTATATTACATATTTAATTAAACATTTACTTTACTTTTAATTTAGCTGTATTATAGTATATTTAATTAAAGTTTTACTTATCTATGCCATTCGATATTTAAATTTATTAGTTATGCTTAGTCATTATAATTTATTAGTTCAACAGAATCAGACTGAAGGCCGCAGTTGCTCTGGCTACATTATTTTACTATAGAATTAATTCTAAGCCACAATTAAAATAAATAAATAAATAAATAAGTAGTTCAACAGACTTATTTATTATTTATTATATAATTGTATCTTAGAAAACTCATTCTTAATTACAATATATTTTTAGACAAAAGCAGCAAAGGCATTCAGGCTGTCAACAGACTCATTCAAGATGAGAGTATGGAACTTAAGCTGAATCACAGTTCCCATAATTGATGTAATTGTATAACAGATGGTATCTTTCCTATTCATAGCTTAACATAATTCAAAGCTTTAAAATTATTCACAGGAGGGAAAAGAAATAATAGGACTATGTTTAGTCTTGTTAAAATACAAAAGAAGCCATTGAATTATATCAAAATTTACGTTTTTATAAAATTAATAAAATAGTTTTGTTGCAAATAAATTAAAGTGCAACAATTTAAAAGTAAATTGCTGTAGTTTTATTTAAATCTACTCTCAATATATGTTTTGTGCAGGTGTAAACAAGTTATTAATTAATCAATCAATTAATCATTAAATACAGTCACATTTATTTGAGATATTTCTAGGACAACAAAGTGACAGACTGTTGATTAATTAATAAGGATTGTTTAATTATTACTGAGAGGAATTTAAATAAATACAATAAACTCTCATAAGCACTTGGATTTTCAGGAATTTTTAAATTTGACAATAGCTCTAGAAATTATGATAATCATAATATTCATATTTACAATGAATCATTTTCCTTTTTTCATATTTTCTAATACAGTCGAACTTCCAGACCTGGAACGTCTATAACTTGAATTTTCTCTAACTCGAGCTTAATTAAATGGCAATAGTGTTTACTGAACAAATTAAATACATTTCTGTTTCCGCAACTCGAACTTTCATAAGTCGAACACAATTATTGCCACGTGCAATCTGCAAGTCGAATGTTTTTCGTTAAAATCTCCAATTAAGTGCGATTTGTTTCATTTCGGTTATGTTATAATGATGTAAATTAACAAATCTTGATGTAATACGATAGAATATTGCAACAACAATTACATAGGCTGATGTAATGGCTTTGGGAAAGACATTCTTTATATATGATACCACTTCTTTGTTAGCCGCGCAAGTTTATTTACCATGGCAACAAAACGTGTATTAAAATGTTTATCGCTTGTAGAAAAATGAAAACTAATTAAATGATTTAATATTAAATTTATAATAGATCAAAAAAAGGAAGTAACTTTTTCACTATAAACAAAAATAGAGAATGTATTAATATTAATTAATAAGAATTCCATTAGTCAAAGTCTTCATAAGTCGAACTTTTTCTTTTTTCCAATTTGGGGAAGTTCGACTGTATATATATTATGATTGCAAATATAATGTACATATATGTAATTTAGGCATTTAAAAATACATAAGTGACTACGAATTGGTAAATAAGTTCAATTAAAAGTTATTCTACTTTGATTTTCTTCAATTTTGTATACAAATGTATATTTTATTATATATATTTTTTTTTGTATATTTTATTTCTTTAAAGTGTATTTTATTTATCAAATATTTAAGAGGACATTGGCAAATGTTTCCTTTATTCATGAGTAATTACATGATGATTCATGTGAGTATTCAATGCGTTTCTCTGTCTCACTCGCAACAACACAAAAAACAAAGAGTCGTAAATGATTTCCATTGTCAGCACATGTCAAATTAGCGTCGTTTTTTTTGAGGTGAGGCGAAAGTTGTTAATCAAAAGGGAGTAGCAGAGAAAAGAGCGAGAGAAGAAGACAGGGAGTGTGCGAAAGAGAGAGAGAGGGAGAGTGATATAGGGCAGAGGGAGGAAGAATCTCTTCTTGAGATTTCTATAAATACGCCGTATTTGCAGCCCTCGTTCAACCTCATTGATTGATAAGTTGTGAAATTAGCCTTGTGAGCAAATGCGATAACTGCAGATTAAACGAGCTTAAATGTGTATAAATAAATATATTTGTATGTGTATATATTTAAAGTGCAACTGTTGATAAGCTACAAAAACAACAGCAAAAAAATAAAGGTAACTGCATAATTTGTAATTTAATTAATTAAGATCGCTGCGCTGCGCTTCCTTAATTGTGCATGCCAATCATCAATCATACGCTCCGTGTGCCCCAGCTAACTGTAAACTAGCATAAGCCCACAACCTCATAATGATCAACAGCAGCAGCAGCAACAACATCATCATCATCATCATCATCATCATCATCATCATCATCATCATCATCATCATCATCAGCTGGCACATTAATGTGTCGAAAAAGTCAGAAGTCAGCTAAAGAATCTGCACAATTATTGCGCCTGTCAGGGGAACTACTACTCCACCCAGAGAGGAAAGCAGGCAGGCTGGTTAAGGGGTGTGGGGGAAATGGGTTGCCCCCTTGTGATTATACGTCACTCAATTTAGCGCTCATAGGGCAGCAGTTTTTTGGCCAGTTGCCCGTCATCTCCAACTTTAGTTTGTTGTCCGTCTGTTCATTTTTTTTTCAGTTGTTATTTGCAAGCTTCTTGATATACCCTGTACGCTACAGCATATAGGGTATCTTAAGCTGTTAAATATATTAAATATACTTCAGTGTAGCTGTTGCTTAAATCTTTCTGAAATAAAACTACACAAAATGCATATAGTTCATTTTAAAGTTAAGAATTTCTATAGCGTATTTAATACATTTTTACAGCGTATTTGTGAATTTTTTTCCAGCTAGATTTCTGTGTATTATTCTTGTGATTTTTCTCTCTCTCTCGCTCTGTTTTCTGTTCTGCTTTATGCTGATTACATCGTTGACTCGAGGCGTCTGTAATTATTTTTGCCAGCATTCCCATTCACATTCCCATTCGCATTCTCTTTGGTTGCCTGTCGAGGCCTTCATTATGCATATAATATAATTAAAAATAAGTGAAAAAAAGTATAAGTCCACAATTTCAGTTTGCTGTTTGCTTGGACATCAGCGTGTTCTTTAGTTTCTGTGTGGTCCCAGGTAAACTACATTTACATATCTCTGCAAATAAAACTCCCAGTGCTTGACTGACTAACTGATTGAATGACTGACTGACTGACTGAGTGCCTGACTGACTGATTGACTGCCTGACTGCCTGACTGAATCAGTGACTGCCTGACTGACTGCCTGACTGAATCAGTGACTGGTAGTATAAAAGTAAGCAAACTAAAGCAGACATTTGTTGCAGTAGTTTTCATTTTAAAAGTAAGTAAGCAGATGGTAATTTTGAGTATATTTTGAAGTAGAAAGACTGTTATCTTTGAGATACTTTAAACTTATGCAAATAACTGATTGGCACATTTGGAAAATTAATAGAACTTTGTCATATACAAATGTTCTGTTTATTTTACACATTAGCTTTAAAAGGATGTCAAGTCTCTGTGAAAATAACATCACAAAATGCATTTCTATTGCTGGAAATCAAGTAAAACTTCTTACAAAACTCCTTAAAAAGCTCCTCCAAACAACGACAATTGATATTTCAATATGGGCATTTTAGTTTTTAAATTTATAGGCGTAAAAGAAAAGTTTATGCGACTGAAAGAATTGAGATACATTTGAGATACATTTGAGATATAGTCGAACTTCTATATAGTGAATCTCAAGGGGATATATCTAAACTTCGTTATATAGACAATTCATAGAAGAGAAAGATTTCTTTCACGTGTTTTTTGGATATTAATTCGCTAAAAAAGAAAACTTCGTTGTACAAAAGTTCATAATAGAGAAGTTCGACTGTAAATTTAGTATTAAGTTGTCAATTTATGCAATTTTCTAAATACAGTTAAACTATCTACAAAATATCAATAGCTTTCAATATATACAATAATTTAACTACATTACAATCATTTCGATATAATTTAAATAAATGTTTTTCTTTCCCAATTTCTACTTCAAACTTGTAGCTTTTATCCGCGCTGAAATCGCGTATTTAAATCATATTCATTATGATGATTGTACCGATGCTTGGGGGCAATTTTGTAAACGAATCAACAACGTTGGTCTTGTGTGTTTGAGATATTGTTTTCTGACTTTGGGTTGTGGTCTACGTGATGCTGGACATTTAGGCTGCCGTTGAAAACTGACGCAACTCGGAAGCTGGACTCTATCAAAGTAACCAAAAAAATTAAATAAATAGAATCTTAGAGCTGAAACGAGCTAAAGAATTTGTTATCTTTGATGTCTTTTAACGTTGAAGTTTTGGAACTAGAAGAAATGGGGAAGTCTCTTTTATCTCACTCTTTTATTAAAGGTAAATAGGGAAAAAATGGAAGAGATACTTTGTTTTTCTCCTTAAGAAACTTGCGCTACTTCAACTGTAAGTTTTTCTTTTTGACTATAATAACAAGTGTCATTTGTTTACAGTCAACTATATATAATAGATACAACAACTTCATATTCTTATAAATTAAATAAAATTTAATTTAACTAAGCATAAAATTCAATAAAACAGAAAGTTAACCATTTTAAAAACTAAATTAGAAAATTGAATAAATTATAAATTTATATAAATTTAAATTTAACATAAAATATATATATATATGTATAAAATAAAAAATTAATATAAAGAAAACTTAACAATTTAACTATAGATTTAATTTGACTTTGATTAAGTGTCGCATGCTAATTTAAACTATTTTAAAGTTAAGCTTTAAGCTCTACATGCCAGCTTCAAGCTTTTGCAATTCGAAAGCACATTAATGTCGCTTGACAAAATTGTAATTCAAGTCAAATAACAAGAGTTGCAACAATTTACTTTGATGCTGTTGGGAATGCAACAGACAGCAACCAATTTGCCACACGAAAAACAAACATGTTGTCAATGTTGTCAGTTGCAATTAATTGCCAACGAGTGAGAGTAACAGCAACAACAACAACAGCAACAACAACAACAAACATCTTTCGCATGCTCGTAATGGCATTTAAAAGTCGACAGCAAAGTGACAAACAACAGCGTCGAATGAGGAAGATGACAAAAATGCAATAGAAAGAGCAGCAACAACAACAGTGCAACATGATGAAACGACAATAACAACAAGAGCAATGGCAACTGTAATGACCACAATGTCAACGTTGGCTAAGTGACAATAACAAGAACAACAACAGATGCAACACATCGATAACTAAAATTCGAACTGTTCTTTTAGCCTGTTATTGTCATAGAAATGTCACAAGGGAGTGCTTGATTCATAGATATTCTGCACTAAGTTTAAAGATACTACCTTGACGTATACTTAATATTTTGCATTTTTATTTAAGACTCATGCTTTATACATAGTTATTCTAAGTGAGTAAAGTAAGTAAAGATACTCCAAAACGTATACTTAATATTTTACGTTTCAATTTAGAATTTATGCTTTATTCAAAGCTATTCTGTACTAAATTTAGAGATATTCCAACGCGTATACTTAATATTTTACATTCCCATTTAAAACTCATTTAAACACGCTTTAAGCTATGCAACGCTAGGTGGCGCCAGTTAATAGTTGCCCTGTAGGAAATTCTTGTATAACTTTTGACTTTATTGTATTATTTAAAGGAGGATTTCAAGTTTGCTTTAAATTACTTATATTTATATATATTTATATTCAAGTTAAATAAAAAAAAAAAACAAATATATATATATTCGTGTTAATATTTATTTTTCTGCCATTTAAAGCAAATAAAATTAAAATAAATATATGTAGTATGTGTTTTTTGTGCAAATTTAAGCAAGCTTTGAGAATTGTTCATATAATTAAATTTTTTATGTGTGAAAAACGAGATCGAAGTGAAATTTCAATATAAAACTCAATCTGCAGCATGAAATAACTTCCAAATTTAGACGCTCTAGCTCTTATAGTTTCTGATATCTTAAAGTCAACTACTTAAGCGATTTAAGCATATTCATTGTACAGGCTGGGTCAAAATTAATCACCCTATAGCTTTTTCCAATACGGTGATTACTTTTGCCCCAACCTGTAACTTTAAAGATACTTCTTATAGGGCATACTAGATTTCTTCTATCTGTTCTCGATCAGTTTCAAAGGACATACATAGGTAAAGAGTATTTTTTAGTAGTGTCAATTTGATGATAAATGCAAAGAGCAACTCTATGAGTATGACTAATAATTGTTGTCAAATCATTGGTCAATTTAAAATATATCTTAGCCTATTAACAGCTCTTATCTTTGACTCTAACGAAATACAATGGAATTATTCTTGGAAATCTTCCAGCAAGTGTTGACTCACATTTATAATACATAAACTACTGATAATTGATAAGTATCAATTGAGTGAGTCATTAAGTAGGTGATTAGGTTAATGTTAGTAAACAGTTATAAAGATACTACTATTACGAGTACTCCTCCTCGTATCTATTCATAACTAGTCTAAGTATTGCTCTCAAATGCTTCGCTTAACCTCCAGCGCAAATCATTTTGCAGTTATAATGCACATAATTTAGTTGTTTTGCGGTTTTTTTTCGAGTGTTTTCTGTCTGTCTGACAGACTGACTGACATTCAGAAACACACTCAAAGCACACACACACACACACACACACACTTGTCGCTGGCCCCTAACTAACACAAAAAAAAAAAGCTCAGCTAACTAAGCCGCTGTTTGTCGCCTGCCGCCTGCTGCCTGCCGCCCGCCATTTGCAGTTTGTCTCTCTCAAAACGTGCCGCGCTGTCTCTTGAGCTCTCTCTTGAACCACCTACATACATAAGCATGTCAGTGGGTGAGTGTGTGTGTGTGTGTGTGTGTGTGTGTGTTTGTCTGTGTTTCAGCTCATTTGCTCAGCTGTGCCGCAGTTGCTGTAAGCTTGCATTTTAGCAACTAATTGTCTGAATATAAAACATATGCTTAAAACTGTTTAGCAGTTCTCACTCTCTGCTCTCGTTGTCTATCTCTCTCTCGCTCTCGCTCTCGCTCGCTGTCTCGTTCGCACGCATTACAAATATAAAGTGGGTCATGGATGAAAGAAAAAGCGTTTTATAAAGTGGGTCATGAATTTTGTTTCACTCACGTTCAAGTGTATTTCGATTGCTTCTCGTTGTTGTTGTTGCTGTTGTTGTTGTTATTGTTAGCTGTATTTTTTTTATTTTTGCAAATAAAAAATGTATAAAATATTTATATGTATGATTTGTCGCATGATTCAGTTATTTGTGTTTATTTTTTAGCTTATGATTATTGTTTATCTTGTCAATATTACTGTTGCCGGGCGGGGAATATCCCTGTAGAGGGGGGAAAGTGGGTGTGTCCGCAGCCCTGAAGCATAGTGTAGATATTTTTGTGCGGTCTTTCTTAATGTTAACTACTCTTGCAGTCTTTATTTAGTTTTAAAAAATAATTTAACGCTATTAATCTTATTATTTTAATTATTTAACTTTCTCTAAGAACTGTAGATCACTATTTTAAAAATGAAAATTAAATAAAAAAAATATCTAGAAGATCAGTTTTTTATTTTGCCAAATTAAATATGTGATCTATTTGTGGTTAAAACAATTATTTGACTTACTGTATAAGTAGGCATTAGTTAGATCAATAAAACATTAAGATAACATAGAAAAAGTCCGTTAAAAACTTAGATTTTATAGGAAAACTCTTTTGTTTTTACGCACAACTCAATTCCTTTAATTATCGCTAGAAAGTTGAATTGAAATTGTATAATTATAACATAAAACTGTTATACAAATGATAGATTAACAAGTAAAGTAAAGTTTACTGAAGAAAGTATTGTTTTTGGAGATATTCTTATTAAATGAGACTAATTTCTTTTACAAAATATGTATCAGAATGTCAAAAACATAGAAATGATCGGTTAAAAAGTAAGTTTTACTAAACAAAATTTAAAATATTCGAAATATGTTATTCCCCCCACCTTATTCTAAACAAATTGCACTCAAATTCATAGGAAAAAACTGTTGAAAATTGAATTTTGTTTGTTTCTTTTTCACACATATTTCAACTAAATTAAACAGATGCCTTTTTTATTGAGTTTAAACAGAATTACTTATTCACAGCAAATAGTTAGTACAAATTGCGAACGATCGTTTAATAAGCCTAGCTTTATTTTGGTCAATTCTAGTTTCAGTTTTACGGAAGCAACAATCTATGAATATTTGGTTATGATTATCAATATATAAGGCAAGGGAAATCTAACTAAGGTCAAATATAAGCACAAATCGGGCAAATCAACTGCAACAATGTAATAGACAACAGCAAAAACAGGGTCGTTCGCTTTCCGGCATCTCTTGCTCAGTCTAGCCATCTCTGTCTGTCTCTCTATTTACACACGTATAAACATATACATACTTATACAGTGTGACATTGTATAACCGGCCTCAGAAATCCACCTGCTGATAAAACTGCACTTTGTTTAGCTTTTGTTGTTGTTATTGTTGTCTGAGTGGTTGCATTTGTTGATGTTGTTATTGTTGTTGTCGTCATCGTCACTATAGCGAAATAATGTCAGTGGGTCAGAGTCGATTTAGCATTTTGCGGCATTTTATTATTGTTGTCGTTGTTATTGTTGTTGTTGTTATTGTTGTTGTTGATGTTGCTAGACACTCTAGCTAAGGTTAGACGCGAATGAAAAAAAACGAAAAGACAGCTGTTTTGTGTGTTCAACTGCGATTACTACTAAATACGGTCACACTCCGAAACAAGCTGAGTTAACAGTTTGTAGAGAGCGCCATGTTTGCATACTATGCAACAAAATGGTGTACGCTCGATATTTTTTATTGTTTTAGTAGTTTAAACGATAACTAATGAAAAACTATCGTGTATATCGAGAGCAATGCGTTGATCGTTTTTGTGCCATTCACATGCGTTCCTTTTAGTTATGTCCCTCAAGCTCATTTCATTGGTTCGTTTCATTTCCCATTTGTTCGCTGAGTTTATTTGTGGCCCATCTTCCTTTAGTTCCAATCTCATTTCCTTAGTTCATTTGGTTTTCAAACTGCATTAGTTCAGTTTGTTTTAGTTCCAAGTTTATGAGTTTGGTTAATTTCATACTGTTTCTCATTATTTTGCTACTTTTAACTCCCTTTCTACTACACTTTCTTGTCTATTTAGTTGCTAATGATTATTAGAATAAGTTTAAATAAAAAAATAATAATCTAAGATTCACATTGGGTTTGTCAAAACAATTACTTTACTAACTGTACATATGTACATATATTTTTCTGACAGACAATTAACATGTTAAAATATTATTTGATTGGCCGTTTTTTTATTTTTTCTTTTCTTGTTTAAAAGCTTGTTGAGCAGTTTTTTTTTAACAATTAAGTTTATATTTCTTTCAAGTTTGTGTTTCTCAGACTTTTTGGCTGTGATTCAAGGAAAAACGCAAACTGCAAAACTTTTAATTGATGAACAAATAAAAATAATAAGCTAACCTTCATAATAATAATGTTGTTGTTGTTGTTTTTGTTTTTGTGTATTTTGCATTTTGTTAACATACATATCATAAAGCTGACGAAGACCAACTTTTTCTTTGGTTTATTTTAAAGATTGTTTCTTGCCATCTCGAGTTTTTCATTGCAAAGAATATTGTTTTACTCACCTGCAAAGAGAAAGAACAGAGAAAAAACATGATTAATACATTGACAGATAATGGAAGTGTATGTAAGATATATTTTAATATAATTACATATTATATTTAAATGCTAAAGAAAGCAAAAAAACATAATAATGTCTATAAAGTAGATTTCTAAAGAGAGAAACAGAAAATGCTAACATTAAACATCTTCAGCGCTGTTAATTAACAACTCTGTTAGTTAACATAACACAGAACAGCAGTGCAATGAATTAACACTGCTAACAGCTGTTAAGCACAACTGCAATTTAGCATACATTGAAATGTTATCAAGTCTTAAGCAGTTCTGCAGTTTAACAGTCGCTGTTAGCTCGAAATGTTAAGATGTTGTAAGCAGCAGACGTAATTTAATTTGAATTTTTATTATAATACCCTTGCAAAAGATATTAAAAATTTGTTGTGAAATATGTTAGGCATTGAATAATGCCGGAGCTTACAATATAAATATAAATAAAAGTATTTTTAATCAGACTGATAAGCTAAGTTGTTATAGACATGACTGTGTGTATTAATAATAAATATTGTTGTCGAAATAAGACAAATCATAAAACTATTTCATATTGAGTTTTTGTATATAAAGCTTTAAATGTTAGTAAAGGTATTACTGTTAAAATTACAGAGCTCCAGTTATAATCTATCCAACCAGCTTCATAGATATCTGACTAGTATTTCATTTGGCTGTTGACATAGAAACAATCGGTTAATAAATTTGTTTTTCTTTTAAAAACATTCTTTGCTTTTCGAAATCTCTATCAATAGTAACTTCCACAATTACTAATCAAGTTTCAAATACTAATCAGGTTTATAAAATAGAGTTATTATAGAAATAATCTCTCTTTTAGTTATTTTCATATCAAAAGTACAAAATTTTGCTAGAAATATTATGATATCATTGTATTTACCAGGGAATCTTCCATTTTATACATTATAATACATATTTGGCTATTCCAAAAGTCTGTTAGGGTATTAGCCAATTCGTTGTTGTTGATTATCTTCTATCATTCCTTTGAAATATTGAATTACAAGCTAAGCCTCTGGTATCACCGTTTAGTAGGCTTTGCTTTGCTTTTCTCATCTCTTCTCTTCTCATCTCTCCTCTCCCTTCTCTTCTGTTATTTTCCGCTATGTGAGGTTAGGTTCGCTACGGTTTCTATGCTGCTTTTGTTAGGTTAGGTTCACTTCGCTTTTTGCTGTTCTTTCTGTGATTTTTCTACCGGATTACAATTGTTTACATACACGACTGCACATTGTGACAGTTTCCACAGTTTGCTGCGGCATTTTGCAATTGTTGTCTGGGCGTTCTCCCCTTCTTCTTCTACTTCTGCTGCTTCTTCTTCTTATTCCTGTCATATCCTTTTAAGCCCCATACACACACAAACACACACACACTCATACAGATGTAATTGTGCGAGTTCTATTGACTGCCTTCATTTTTTGTTGTTGCCGTTGTTGTGTTTGCTGAACGTATAAGTTTACAACAAGCACTTTTTTTTCTATTTGCATGTGTGTGTGCGTATATGTCTGGCAGCCACTGTGTCTAACGTTTCACTTTATGCTCGCATTTCCATCTGCTGTTGCTGCCCCACTTTTCGCCCCTTTTCGCCCCTCTTTCATCCCTTTCATTTCACATTTGCCAGTCGCATTTTTACTTTACTCTTTCCACATGTATTTTTTCCACAGTTTTTACAATTTTCCACTCAATGAGCTTGCTTGTGTGTGTGTGTGTGGAAGCTGAGGGATTTCCCCATTATCAGTTGGACCGCAATAACTATTCGTAAAAGCACTTTTTTATTGGTTTTTCCAGAGTTTTCGACAGTTGAACGGCAGGTGCAATGAAAAATCCCATGGCTAAATCAATAAGCTACAGTTGCAGATACAAATACAGTTGCAGTTACAGATATAAAGCAACAGATGCAGATAAAGATACATATACACCTATGGATTTATAGATATTAATACTATTTCAGAGTGGCCCATTTTAGTAAAATGTTTAAAGGTATAAAATACATTTATTTATTAAAGTTTAAACTGGCGCCATCTGGTGTTCGTATTTTGAATTATATATATAATTTTCAAGTTATAAATTAGTTTTAAAATAAGTAAAAATGTCAACTGCAGTAATAAGATACATACTACATACATATATAGATAAATACGGCATTAATTTCAACAGTGCACTTCGTTAGTTTAGAAACAGTTTCCCTATTTAACAGTTTGACAAGCTCTTTATAATATTTTTGTTGTCTCTTTCATTCTCTTTTCAATTTGCAGCTGCTGTTGTTGGTTTAATTCCATGCAAATTTAATTAAATGGACTTTTCTGCCATTGCCGTTGTTTTGTTTGTAAGTCGAGCTGCTGCTGTGGCAATAAGAAAGAAAGAGAGGGAGAGAGAGAGAGAGAAAGGGAGAGAGAGGGGGACAGTGTCAAGTTAATTAAGTTGAGCCAAAGCAAAGCTGGGAGAAAAAGGGCAAATGGCAAAAAAAGGGTTAACCAGTTGAACTTAAACAACAGTTGTCAGTTTTGTGTTAAATTGAATTATGATCGTTGCTGCTCAGCTCAGCTGAGCTGTCAAGTGAAACACCCTGTATAATTGTAGTCTGTACCTATCTCTCTCTCTCTGTCTCTTTCTGTATGTCGGAATGTTAAGTTAACTCTTTGTAACTTCAAAAGCTAGTTAACATAACCAACACGTGCAGCACAGATAGATTATGTTAAGTGCTGTTAATTAACATAGCATAGCAGGCAGTCTAACACTGTTGGTTAACATCATCAAAGAAGTGCAGTGCGGTTAATTACCACTGCTTAGTGATCTGCTTGCATCACTCACACACACATATTAAGCAGTGCTGCAGTTTAACACTCACACTTGGTACATTTGGTACATTTGCACCTAAGCGGGTACATTTCGTATTCGTTGGTATTTTATAAAATTACAACTGTATTCAACAGGCGTGGCAATGTTACGCTGCCAAGTGGAGCACCCTGTATATGCTCAAAGACTGTTCCCATCTCTCACACTCTTGCTATTTGTCAATGGTAACGTAATTCGATATGATGCCGCTTTTAAATATTCTCTTTGCTCTGCGTTGTAGCTGCCAAATTAATTACAGAGCGCTGCACCAAAACGGATGAACGGATTGATGGAGCTACGAAAAGCAAGAGACGATGGCAGGAAGAAAGAGTTGAAGGAAGGGGGGGGGGGTTGTGGGTAAGCGGCGGAGCAAAACCAACAAAACGCAACGGTTGTGAGCTTTGAGCTCAGAGAGGCGGCAACCGGCAACCGGCAACGCCTTTTTCCACTACATACTAAGCTACAATGCTCGACTAGCAGATGACCTGTAAATAGGTCAGACATTAATTGAATGTTCAGCTCAAGATTCTCTCTGAGAAGATACATGAAAAGAAACTACAGACAAAGCATACTTTACAGGGTATGCTTATGAAATTGCTAAACCAATAGATATGGATATATTATAAATCCTAACACTTATAAACTGAGGACATTCAAACTGCCGTACACATTCGATAACTAATTGTGCGTAAATTTCATTTATATATTATATTACTTTCATAAAAATAACAGGGTATACATTAGTCATGCCTTAGAGTTCAGTCATTTCATGGACAGTAGGTAGCCGAGTTGAAAACTCATGTCGGCTTCTTTTACAAACATGATTTTGGCAAACAAAGTTCTGTATTCTGTTCTACTTTAAATGTTCTTTGAGTTTTGTAGGCAAAGATCCTTTATATTCCTTCTTCTTCTTCCTCGTCTACTTCTTCTTCTTTTTCTGGCAAGATCGACACACAGCTGCTGTGTCCTTTGTCTCATTTGATCCTTTGTCTACGCTTTGCTGTCGATCATCAGGCGAGACGAGACGAGGCGTTGTTGACAATGAAAGGATTGTGTAGTATGAGGAAGAGACTGGCAATGGAAATATATTATGTATAGGTAGCATGTAATACTTGTAGAGGATTTGTGTTCATAATTTATTATTAATAAACAAGGCAATTTATTACTTATAAACATACATATATATATTTATAATATGCAACAAATTCATTTTTAAAGCAATTAATTGATTTTACTTTATTTATTTATATAGAAAAAACCACTAGAAAACTATATATAAGACTTGATTAATTAAATTAAACTATTATATTATTATATTAAATAATTATTATTATATGTCTATTATGTTACTATACAGAATAAACTCTTTTGTTTATGAAAACAATTACTTTACTAACTATAATATATATCTATAACTATATCTAACTATAATAACTATAATATATATCTGTTATTCTATGTATGTACAATATTCTGTAGTGTTTAACATTATTTTAACAACACTCCGCTGTTAAGCTAAGTTTCTAATGTTAAGTTAACATATCGCTATTAACACTAAAGCTAGTTACATATATACAATTACATTATGTTAACATTTCTATGTTAATTCACATAGTTCAGTTGACTTTGTTAACTTTATCTTTGGCCTATCACCATAACTTTAGCAAAATGAAGTGTATAGATAATATATTATTTGTATAATTTGCATATTATATATGAAATTATAAAATACATTCAGAGTATCACTTGAATTTAAATTCATTAGTAAATTATTACTAAATTTACTAAATTATCCTAATTTATATGTATATCCTAATTTAGCTTACCTTAAATGTATTTCCTTCTTACAACTTGCCTAGTTTTGTTTACCTAATTTTTATGCCCACTTTTAGTAGGCATAGTATGTAGTATTTGCCAAAAATGTTGCATATGTCACTATTTTATACCCCTTTAACTATTACACTGTTTGCCAAAAATTGCTTACACCCACGCGATCCATAAGAATTATTCAAATTATATTTACAACATTAACGGCCATTAACTTCCTTGTGCTTCACACGCTTCTAAAAAGGCGCTCATTACATTTGTCGACCGCCATCATAAGTTTACAAGCAAGCAA
This sequence comes from Drosophila histrio, assembly GCA_958299025.2. Taxonomy (NCBI): domain Eukaryota; kingdom Metazoa; phylum Arthropoda; class Insecta; order Diptera; family Drosophilidae; genus Drosophila; species Drosophila histrio. The sequence continues at coordinate 19,595,344 of OY282580.2, forward strand.
GTGTGTGTGTGTGTATGTGTGTGTATATTCTGAGTCAGCTTTATGAGCTAGCGTATCGAAAGCTTTAGCGACGAGCTAATCTCAGTTATTTGAGCTTGTTCTTTTGCCGGTTTCACTCGTTTTTGGATTTCTTACGTTCTGCGTTCTTCAGCGAACGCAACTTGAAATTAAATGCGCAGTAAATTACGCAATTTTATGCTTCGTTAAGTTTGCTTGCTGGGTTTTTTTTTCAGATATTTTCTTCATTTTGTGCTTTATTACACATTTGCCATGGCAATCACAACGAGCCAAAAGAAAGAAAAGAAATAAGTGCAAAGGAAAGAAAAGACTTGCAAACGCTCAAAGAACAACGACATTTTTGACAGGCACTGCATTAATTACACATACAGTTAGTCAAGTAATTGTTTTGACAATATGAAAATTTTACAGACATATGTACATATATTTAATATGTTGCTAAATTTCTTAGAACAAGTTAAAAACAAGAGATTTATTGTGAATTTTACATCTGGTCAAAATAATTACTTGACTAACTGTATGTAGAACTGCTCAATCATGTTTTGTAATCAGTGTTGCCAACTTATTGGCGTCTAAGAAAGCTATATGAACGTTTATAAAGGCTAGAAATAGCTAGAAAATGTTCAAGAATGCCTGATATATCTTTGTGATTTTTTCAATTTACATTTAAATTTTGTTTATTTTATTTATTTATATATTTATATTAAATATTTTTCATTTTAGGCAACGATTTCTCATGTAAAACTCCAGATTTGTCGTGAAAATAGCTAACTTGGCAGCACTGTTCATAATATGCTGCTTTCTTTTGCACAGCAACAACAACAAGCACTTCAAAGCTCTCGCACTCTCTCTCTCTCTCTTTCTCTCGCTCTGTGGTCCTACCCCAATATTAGAACAGTCGCCGCATAATGCAACGGTTAACATTGCCGCAGGGTATATTCTGCTGCTGTTGCTGCTGTTGCTACTGCTGCTGATGCAGTTGCACTCGAAAACCAAAAGACTTGCATAACAAATTCTTAATTGTGCAACAGACGCATGCTCTGTCTCACTCACTCCCTCTCTCGCTTACACTCACACTCATACTCTTACTCAATCTCGTTCACATTGAAAACTTGTCCGTTCACTGCTTTGTGCTGCTGCTGCTTCGCCCTGCAGCTTTATTGCGGAAATATGTCAACGCTGTTGCCGTTGTAGTCGTTGCTGCTGTTGTTGTTGTTGTTCTTTGTACTGCTTCTGTTGTTTTGAAGTTGAAGTTTGCCTCTGCTTTTGCTTCTGCTTCTGTTTCTGTTGCTGCCTGCGGTTGTTGGGTTAGGTGAGGTTCTCTACACACACACACACACATGCAGTGACATAAAAGCATGTCACGCATAGTGTAATTTCATGTGACGTAAATACGTAAATGCAAAAATATGTTAAACCTGATGTAGATTAAAAAAAACAACAAACTCTTACAGTTGCGTTGTTAAAATTAAACTCTCAATGCAGTAGAAGTTAAAAGCAGTGCAAAACCATTTCTATTGCAAGCAGTCGATCTTTTGTAAAATTTTAACTCAAATGAAGCTCATCGATTTCTGCACTCGGCATAAATAAAATATTTGTATGTCACAAATGTTAACAAAACGAAAGCTGACAGCTTAGGCACAAATTCACACACAAAATTATTTATCAGCAAAATGGTTATAAATTTAAGCCGACAGAGTGTAAAATGTACAATGTGCTAACGCCCCATCCATTATGCAGATTGACTGCATGTGAACGTAACTACATGTTAAACTTATCGCTGTCATCATCGTACAACAGTTTACGGAATAATAAACTGGAGTAGCGACAATAACAACAATAGCAGCAGCAGCAACAGCAACAACAGCAACAGCAACAACAAGAACTAGCGCAAAAGCGTGAGAACTTGTGGGCCAACAAGCAGTTGCCAGTGTGCGTAAGCAGTGCCAGTGAACGGAAGTGTGGATTAGAGGGGATGCAGTGCAAAGCCATTGCAAGCAGTGCGTATGTCACAGGGTATTCATTCTCTTATGCTGGGAAAACGCTGCGAATGAGAGTCGTAAACATTGTGAAACGGTAAAATTTAATTTAATAGTACTATGTAGTTAGTACTGCTTTACTTACTTACTTACGAGCAGTTTAATATGCATGCAAAGTTGGCAACAACAAATCGCCGCACTGCCCACTTAAACAAGTACAGTTAACATAATGATGAAAAGTAAACATCAAATGAGGCAGCAGTAAACAAAGATACAAAACAAAAGAAAACCAATTGAAATGATGGCATAATTTGCGACATGTCAAATTGCATGAAACTTAACGGCAATTTCTAAATTATTGCCGAGTTGTAAAGTAAACAACAACCGTAAAATATAAGTTGTTAAATTAAGTCAAATTACGGCGAATAAAAGTAAAGCGAAAGGTGCAGTGAGATGGAAAGAGACAGGTAGTCAGATAGAAAGAAACAGGCAGTGAGAATGGGAGAGAGAGAGTGGAAGAGAGAGTAAGAGGGGGAGGGCTGAGAGGGGGAGGGAGAGAGTGGGAGAGAGAGTAAGAGAGGGTGGGCTGAGAGGGGGAGGGAGATAAATAACAAAGGAAACAAAGACATAAGAAAATAAATAAGGTAAGGAAGAGAGTGAGGAAAAATTATATTGATACGATCTCTCTTTCTATATATATATATATAGGAATAGAGAGAAAGAGAAAGCAAGAGAGGGAGTGAGGGAGAGAGAGGTAGAGGGAGAGAGAGGTAGAGATAGATATATAGATAGATAGATAGATAGTTAGATAGATAAATAGATAAATAGATAGATAGATAGATAGATAGATAGATATATAGATATAGAGATATAGATATAGATATAGATATAAATATAGATATAGATATAGATATAGATATAGATATAGATATGGATATAGATATAGATATAGATATACATAGATATAGATATAGATATAGATATAGATATAGATATAGATATAGATATAGATATAGATATAGATATAGATATAGATAGATGTATAAAGATAGAGATATTCTACATACTATACATATAAATTTTATAAGGATCCTAATGTTTTTTATATTTTAATTGATATTTTGTTTCAAACTCAAACTAGGAAAGATTATTATCTATAATAAATATTCACATATATCAGGGAATTCAAATAATTGGCAACTTCGTTGGAAAATTGTGAATTTTATTTATTCGACTGCCTTTAAAATTGAACTACAATGAATAATTGTTCCATAGATCTTTGTAAAAGCCGCTTTGATGTATAAACTATTGGAAAACTCTTATATGCAAGTTATTTCACTTAAATATTAAATCAACTACGAAAATTTCACACAACAGGCAATAAATTTGTATTGTAGCTTTACTGATTTTAGCAAATAACTTAATATTTCACTTTTAAGTAAGTTTAAAATTGTATATTTTTATATCTTATAATATAAGATATACAATTGTAAGTTTTGGCAACCTTTTCAATAGATTCTAGTTTTTCAATAGTTAGTTCTAGTTCTTTTCAATAGTTTTTAGCTGTCTGGACGTTTGTGTATTTATTGGTTATCATTTCTAGAGTTTTATTAATTTAATATCATATTTAGTTTAATTTAATTTAATTGTATTATATATATTTCTTTATTTTTGTTATATATTTTAAACACATCAACTTTTAATTGAGTCCATTTAGCTATCTATTAAATTACTAATTTATTGTTATATGTAAATATGCTTCAAATTTCGTTTGCCTTATTAAAAGATCAAAAGAATCGAAATTGAAATTAAGTACGAATTGCATAAGGTGTAATTTCGCCTGTAGAACGACTGCGATTAATTTGCCGCTGACAGGGAGTAGACCTTATCAAAGAAACGCAGGTCAAACGAGTCGAAGTCAAGCAAAGGTCTTAGCTATTTTTAAAAACGTTGTTAAAACAACAAAAATAAATAAACAAAATAAAAACAAAACAAAAAGGAAAAACAACAAATGGAGCAGGCAAATATTGAAAGAACAAAACTGTACAAGTTTTGGAAATACATACATATATCAAATGTATTTACATATATAGTACATACATACATAAGTAAATATATGTAGTATATGGAGTAATTTCATAGGATGCGTCACTTTTTTGACGGGTTCATTGAACCCGAGACGGACTTTTACTCGTAGTTGACTCTATGAGTAATAAACGGGGCCACAAATACGACTAAAAACCGCCTCATTGGCAAATATTTGCATTCATTGCGAGGAGGCGCACGCCGCACAACATAAATAACAACAACAAACAACAACAACAAAACAACAACAAAACAACAAGTAAAACATCACAAAATATAAACAAAAATTTAAACAAAATGCAATAAGGAAATGCGCCTCGGGTTCGTCATGTGGAAATGTTTATGGAGGAACTCTTAAGCTAACTGACGATTACTTTGTGCCAAATATGCAAAATACACAATACACACTGATAAATTGCTTAATTTTAACTTCTGCATAACAAGTGGGTAAGTGGCAGTTGTGGGGGCATGAGAGACTCAGAGATACCCTGCAATCGCTTTTATTTATTTATTCTTATTTACATAGATGTCAAACAGTCTCTATTACGAATACAAAGAAGTACAAAGAAGTTATCTTTATAGCGAATACATTTCCAGAAGACTGCAATAGCTGTTGAATTTTCTATATAACGCAGTTTATTTTTGTTCGCTATATAGAAGTTTGACTGTAGTATACTTCATTTAAATATTAACAATCGTTTTGTCCATTCAAACTGCTTTCAGCTTTGGTAAAAACGGAGTTGACAGATCAGTGATGGGCAAACGCCAAGTTTTGAGCCCGCAAAGTAATCGATAGTTATCGATACGCTTATTCTGGCGTTGCCAGAAAGTGTTAGTTGCATAACTTTTGTGTTTATAAAGCGATTGCAATGAAATTTTCAGATTAACAATGAAATTACAGCCTTGAGCTTGTCTGTATATTCTATATATTTATTTATACATATAACCACAATATAACTATAAATATATAACTATATATACAACTTTATATATATATATATACATATAACTATATATAAAACTATATAAAACTCTGTTTGATTAACGAGCTATTCTATAAACCTCTACAGAGACTCTGCAACAAGGTCTACACATTTACTTGCATTCAAACGAGTCTCTAAAACTAATTTAAAGTTAAATTCACATACAAACAAGCAGTTTGCTAGCAATGGTCGCTAGGTGGCGACACACTGGGGAAAATTGTTAATTTAAATAACTTCTGTATGAGTTTTTAACATAACATATGCAGAATATAGAAAAAGAGTGCACAAATTTAATTGAAGTCAGGAATACAGCTACAAAACTTGTTGCATTAAAATTGTTATTGAAAACAAACTTGTTGTTCCAATAACATATCAAATTCTTGTGTCTCCTTCTCATCTCTTCTTCTCTTTAACATCACGGGAATTCTCAACATTCTTACACAGACAGACAGATATCATCGTAAATCTCGGCTAATCAAGACAATGTTGGCAATTGCCTGTTTCTAACATTTTCCAAGGAAAAAAAAAGTAAGATTTACCACAGAAATAGCCTCAATGGAAGTGCTAAAAGTAATGTTCTTTTTATTTGTTGTTGTTCTTGTTGAGAATGCGTCTGCATATTATTTTTGTTGTTGTTGTTGTTTTCGGGGGAAAATAGGGTAATTACATTTTTTTGTGGCTCATAAAAAAACGTATGCTAGAATTTCATTTTTTTTTTAGACAACCATTTCAAGTGTCCGAATTGCCAGTCCTTAGAAATGGACGACAATAAAAGAAGAGTTGCAGAGGGGAAAGGAAAAGAAGAAGAAAACAGCGAAAATACATCTATAATAAAAATGAAATGTAGCTGATGAAAAGTGCTTGGAAATTAAATGGAATTGCATTAGGTGATTAAATGCGATTAACTGCAGACTCAGTTAAATACAAAAAAATAAAAAAAACCAAAGCAAAAAATGCTCTACGTTTAAATGAAAGTGAGGAGAAAGTAGTAGGGTAAATTAACTAGAGGGAGAGGTATATTAGTAGCAGATATAATTAGACATCTTGTGGAGAAATCAAAGCTTCATAGCTATTGCTTCTCAATAAGTTTTCTTTATAGAATACCTGAGTTTGCCGCACAGAAATACGAGCTATCTATTAGCACAGGAGGAGTAGGAATTTTGAGAAACAATAGCATAATATTTTAATAATATAAGAATACTAATAACAAGCCGATCAGTCGACAGTAGGATACCCTGTGCAGGTCTTAAAATAAAAGTATTTTCATTATAATGGGCTTTAAATATATCGCTTGAAGTCGATTTTGCTTGCATCGATAGTAGGTAGCTTGCGATAGTCTGGCAACACTGGACTGCGGCTGTTGATTGTTTATGTTTAGTTCGTTATATCGTCGCCGTGGCGCAGCGACCGCGCTGCTACTGCGCTGCTACTGCGCTGCGACGCATCTGCTGCGCTGCATAAATTTGTTTCTTGAATAACTTCTGAGTTCAATATCCGATCTCTCTGAAATTTGTAGCACACATTGAAAGTAGTAGACTTACCATGTGTGCCAAATCTCAAATCTCTAGCTATAAAACTGCTGTTGTTATCAGCTTTTTCGAGTTATGGGCGAAGGGGGCGTGGCATCGCGATGAAATTTATAGGACACATTAAACCTAAGGTTTTTATGATGTGTGCCAAATCTCAAGTCTCTAGCTTTAACATTGCTTATGTTATGATGATTTTTCTAATTTTAAAACCAACGGGACTTGATATCGAAAATCGAAAATCAACCTGTTCTGCGTATGGTATTCAGGAATCTACATTCCAAATTTAAAGTCTCTAGCTCTTATAGTTGCTGAGATCTACGCGTTCATACAGACGGACGGACGGACAGACGGACGAACAGACGGACAGACTGGCGGACAGCTGTCAATCGACTCGGCTATTGATACCGATTCAGAATATATATACTTTATATGGTCGGAGGTGCTTCCTTCTGCCTCTTACATACATTCACACAAATTCATTATACCCTTTTTTGCCCATTTTTAATGGGCACAGGGTATAAAAATATCAATAAAGAGTTCATTGCAGAAATTCCTTAATCAATCTTTGCCAATCTCCCTCATCAGTACCATTTGAGCTAGCTTACCCAACGATCCAAGCTTGTTCTCTATGTTGTGCTGCTAGAATCAGTTGAGAATTTTAAGGGAGGAAGATAGAAAAATGGACTGAAAGTTGTGCTCACTTCTTTGTGTGTTGTTGTAGTTGTTGTAGTTCCCGTAGCTGATTTTTAATAATTATTTAAAAGCTGTTCCTTAATTCTTTCTTGCCATAGCTGGTCTTATGATATACTTTCGTCTACGATTTGCAACTACAATAACTCTTTAAAGCCGAATCCAGCAAGCATACTAAAAGAGTGTAATAAATAGACAAATGCATAAATTAATTAACAATTGCCATTGTTGACAAGCGTTTGGCCAAAAGCGTAAATACTATTAAACTCTAGTCATTCTTGGCCGCCCACATACCACCAAAAAAAAGAGATTAATCTGCTGTGTAAATATGCTGCACGTAGTATTTCACCCTCGACAGATTTGAGGGGTTGACCTCAAACCTCACAATTCCAAACAACAACAACAACAACAACTCGACGCCCCAACGACGATCGTGACCCAAAGTCAGATTACAGAACAACAAATTTTCTTAATGCGCTTGTCCGTTTTGGCCCAAAAGAATAAGCTTTGACCGCAATTAATTTTCATTACATGGCAATAAGCAAAATTAAACACGAATCAAGTAGCTCGAGGGAGGGAGGGAGGAGATGGAATGATGGGATGACAGAAAGAACTGTCCAATGGCTGCAACGTGTTGACATTAACAATTTATACGATTTCTTTCACTGAGTTAATAGTAGGCGACATCACGAATGAGAAATTGACACTAGAGGTCAAACAAAAGTACGAAACTTACGCTTTTATTCTATATACTACTTAGTAATCAGTGGATGCTGAGCATAGTTGAGGTTTAAGTCAAGTCAAGTTTGCTTACCTGTAATTAAAGAAAAGTAAAAGCAATTAGTTAAAGTCAAGGCACATAACAATTACAACTAGATTTGATTGATAAACCATTAATTAATTAAATTACTTATTTAAAATAAACAGTCTTCAATATTAATTTCATTTTAATGAATTACAAAAACCACAAATTAAGAATAAAATGTAAAGAAGCCTAAATATGAATTATGAATGAAAACAAAGGAATACAAAAACTTTTAAATAGAAGTAAGAACCACATTTAATTATTTATCTATTTAGTTAAAATATTAAACAATGCAAAATAGTAAAATATTGAATTTTCTTTTGTATTTCTTCCATTCTCTATATTTTTTCTTTTATTACATTTATCTAATTAGAGATTCTTCATTTTTATCTATTAATTACCCAAATAAAAACGTCTACAGGAGGTAAAACTCTAGTGACGAAATCTTCTTCAAGTCCCAAGTTGATTGTCAGTTTATTTGTTAACTGTTTTGTATGTAAACTATTTAGAGTTTGCTTAACTTAATTTCCCATTATTTATTTCTATATTTTTCCTTTTATTACATTTATCTTATTAGAGATTGCAAATTTATATGTATTAACTACCCGGGAAAAACCTCTACTCAAGATAAAACTATAGTGACGAAAGCTTGTTCAAGACCCAAGTTAATTGTCAGTTTATATTTCCACTGTTTTGTATGTAAACTATTTAGAGTTTGCTTAACTTAATTTCCCATTATTTAAGCTATAAAATTCGAATACAAATCGAATATTTTTTATTAATAATATGCAGTAAATATCAAAAGGCAAGAAATTAGCGATATTTGAAACACTTTACTATGTCTTTATTGCATAAGCAAAGATATCAGCAATAAATGAATAAAATTACTAATAATCTAAGCATAAAGGAACTAATTAACACACACACACACACACTCTCACACACACACTATACGCACTTAACCCTGAAAATCAAACAAAAATAAATACACAACAGAAACCAACAAAAAAAAAACACTCAAAACATTCACAAACAAGCAAATAGTAGCATAAACGGAGTCTATTTTTAAACTGTTTGAAATCAAATTGAATGATTTGAATGCCGCACATATTCATACCAAAGAAATTAGTCATAGTATATTCATTTGCTGCTGAATTGAGTGCGAAATATATATTCATGAATGTCTAGTGAATATTTCACTCTATGTATATTCAAAAACTTGTTGATTGCCCAAAAATAAATAAATGATTGCATATTATGAACTTTAGCAACAATTGCCAATAACTTCAGGGACGCAGCTATTTCGCTGATTGATCAATCAGCTTGATTGATGAGTAGCTGAATTGCTGGAGAATAAAACTATAAAGAAGTAGTTTAGTTAACAAGTCTCTCAATATAAACATAAAGTAAGTAATTGAACTGATTGATTGACCGATTGAGACTTGATTGTTTGATGTCAACAACTGTAGGTCATTCAACTGTAGATTGATAAAGATACAAAATATGCCACTGTTTGATTAGATTACCAATTGGAATTGGAATTCATGTACTACTAGCTATTTCGCTGATTGATCAATCAGCTTGATTGATGAGTAGCTGAATTGCTGGAGAGTAAAACTACTAAGAAGTAGTTGAGTTGGTAAGTCTCTCAATATACTTACTTAATAATCAGGCAAGTAATTGAACTGTTTGATTGACCGATTGAGACTTGATTGTTTGCTGTCAACAACTGTAGGTCATTCAACTGTAGATTGATAAAGATACAAAATATGCCATTGCTTGATTAGATTACCAATTGGAATTGGAATTCATGTACTACTAGCTATTTCGCTGATTGATCAATCAGCTTGATTGATGAGTAGCTGAATTGCTAGAGAGTAAAACTACTAAGAAGTAGTTGAGTTGGTAAGTCTCTCAATATACTTACTTAATAATCAGGCAAGTAATTGAACTGTTTGATTGACCGATTGAGACTTGATTGTTTGCTGTCAACAACTGTAGGTCATTCAACTGTAGATTGATAAAGATACAAAATATGCCACTGCTTGATTAGGTTACCAATTGGAATTGGAATTCATGTACTACTAGCTATTTCGCTGATTGATCAATCAGCTAGATTGATGAGTAGCTGAATTGCTGGAGAATGAAACTACTAAGAAGTAGTTGAGTTGGCAGGTCTCTCTCTATATTTACTTAATAATAAAGTATGTAATTGAACTGATTGATTTACCGATTGAGACTTGATTGTTCGCTGTCAACAATATCGTTCATTCAACTGTAGATTGATAAAGATACAAAATATGCCACTGTTTGATTAGATTACCAATTGGAATTGGAATTCATATACTACTGTAGGCAGGTAAGAGAATTCAAAGTTAATGTCCTGCCCCGTTTAAGCGGTTCAATGAACCCAGAAAAAACTCAATTCATTCGCTAGTTCGCGCTTCTAAAAGCTACTTAAACAACAACAACAACAACAGCAATATTTTTCTGTATTTTGACATTGGCCACGCAATTTGGCCTGGTCCAAAACATGCTTCACTTTTTCCTTCTTTTCTTTTTTTTTTTTGCCTTCGGAAATAGTTATATTTACGCGTTGACGTCATCTACTACATAGAAAGAGTGGGGAAGGGGGAATGGGAAACACAAGTACACGACGACGAGGCTAAAACTGAAACCGAAAAGACCTTCTGTCGTTCTGGCGTTTTGTCGCTCTTGGACTGGTTTACTTTACTTGGGCCGCTCGCTTCGTTTACTGCCTACATTGAGTTGTTTGTTGTTGTTGTTATTATTGTTGCTGTTTCTTCTTTTTTTCCTGTTTTTTTTTCTTCTTTTTTTGATGGTCCCACGTCAATGGCTTATTGCTGTGGCAGCAATTTCTTGAGTTCCTGTTCGATTGCTTTAATTATGGCCACGTCATTTTCTTGTTTAACACTCTTGTTGCCAAGTGTAAGATCAATATAAGCTGGTTTACAAGTTGAGGTGGCAGATACGAAGAAGAAGTAGAAGAAGAAGAAGAAGAGACAGCCAAAGGACGCCTACAAACAAAACTGAGCAAAACTGATAATTGTGGCAAGTCAAAGAAAGAAATTGTGGCAAGTATATTCTAATGAAATTTCGCTTAATATTTCATTGATTGACAGAATGATTGAGTTTGATAGGTAATCAACAAATCAACTCTTTCCACTACAAAGTTTAGGTAAGTTTTTCACAATTACAAATATACATTTGTTGTCAATTAAGTGTAATTATATTTTTGGAAAACTATGCCAATTAATTTATTGATAATTTTATAATTCATGATGATGATGTAAAGAAGAATAGAAAGTATTTAAACTTTGTTTTTCACTGCATATCAACCATTAAGAGTTTTGTGTATTAAAAAAAATATAAATATATAAATAATAAAATAAAACTAGCTATAAAACTGCTCTTAGTATCAGCTTTTACCCATTGTAGGCGAAGGGGGCGTGACATCGCGATGAAATTTTCTGGGCACATTAAGCCAAAGTTTCTTATCATTTGTGCCAAATCTCTAGTCTCCAGTTTTAAAATTGCTTATGCTATGGAGATTTTTCTAATTTTAAAACCAACGGGACTTGATATCGAAAATTGAAAATAAACTTGATCTGCGTATGGTATTCAGGAACCTACATTCCAAATTTGAAGTCTCTAGCTCTTATAGTTGCTGAGATTCACGCGTTCATACAGACGGACGGACGGACAGACAGACGTACGGACGGACAGACAGACGGACAGGCGGACAGACGGACAGACAGACGGACAGGTGTCAATCGACTCGGCTATTGATACTGATCACGAATATATTCACTTTATAAAGTCGGAGATGCTTCCTTCTGCCTATTACATACATTATCACAAATTCATTATACCCTTTTTAGCCCATTTTTAATGGGCACAGGGTACACAAATATTGTACGAAATAATATATTAACTTATAGTATTATTCGAATATCAAAAATATTACTACAAATAAAATTACAAGTTAGTTTTAAAGCAAAAACTATAACTAGTGACTTATTTTGTTAACTATTAATATAAGCTAGTATGTAAATAATAAATAAATATTAATATTTATAAAAAAAATACTAATAATATGTATAAGCCGTATACACTTAAATTCTAACTGAATTATAGTTACAGTACGCTAAATAAATCTGTAAATAAATACAAATATCTATTTATTTCACATCTAATGAAGGAAAGCTCTAAAAAATACGCTTAGATCTTGGAAAATTTCTTGGAAATTTGCGTAATTGTTTACTTCTGTATTAAGACTCAATATAATAATAAAATATTGATTTTTAACAACTCTAAATTGTTTATTTAATTTAGAAACTGTCTTTGTTTTGCTTAGAATCGCAATTATTGATTTTATATCAAAAGTTTGACTCTTCGGGAAGTAGTTTTCTTTATTTTTCCCTGCGATAAGAAAAACTTTCCCCCGCTCTCTAAGTCTAAGTTATTAGACGGCTAATCGTACAGTTGTTGCCTCAATTATGGCAAGCAACTTTTGTGGCACGTGCAACTGTTTTCCGCTATTAAAACTACACGATAAGCAATCAGCGAATACCAAAAAAGAAAAACTCTTGAAGCTAACAAAAATATGAAATTAATTGCAGTATGTGTCAACACAACAAAAAATGAGAGCAATCACAGCAGAACATTTCCAACTAAGTCAGGATAATAGACTGACAGAGAGGTAGAGTTAAGGCCAGGACGCCAAGGACGACATGGTCTAATAAAATGCTCTCATGTCAGTGATAAATGAACAATTTATTAAATTACCACATCGCCAGCCAAATAGAAATCAGAGTGAAAGCTAAAACACCCCCCATGTGTGTTTTTGGGGAGGGGGAGGATTGTACATACTATATAAGTATAACATTGTGTGCCTAGCGTTGATTTATTGTCAAGGAAAGTGCTATAAATGGGGACAAATGAGTTTGTCTACAGCTGCCTTGACGAGGAGTCCTCCAGGCGTATTTAATGATGCGACAATCCTCATAAACATCTACAAACATTTTGGCAAAATGATGCAATAACTGTGCAAAACAGTTAACAAAGTTTGGGTATCAAACATGAATTTACAGCAATTATATGTAGAATATTCAATTTTTCATAATTTTTACTTTCTTAAGTATGAAAATTACAGTTTTATATGAAATTTCCATGCATATTATATAACTTTTATTGAGGAGGAGCTTAAAAAATTATTCTAAACTGTTTTAGATGATTTATCAGCTAACACTTAAGGGTTTTAAATTGTTGAAATCTGGAAAATATGTTTACTTTACTCTTAGACATATAAATAAATTATTTACCATTAGTTTTCAAATGTTTTAATTAAGAAAATAACTAAATTATGGCGTAATTCTTACAAAATTGCTTATACAACGGTTTTCTACACATTTCCCCAGCTTTTCTCTCAGTTGTTAATTACAGATTACGTATTTCCCTAATTAATTTATTAATTTTAAGTCTTAAAAGTCAAAATTACTATTTTTCACGTACTTTCATTGCATATTAAAGTACTTATAATAAAGAATTCTTCATGTAGTAGCTTTAAAATCATTCTAAACTGTTAATCATCTATTATTTAACACTGAAAGGGGTTAAAAATAGCTGAAATCTTATAAACATGTTTACTTTAATTTTAAAAAATTAACTAAATTATTTACCATTAATTTAAAAATGTTTTAATTGAGAAAATAACTAAATTAAAGCGTATTTTTTACAAAATTGCTTTTACAACAGTTTTTCATACATTTTCCACGCTTCTCTCTCAGCGGTTATTTAAGTATTACGCATTTCCATAATTTAATTATTAATAGACGGTCTCTATTATATTCTTGTATTTCTTATTTATTGGTAGATTAATCGAATTGATAAGTTTAGGGTTGTCGCACATCTCCACAAAATTGCCGTCTCTTTTATACGAATTCATCATCGACACAGTTTGAGGCGAATAACATTTTGTATAAGTGGCAACGCCTACAGATTGTCCTTTCACACACACACATATACACAGACGGGCGGCAGACAAAAATACCCAAAAGTATATTGCGAGATAAAAAGTTGACCAACGCTCTTGTGGTTGTAAGTATTTGTGTGCGTTTGTATTTGTTGCCTGCTCTTTTAGGCCTTTGAGCTGCGCCTAAAAGTAGGATATACATACATATAGATATACTATATAGTATGTGCTTAAATGGGAATTTCCATAAATCTTTTTAGTACTGTTGAGAGAGTTGTAAATGCTGCGGACAGCATCGGTCAATGCACTCTTGTCCTTCGATGTCTTCCTTTTCGAGTGTTTTGCCCCGTTGTTCAGTTCAGTTTGCTGTTGTTGTTACTGTTATTGTTGTTGTTGTATTCATATTAACCCACTTCAGCCTCGCATACGCATTTTATTTGCATACATTTCACACTCATACACTCACACTCGCGAGCAGTGTGCCAGTGTGAGCGAGTGAACGTTCTTATATTTCAACTACTACCTCTCAAGCTCAGTATCTCACTCTCCCACTCACACTCACACTTGCAATTTACACTGTCACTCTCCTGCAGTTCACTTACGCTCTCTCCCACACTCTCCTCGCTTAGTCGTTGCTCTGCTCGCGCTCACCTCGAAAGTGCGTTAAAAGCTTTGAGGCAAGCGCGCGTCGTTTTGTTTACGTTGCTTTTGCATTTGTTTCATTTGTTCTTACACACAGCAGTCGCATCATTGTCGCCGCTGTCGCTGTCACCGTCACCGCTGTCGTCTTACGTATGCATTGCCGCTGGCGTTTGCTGTCGACGTTGGCGTTGATTTTACGCGCTGGCGTCGCTGTTTTTGTGTTGTATCTTGATTTTGGTTTCAACGGTGAATGAACTCAGGACCTGCGTACGTTCAACCGTCAAAAAGTGTTTTATTTTCTCCTACTTGCGTTCGATTTGTTGCTGTCGCATTTGTTATTGTTATTTCTGTTATTATTGCTGTTCTTTATATGTACATATGTATATTCCTCAACCAATTTGTTTAATAACGTAGCTTATGCGTAACACATTTCTTGTTGCTTTCCCAAACTCTTCCAACTATTTGTTCTCTTTGCCTTGTGGTTGCTCTTATTGCTCTTTTTGTTTTTGCAGCTGCGACAGCGGCAGCGACTGCGACAGCGACTGCGACAGCGACTGCGACTGCGACTGTCTAACAATAATATTTTCATATCTATTATTATTCTTTTTTGTTCTTTGGCTTTTTGGCATCTACTTAAATAATGATTTTTCATAGAGTTTTATTTGCCTTCGTTTTGAATTGAACACAACTTTTTACAGGCATAGACAATCACATTACAAGCTACGCATCGTTGTCGCTAGGTGGCGCTAGTGCCTCCTTACCCTGGAAATTAATTTATTGTATAACTTTTGTGTTTCTTATGGGATTTTGCTGAAATTTGCTGTATAGCTTAGGTCTAAAGTAAAATGTTTATAAATGTATAAGACTTTAGCAAATATGGCTAGATTTGGATATAAAATACATTTTATTCGTTTCGTTTGTATTTGGAATGGTATTGAAAATGTAAAATAAATTGCAGTTTCTTTTGGCAGCTACATACCAAATTTGGCATTGCTAACTCTTCTAGTCTTCGAGTTACAATAGGCTGTTTTTGGTTATTTACAATTCTATATGCTTTATAGAGTTAAAAGTTGATTTTTTTCCACCTGAGGAAGTTTCCTGTTAATAATTAATACCCTCTTTCCACAGTACACTTTTCTATGTCTTTTCAACACATAGATTTCAATTAATAACAGTCTACATTTCGTACTTTTCTATATTATATAAGGCTATAAGTTTAAACCAAACATGTTCAGAACATGCTGAGTCCCCCAATCGACCTTCTAACCACCCAACCACCCACATGACAATTACAATTCGGGTACAAGAAACTTGCCAGCAATAAAAATTCAAGTTCAACGAATTCTACACGCTGGGTAAATAACCTCAACTCGGGCATCATAGTCGTCAGCGTCGCAGTCAGCGCCACAGTCAGCGTCAGCGTCGGCAACACCCCAAAAATTACTGTGACAACAACAACAACCACAGGCAAAGGCTTCTTCATCATGATATCCTCAAAAAGCGTCAAGTGAAAATATTCACGCCCGAATAATGAACAAAATGTGAGAGAGCAGCAGCCAAGCAACCGAAAGAGAGAGAGAGAGACTGCAACAGAGAGAGAGACACAGCGAATGCGAGTGCGAGAGCACAACAGAGCAGAGACAACCTTGAACTTGAGACTGCGACGGCATTGCCAAAAAGGAAAGGCGTAAAAAAAAAAGTTTGCAAAGATTTTATTCCTATGTCGACAGCTTTCTTTCTAAGCTCGCAACGTATTCAAACAAAAATATGATGCGAGTGAGAATGAGACAGGTAGAGAGAGCGAGAGAGAGAGAGAGAGAAAGAGAGAGAGTGAGAAGAGTAAGAGAGAACACGTCCTATGTACTTAAATTATTTAATAATGGCGCTTAAAACGAGTACGTCACAACATTGAACAACAGTTGAGCGACTTTTTATGCGAGTTCATTCAAACACTCTTCCAGAGGATGCTTTAATGATTCTATGAAGTGTGTAAGGTATGGATGATAACCCTTAAAGTACAATATAACAGTACGACAGTTACTCAAGTAATTGTTTTGATCAAGCAACATCAAATAAACATCTTGGGACTTTGTTTTTAATTAATTATTTTCAAGAATATGTAAGTCTTTAAATATAATTTCATTGGTTTTTAACGTAAAATAGTGTTTTCCATAGAAAAACAAATTGATTGATCGATTCTTTGTATGATAACACATTTTTAAGTGCTCAGATTTGACTAAAGGGTTATCAGAATATAATGTGATAGATTATAATGTGATATTAGTTTGGGGAGACCGTAATCTATTATTTTGTTGTGGTTCAACCTTGGTATATTTCGATTTGTAAACTACTGGTCACACTGATTTACACTTGGACTTCATGAAAAGGTGGGATTCCCCCTTTAAAACACACTGTAGTACGTTTTTTGATAGATCGATTCCATTGAGGGATAAAGTTTTGTTAAACATACAGACCAACAGTAAGAAAATTCGCTTAATAAAATATTATAGTTTAATATAATAATATATAATATAATATCATGTTAGTATAATATAACATAATATAAATTAATTTTATTTAATATAATATAATATAACAATCTGTGGAATTACAGAATCTCATCGATCTACATATATGTATCTGTAAGATACAAGAGCATTTCCTTGTGCAAAATCACCTTTCCGTTCTCTTTAAATTATATACAGTTAGTCAAGTAATTGTTTTGATAACATAACAATTCAGACATTTGTTTTGAGACAGAAGAAACCTTTTCTTAGTAATTTTATTATTTATTTTCATGTTTTATGGAACATATTCTGGGAATTATTCATAGAAAGATGATGATAGAATATTTATTTTTATGGAAAAATTAGTTATTGTACTATCTTTTGGATATATTTCGATAAAACTTATTAAATTCAAGTAATATTACATATCTTGTTTCCTAAAATATTTAAAATTATCTGTGATAGAAATGATAGAACCAAAAGATCTATTTTGTTTTGACAATTAATTCCATAAAACCAATTAAATCACATTTATATAATGTCTCATAACAACGTGTCAAAGATTTATTGAAATATGAAGATTATAATATTTAGTTGTCGTTTATAAAAAATACTTATATTTGAGAAATTGTCTTGTCCTTTTCGTTATTTCGAAAAAACTCACTATTTTGCAGCTTCTGACAAACTTACATATATTTCTGGCAATTATATCAGATTTTACTTCACAAAAGTATAAAATTATCAACAATAACAGATTTAAATTTCAAGTGTATTTAAACATCGACTAGTCTAAAGTTAATTCAACTCTCTGGTTAATAACGTAGTCTGCTTTTAGGCGCAGCTGTGTACGTACATATTATACGATGTAGTCTGAACACGTCGCACTCAACACGCGGATCAGGAATATAAGAAAAGTATATTAAATTGAGCACTTAATACATATGGTATTTTCGTTTGTAAATTTAAATAAAGTAATGAAAAGTTATAAGGAATATTTGAAGTAGTATATTTCATAGTTAATATTAATGTATCTGCATGTGAATACATTTACTGGTTGTGGCAAGTATCTACAAGTCATTTCCGGGCGTCGCAAAGCTGTTTTAAAATTAATAGACACAAGCCGAGGAAGAGGAAGAAGCGAAGAGCTTAACGGTGCCCAACGGCAAAAGCACAACACCTCCAATGTTGTTAATTTCAGATAGTGGCAGATACTAGATACATGCTCGCAGATACACAAGATGCAAACTCGCAGATACATGGCATACATTTTAGCAGCATTAATTAGTTTTGCTAATTACAAAAGCTAGTCTTTGAGCAGAACACGCCAACAGGCAACAGCTAACAGCTTACAGCTAACAGCGGATACAGCTAGCTAACTGACAGATACATCTCTGCGGTTGGTTGAGATACATTTGCTGTATCTTATGCTATTAGTTGAGTTATTAAAGCGCTCAAAACTGTTGTTTCTCTAATGTCACCAACTTAATGATGACAATTATGATGATGAGTGTTGATTGTGGCCAACAGTTAGCCACAAAAGTATTTACATACTTGTAGCTACTTGTAGTTACATAAGTTTAAAGCTGGAAAATAGCAAACAAAATCAAAACTGGTTCGCTGAAAATGTGTTAAACTCGATGCCTTAAGAGTTTGACAGTTAAATTGTCTTTTGTAAGAAACAAAGGGAAATTAATAAAACGATTTTTGAATTTAGTGCGAATAGCATAAATAAATTAACCATACATAGAAGTAGCTTATAAATTATAACAATAAATTATATATAATAAATCTGTTTTTAAATAATTAATCTTATGTTTTCAGTTTGCCACTCAAATGGTTAATAAATTAAAAATATTATGAAGCAATTGCAAACTTTCAACTTTAAATATTATATTTTTATTTAAAATTTTTATTTTTATTATACAATTGTATCTTTGATATTAATTCTAAATTTCAATATAGTTATCGCTAAAGCAGCAAAGGCTTTCAGTCTGTTATTTTAAATATTATTGATTTGATTGATATTGAATTGTATATATTATATTTATTTTGTTTTAAACTTCTTTAATATTAAATATATTCAAATTATATAAAAATTTTGTATAATTTAAATATGAACAATCTATTTTAAATCTATGTTTTCCCTTGATCATAGTTGACAATATTTATTTGAATAAATAACACTTTCAATTTCGAAAACGTTCCCTTTTTGACCTGCCTATATTTCTTATACCCTGTAGGGTATATAAAGTTTGTTAAAAGTATGTAACGGGGAGAAGGAAGCTTGGGCAAGTATATATTTAATATAGCCATGTCCATCTGTCCATTTGTCCATCTGTCCGTCTCTCTGTCTGTCCGTCCGCTCATCCGTATAAACGACCGTATCTCAGAGATGATTAGAGCTAGAGGCTTCAACTTGGTCTCCCAGCACTGCTAATATTTGCAGGCAGCTCAAGTTTAACTTTAATTTTGATTGCCACACCCCCTTTGCCCACAAATCAAGAAAAACATCATAGCAAGTCCAATTTTATAGCCAGATACTTCAGATTTGGCATACATGATGAATATTTTGCGATCGATGCATCCAGCAAACTTAATTACGCTGCCACGCCCCCATCGCCCACAAAGTCATGAAAAATCTCTTACGAAAAATGCCAACAAATTGAAACAAAATGTTAATTTAATTTTATGACACGAGAGCAAAGTGTTAAGTCATTTGTCAGCCAACTTAAGAGCCAGAACGTACACATAACTTGGCCAAGTCAAGCGCGCAACTTTAGTGGCTTCTAACGGTACGTGCGAATGCTTATGAGCAAAAAAAAAAAAAAGAAATACCGTATGACAACAACAACAACAAACATGGCAATGTTGCAGTTGCTAAGTGGGCGCGTCATGTTGTTGCAACAACAGCAACAACATCAACAACAACAACTTTTTGTTGCATTCCTGACCTACTCTGCAAAACGCAGCGAGACAAGAGCATGACTTGGCCTAAAGGAGCGAAGGGGGGGGGGGGTTGGCAGGTGAGGCCAAAACGAAGCACAAAACTGGGCGTCATTGGCTAAAGGATATGGCAAAAGCAACAAACAACAAACTACAAGCAACAACGCCATAAATAAAACTTTAGTTCGTTGCTAGCCTCCAAAAGTAGTTAAACTTCAAAGTCGACAGAGCGACAACAGCAACAACAACAACAGCAGCAACTCCCAGCGAGGCATGCAAAAAACGAGTTTTCACTACTTTTGCCTATTTTACAGCAGCAGCAGCAGCAACAACAACAACAACGTCTATAAAACGTGCCAAAAACAAAACAAAGTAACAAAGTAAAAAAAAAAATGCTGCCAAGGCAGACGAAGCGAAAACGAACGAATCAAAAATAACAACAAAAACAACAACAATGACGATGCCGACGAATTGCCTACATATGTATTCGTTGTTGTTGTTGCTGTACTTGTTGTTGCTTGCGCTTTCGGCGGCTGCATTGTGTTATGTGATGACGTGTGCACAGTGGGCTGAATAGCATTAATAATATATATCAACTAATTTGAAATAAAATAAATATTAATATATTTAAATGATATGATGTAAACATAAATTTAATAATATTAATTAAGTAATCAGTACTAATCACAATAAAGGGTCTTCTATCCACTTACTTTGCAATGTTCTTTAGTCTATTTGCTCTTGGAATGTTATTTTAATTTTAAATAATTAAATGTTAATTTATATATAATAACTGGCGCTCTAATTTATAAACTTTGTCTTCTAGCGCTTGGGCAGCTGAATAAATAAATAAAATTAGTTTTATAGCCTGAAGAAACATGATTTCTTGGGCATTTATAACAAATTTAACTAAAAAGATATTATTCATGCATATGTCTTCATACTAAACAATTGTGAGGTATGTATTAAAACCTAAATATTTTATTTATTTCATTAGCAAACTAAAATAGTTTTTACTTTAATAAACTCAAGTTTAAATTCACAAAAAAAACTTTACAAATTATCCTAAACGAGTAAGGTACTCTTAAGGTAAAATCAATAACCTTTAAGTTCTTATAAATCTTTTTATTCATAATAGGAATAGCTATAAGTATTAAAACAAGCCGGAGAGTCGAGGCGGAAGCGACAGTAAGTAGGGTGTACTAAGTCAGTTTTCTTTGTTATCTTCAGCACGCCAAAGATTTCATACCCTTGTAGAACCCTCATACACTTTTCAAACGATCTTTCCCTTATAGTAAGGATGTATAAGACATGTATAAGACCAAATGCATAATCTGTGAGTTTGGTTCAAGTACACATATGATTTTCGACCGATAGTTCTTTTGGCAGCTACATATATGATACAGTGATTCGATCCGGCCGATTCCGAGACTGCTCTGTATCAAGTTTCATCCAGATAGCTCTAAAATTTAGACACTTGTTTGCATAGAAACAGACAGACTGGCGGACAGACAGATGGACAGATGGACATGTCTATATCGATTCGGCTGTTGATGCTGATCAAGAATATATATAGACTTTATAGGGTCGGAGGTATGTCTGCTTTCATGCCTTACACATTTCGTGACAAAATTATAATACCAACTGCAAGGGTATCAATATATTATTAATATATATCTTCATTCTAAACAATTGAGAGAATTTTATTATTCAATTTATTTTAACTTAAATATACATAAATCTTTCTTCAATTCCTTTATACACCATTTTAATAAGCTAAATATTTTAAAATTTAAATTTCTACTGCTAATTTAAAGTTGCTGCTGGAGTTTTTTGTAATTCAATTAGTTTTAGTATTAAATATTTAATGTAAGCCGTGAAATATATAATAAAATTATTGAAAATAAGCTTATCTCTTGTTTTATTTATTTTTTTTTTTTAGAAATATTAAATTCTCTGCAAGGCTTGTTGTTCCACTGTAATTGGTGGCAAGGCTTTTCTGGCTTCAACGGTTGTTGTTGTTCATGTTGCTGATGTTGCTATCCAGTTTTTTATTACTGCTTCTTTCTCTTTCTAACTATTTATCTGTCTCTGTCTAACTTACAGACACTTCCAACTTGAACGAGTTTACAGCTACATGACAACAACATTAAAACATGTTACAAGTGCACGATGGTCACGTTGCAATGTTAGACATTTCCACACTCTCCCACTCTTCCACTCACTCCCCTCTCTCTCTCCCTCACTCCTTTTGTCTTCTTAGCTCTTCTTTGCAGCTAGACCCATAATTTGTTTCACAAACTTATTTTTGTTTTAGCTTCAAACTGTCTATTACCGCACGCTTTCGTCCCACTGTAATGCTCACTTGGCTGCATTGCCGTTAGACGAAGTCAGCGTCGCTGCTTTTGCTCTGCGTGTGTGTGTGTGTGTGTGTGCGTGTCTCTCTCTTTGTGTGTCTGTGTGCCAATGTCGTTTGTAATGAAGTTTCCTGTCGATAAAGTTTTACTTTAAATGCTGAGGCCTGTTATGTATATATGTATATATATGTGCGTGCATTGGCCAAAGTTGAAGGTGGGCTTTAATGACTGTTTGGGCCAGTTACTGTTATTGTTACTGTTACTGCTGTTTTTGTTGTTTGTTTGTTGCTGTTTAAGCTTGTTTCTGCACTTGTCCAAGTTGCTGTAGTTACTGTAGTTACTGCAACTGCCATTACTCGCATTTAGGCAGGAAATTACGTATTGCCTTGAGTTGTGTGGAAGTTGTTGCATGAATACAGTACAACTTTCATTAGGTTTTGGGTCAACGTGGGCGTAGATAAATAAGATGAATGCTTTTTTCGAGAGAAAAATATGTGTATGTATTACGTGGAGTGTGGGATAATAATTGAATTAATAAATTATGTTTGTTTTAGAGTTAGTCAAGTTATTTATATGACAAAATACTTGAAAAAAATCACAGTTTTTGTGAAAAACAAATTTTGTTGGTATTTATTATTAATATGATTGTTATGGAAGTCTTTTTATTAATGGAATTAAGAACTATGCATAATACTTATTGGTTTAAAGTTGATAATATTATCATATATTAGTAAAATATAACATTTATGCTTATATATTATTTATAAAAGCTGCTAAGAGTTGTTAAATCAACTTAAATCTATAAATAATCAAACAAGTTTCATTCGTTTTTAAATTATTATATAAATTAAATGGAAATATGTGCATTTTATGCTTTGTCAAAACAATTACTTGACTAACTATATAGTATTACTATTATATATATAGTGTTATTGTAAACATCCTATGTTAAGTATTGTGGGAACCGTTGCGAGAGGCAGAGAGGCAAAGAGCGACACTCTCTCTCTCTTTCTCACGTTGAGACTGACAAAAGCTCACCGATTGGCGATCGGGCAAAAGAAGCGGCAGTTGCCTTAGAACTGTCATAGGGAACAGAGCAGACAAGTCATTCTGTATATGATGTCATTACAATTAAAGTGCTATTACAAGTATTACAAGTATCTATCCATGTTAAGTTAACAGTATTATGTTACTTAATTATCCAATATTAAATTTGACATATAGTGTTGCCACTTTAGCTATTTTAAAGCTAGAAACATTTAAACAAATGCTATTGGCTAGTAATTTGACTATGAGTTGGCTGTTATTGCCAAATAACTTCAATATAAGTAGGAAAATAAATATATTATCTGTCAAAAATATATTACACGATACGATTATATATATATATATATATATACGATTATTTTAATGTAATATTAAAGAAATAACAATGTGCGACAGTAAAAACCTTTAAGGCAGAGTTGTTCAAAATTTAAAGATACCAAAGAGAGATAACCATTATTGTAGTTTGCATTAAAAGTAATGAGTCGCCATTTAATCTTATTTTTTAACCTTTTTCCAGCTTATTTCTTTGGTCAAATTAGCTATTTTAGCACTTAACGACGTTAACGTATTTCTGTTAACAGCTTTATCATCTTTAACTTAACCCTAACATGTTAAATTAACGTCTGTCTTTAAATTATGTTAAACCAACAACTGTTATGTTAACAGCACTCTGTTTAACATATATACATCATGTTAAGCTTGACATAATATGTTTAAAATGTTAGCTGCATGTTATATTAACGTAGCTATGTTAAGTTAACATTTCTATTAGCATTATCTTCCGTTCTTAGTGTTAATTTGAGCTTTTATTATTACTTATTTATTTATTTTACACACTAAATATACATAATAATATATGATTTATAATGTATCCATTAGATACTTCCATTTCAGATACTTTTCACCCAACAAAAATGTCACAAATGCACAGCATTCACAATAACAACAACTTAAAAGTTATCCAAATGAAGACAAATTCCAAACTAAAGCTCGCGACAACAACAATTAGCGAAGAGAACAAAAGAAATAAACAACCGACAACAGACAACACGTGACGTAATAGGCAAGGCAGCAAACAAGCGCGCAGCCGACAAAAGAGAAACACAACAGCAAACACACAGCAGCCGTGGCAAAGGCAAAGGCAAAGACAAAAACAAAACAAATGCAAAAGAACAAAACAAGAAACAGCAACAACAACAGCAACAACAACAAAAACGAGTCGCGCCTGCGTCAGACAAACAAATTACACACATTTTCAAATTGTAACAAGATCAATACGGTCAGATAAGCAGAGCAGAGCAGAGCTTGGTGGGGGAACAACAGGCGAAAGACACTAAACGAAGAGCAGCATACAAATCCTGACACATTACATTTACAGTTGTGTAAGGACACAGCATAAAAGCGTCACCAAACACACTCTCTCTCTCTCCCACTCTGTCTCTCGACCGACCTACCTTACAACACAGCAAGCAGAGCAGCGTTGGCAGCGACGCCAGCAGCACAACAAATGAGACGAAATAAGAATAATATGAAACAGTGTGGCATTGGAACACAATGTCGACCCATTGCCATTTGTTTGTGTTTGCTTTGCTCCAATTAGCAAAGGCAGCTGCTCAGAGAGATAGAGAGAGAGAGAGAGCAACGCGGCGGCGCTCTCTTTCGTACCGCTTTGTCGCGCTGTCGCTGCGTCATTTTGTGTGTTTGCAAAGCCAAATGCTTAAGCATGGCAAACGTTTGCTTTTGGCCTGGCCTGGGTGAAAGCTTTTGCCTCAACACTTGGTGGGAACCCAAACAGCTGCTCGACACTTTGTCGCCGTGTCGTTGTTTCTGTCGTCGCTGTACGCGCTGCTGCTGTGTTTCATTGTCAGCCGCCCCATTCATGACAAAACGAAGTCGCTGTCGCTGCCGACGTCGCAGTCGCTGTCGCCGTCGCTGCCGTCAAAATGCCGGTTGGGATAGGGTTCTAAACTTTCCTCCCATCAGTTGCGACCTGTCAGCTCTTTCTTCATTTCTTTTCTTTATTTTTTTACCAATTCCAGCAATTATTTCACCTTGTTCCATTGTGCCATAATAATGCAAATTTCTAACATTAATTTCGTAATTCACTCTCTATCTCTATCACTCTCACTAAGCATATAGTTTTAGCGGTTTTTTTATAAAAAAAAAAGTAAGAGGAATTGGCAAATTGTTCTGTGGAAAAGCTAAAAGGAAAAGCGTGTGACCGCCAAAAAGAAATTCAAGGAAATATTCTGTCAACTTTATAAAACGAAGTTTTAACACGAATCCAATTACAGTGCCTGACGGAAGACTATGTACGTGACAACTTCAATACCGTTAGTGGTTGACGACTGTGTAAAGAAATGAAGGGAAAATATTGAAATAGTTTTCTGGGCATTATAAATATGTCGGGATATATGCCGTAATATACCCTGTAGCTCTACAGGGACCCGCTCAAATTCACTTCCCATGTATTTTCTTTCGTTTATACGAACGAACGGACGGACAGACAGAGAGACGGACAGACGGACATGGCTATATTAACTCGGCTGTTGATGCTGACCAGGAATATACTATATACTTTATGGGGTTGGTTTCGCTTCCTTTTGCCTGTTAAATACTTTTAATAAAGTTATTAACTTTTTAACATAAAACAAGTTCATTGGTTTTAGCTAATGTAGAATTAATACTTATTATATTTAGTATTTCTTAAAATTCTAAAAGCTGAGTATTTATTTAAATACAAATAAAATCTACAAAAATAATTCTACATACACATAAATCCGCACTTCTCTACAAACATTTTGATAAGAGCTTATCACGAGAATTCTAAGCACAAATAAAAAGTTTCAGCTGAGCAAATGAGACTTTCTTTTACTGCCAAATGAAAAACTGTATCATCAAAATGTTAATTAATTGATCGAAGTAATTAAAAAGTACTTCAGATTTCAGTGCATAAATCTTTCAACGCGCTTCTTTTTTAATGGAATTTTCAAGATTTACGACTAAAAACTTGCCATAAAAAATATATGAATTTCTCATAAAGATTCAAACAATTTAATTTAAAACTGAATCTATTCTGAAAATTCATTTGAAAACATGAAAATCTGTCAATATCTCTGTTTTGTTCCCAAATTAAAAGCAATTACACTTTTATGGCCATAAAGGCCAAATTTATACAGTTCGTACTAGATGTGTGTGGTCACATGCTCTTAAGATCTAAACAAATCCCAGTTTTATGGCCTGGCATTAGTTTCAACAGCCAAATGTGTCAAGATTTTTTTTGAGGAAATTTTATTCCTCGCGCATTATCACAATTTTAATGAGCGAAACGTAAGAAACGTAACAACAAGCAGTATAAGTATACATACGTACATCTCTACATACTACATACATACATACATACGTAAATATGTATGTAAGAAGAAGCAGTGGCTAAAAGTTGTTTCTTTTCAACACGTTGTATAAAAAAGTTCTACTGCTGCTTGTTGGCTGGCTCTCTTCGCTGGCTGGGCGAAACGAGCGAACGAAAAATGCTAACGAAACGAAAACGCAAAATGTCAATGTCCTCCACTGTACAGTTCAGCGCCACAATTGCGTCGCAGTTTTCGTCGTAAGCGCCAAGAAACGTTCTCGCGGAACGTTTTGGCAATTGAAACAGAACGCTCTGTTCGCAACTTAACGTAAGCTAAGCGTCGAGTCGAGTGAAGTGGCATTGGAGTAACGTATGCAAGCATGCATGCAAGTGTGTGAGTTGAGAGCAAAATAGAGAGTGGGGCAAACTGACAATGTGTGTGTGCGTGCGTGTGTGTGTGTGTGTGTTTGCTTGCGTAGAACTAAACTACGTACATATAGTTTAAAAACGTTACTTGAGACCCAATCTCCAGCTACCCCGACCCCGCCCCTTTTGGCGCAACTGTCATAAATCCACACAGCAAATACAAATAATGTCGTTCGACATTTTCTACTTGCCATTTGTTGGCTTTGCATTGAACGAGCAAGTTTTTTAATAAACGCCGTTATGGCCAGCAGCAGCAGCAGCAATAAAAGTATGAAAAGAAAAACCGACTTCTAGTTGACAATAATTTAATGAAAAACGGAAATGCCATAATAGATTTATAGCTTGATAACAGACCAAAAAAAATTGTATAGCCAAGCGAAGCAGTTAAGAAGTTGGTAAATTGGTGTAAAAGACATGTTGTGCAGGTATCAGCTACTTTGAAATATTACAGCAGTTTTTTTTAAGAATTTTTTTATATTTATGTTTTAATTATAAATTAATAATATAATTATTATTAATTTCTTTGATATTAAACTGCAATTTAGCGTTTGTCTAACATTTGAACTGCTTGTCATATGTTACTGCTTGTGTGTGTGTGCTGCAGCTGCAAGCAGATCGCGCGCCCTTTCTATGTTCTGTTAATTAACAGCGCTACATTGTTATGTTATGTTAATTAACATTGAGACAGAGGAATCGTTTGCATTTCATAGTAAATAAATATTTAAAAATCTTAAAAAATATGCAATAAAATAAGAATAATTTCAAATTGAATAATAAATAATTTAGCATGTTTCTAAGCAAAATTAAACTTATTTATGTCTCCCTTTTATACTATTTATTTTGATATTTAATTACATTTTTAGCACTTACACTTCTAATTTGCCTACAAATACTATCCACTTATATTAACTATTATCTGTAGTGACAACTTACGCAAATATTAGGCATTTATTTTTAATAAAACGGCTTAGAATTCGTACATACCTGTAAAGAAATAAAGATAATACAATTTATTAGTTTGAGAAAATAAAAACGCATTCATAGATACTTATTTTTAAAATGTTCTTACAGTTTGCATTAATATAAATATGTTAATGAGAGCTCCAATTAAATATATTAAATAATATAACAATTAAACATTACAAATAATAAAAATATAAATTAGAAGTGTCCGTTTTTCAGCTATTTTTCAATATTAAATGTGGATTTCCACAATATGTGAAATTATTATTTATTATTATTTATATAAATTCATTGCTGAGTTTTTAAAATAAATTTAAAGTCGAGCGAATTTAAATTTTGCCATTCAAATATTAAAACTGAAGCCTCTTACAATTTTAGAAATTCAATAGAAAAACATTTGTAAAAATACAATTAATAAATGTGAAACCAATGCAAATAACAAGTTATGCTACAATAAACGAGCGTGCTCAACTGTTGAATACCCTGTGTGCAGTTCCAATTCACATACAACTTATCTACCATTTTATAGTACACTTTAATTGCAATATAATTCATAAATACAGGGTATTAGTAGAAAGGAACTTTTGAAAAGGAAACCCTCCATTAAAAATATAAATAAAACTCTCAGAAAAAGAAAGACCCACAAATGACGAGACGAATTGTTTGCTTTTGTTGTTGTTGTTGTTGTTGTTGCTGTTGCTGTTGATGTTTTGGTCTCAACACGTGTAATCAAACACAATAAGCCATAAAAAATTAACATAAAGCGAGACGTTGCATAAAAAGCTAATAGAAAAATACGTGGGTGGAAAAGTGGAAAACTAAATAAAAGTGACAATAAGTAAAATGGCAAATAGCTACAGCAACAACAATAACAACGACAATTGAAACACCAACAACAACAACGACAACAAGGCAAAAGGTGAAACCCAAAAATCCTTTGCCACACACAGACGAGGACGACAACTGGCGACAGGACGACAGAACGAAAGGACGAGGACGCAAGGCGACGTCGAGTGGCATAAATTAAGGTTCAGGCTCAACATGTTGTATACCAAACCAATACACACACCCACCCACCCTGACACACACACACACACACACAACCACAGCCAAATCTACAAGTGTCGACACACAGTGCACAGTGAGGCGTATTTATAGAAAAAGGTAACTGAATTCATTAATCAAACTTAAGTTGTATATACGACATTTTTAAAATTTAAATCTCATATAAAACCAGTCGGAAAGGCTACAGTCGAAGTCGACTATGAGAGACCCTTTACCTTTTCTTCAAAATGGAAATAAGAGTAACGTTAAGAGTATCCCATAGTGCGTTGTAATGTCAATATGCTCTTCTTCTTCCTTTGGCCCGACACTGAGTAATATTGAGTTTTGAATAACTTCCGAGTTTATTAAACGATCGTGATGAAAATTTACAGGATACATTGGGTCCCGGATGCTCTTTCTATGTGCCAAAGTTCACGACTCTAGCTTAAATATTCATTTTATGGGATTTCAAAAATGTTGTTTTCGATTTACGGAGGCGCAAGGGGGCGTGTCAAAATTTTAACATAAACTTGAGCTGCTTAGGCCATAGATGAACCATCATACCAAATTTGGTGACTCTAGCTCTTATAGTCTCTGAGATCTAGGCACTCATACAGACAGACGGACGGACGGACGGACGGACAGATGGACATGGCTATATCGACTAAGCTGTTGATGCTGATCAAGAATATATATTCTTTATGGGGTCTGCCGGACTTCCCTCGACCTGTTACGCACATTTTGACAAACTAAATAGACCCTTTTTACTTTTTTTTAAAGTAAAGGGTCTAAAAATGCAGCGTTACATTGGGAAATACAATAAATTGTAGTGTATATAACTTAAAGATACTTTGGAGTATCTATTATATATCTATTATATTTAATAGTCATTTATATATTTGTTTCTTTTTTAATAATTCTATATAATACTATAAGTTTGTATGATCTATCGGTTGTTAAGTTTTTCATGCATTTATTGTTTTAATTTTTCTACAAATATAACATTTACTTTTATTTATTTCCAATTGATACATTGATAAATTTGCTTATAATTAGCGTATCTTTATTGTATCTAATATTTTCTTAAAGTTACGCTATCTTTTAGCTACATTTGCTGGGTGTACATTAACTCAAAACCTTACTATTATAAAGATCAATGTATCTATAGAATCTACCTCTTACTTATCTTACAGAAAGTTACATTTCATTAAATATAATTAAATCATAATTTTTAAACATTTTCTAAAGACATATTCTAGAATATATATATATATTTCACTTGATCTTCTACTAATTTGCTTTAAAATAGAATTTAAAGCATACTCTTCTCATTCTTTTATTTATGCTTCTCTAATAAGTAACAATCTCTTTTTATACTCTTTATAAAGTTGAATTTTAAAAGCTTTTGTTTTTATTTATGCTAAAAATAAAAGAGAATCTTTAACTTATTAGCTTCATTTCCGACACTTGTCGCTTTTATCTTAAGCACACAATTTTCCATCATCACTTTTCCTATATTTAATTTCACTCCATTTTAAGCGTAGCTTGCACCACTGTGACATCCACTTGGGTTTCTGTCGTTGTGTCAATTTGATGATGTCCTTGCTTGGCTTCATATTTCTCTCCCCCCGCCCCCGCCACACTTGTTTGTCCTTCACTGTTGCCAGGAGATCGTGCACCTTCTCTACCCTCACCCCGCTCCCCTCTCCCCTCTCCGCCTCCTCGTCGTGTCAATAGCAGCCGCCTTCTAGTTAACATACTTTACAGTGCGTGCCATTTCCAGTGAAACATGATGTTTTGCTAATGCGACAGATTTACACGCCGCTTTCCATTTAATTTGCTTTATTTTCAGCAAACCTCCACTTTCCACTCCCCCATCCTGCTGCCTTTCCCCCGCCTCTGCTTCCCGCCCTCTTGCTGTCTGCATTAAATTATTATATATTGATAGAAATTAAATGTCATCGTTGAAAAGAACTAATTGAACTAAGAATATTATTATATTTTAATATTTTAAATAGATATATTACATAAAATCTTATTAGAATATATTATAATAATATTTAAAATATTATTATAATAATAAATAGATATTACTCTTAATCAACATCTATTCTATATTCTAATATAATTATAATAAAATATTAAAAAAAACTCTCTTGTCTGTGATTATCTAATTTGTTTAATACTTTCCCATTGCTAAAGTAAAAATTGAATAGAAATTCTCTTCTAAATCCAAATTAGTTTAAATGTAACTCCATTTAATTGAAATTGCTAACTTTCCAAGTTTTTCTTGCCCTTTTCTTTTGTTTTTGGCAAACACACGCAACGCTGTCAAACATTATTTTCTTTCTGTTGATGAAATTGCTTTTGATATGATTTATATGTTTCAATTGGAATGATTACGATATGAGTGTACACTGCACAAAATGAGCAGAGTTGTTGCTGTTGTTGCTTCTGTTCCTCAGCTGATGATGACGACGACAACAGCTGCAATTTAGAAATTAAATTTGCCATGCAACATTTAAGAGGGAGCAGAAAAGTATTTTGCTGTGATTCTCAAGAGAACTTCTTGGGAATTGTGCTTAAAGAAATTCAAAGTGCGAGTCTCCGTGACGCGACACAT
Organism: Drosophila histrio; assembly: GCA_958299025.2. NCBI lineage: Eukaryota > Metazoa > Arthropoda > Insecta > Diptera > Drosophilidae > Drosophila > Drosophila histrio. The sequence continues at coordinate 19,627,332 of OY282580.2, forward strand.
GTTGTCACTTTACTTCTGCATCTATCTCTCTCTCTCTATCACTCACTCTCTCTCTATCTTTGTCCTTCTGTCTCTCTGTCTGTTTGTTTGTTTGTTTTTGCTAATATCCGGCTACTTTTGCCCTCGCTAATAATTCATTATCTGGCGCAATGCATCTATCTTTAATATGTATCTTTTATAGGAAGGTGTTGCCATGTGGCTGCATTTGTATCTGTATCTGCAACTGCAACTGCATCTGCATCTGCATCTGTCGAATGCAAACAAAATTCGCCTTCATTTATTTGTTTATTTTCGGTTTTTGTTTCTGTTTTTTTTTTAATTAAGTGCAATAAACTGTGAAGCGCAGACAATGCACCTTTTATTTGTCAGTAGACTAGACAACATTTAATTTTCTTTAGCATTATATACATTGATATAAGTAGAGAATTCATCAAATATTCTATTTATTTAATTTTTATTTAACATTATAAAGAAATCAACAAACAGTTTAGCAGTTTTATGACTAAAAACATATTTAACTTTATTAAAATAATTTATAATAATAATTTAAAATAATAATAAGAGTGTAAATATTAATAATTATTTGCCTTTAATACTTCCAGTTGCCAAATTAAATTGTTAAAAATACTTTACTATTTTGTGAGCTGCTTTTTTTTAAAGGAAATCAATTAGAACATTTCTTTAGCTTATTTAAGACGCATACTTAAATTTCCCATATCTTTAAAATCAATTAAAATAACAAAGAAAAGTATATGAATATGAGCATGAGCAATAAAAGAAAGTAATTAATTTACATGCAGATTAAAAAAAAGGACAAAGTCAGTTACTAAGGACAAAGAAAACTCAAATTGACTGACTCACAATTTATATAAAGACGTAATTCATGATATGTGTATGTGTGTGTATCTGTGTGTGTTTGTGTGTATCTTTGTGCCTGTATCTATATACTAATTACACATTAGCTGGACTGCATCCTATAGTTTATGGCTGGCCCCAAATTGCATGTTTAATTGCAATAAAAACAAGCCAAAAGCCACGCCCACACAAGACAAAAGACAAAAGGCAAAAGCATTTTCTCACTCGCAGCTCACATAGCTGAAAGATACAAAACAGCTGCAAACCGCCAAATGCAACACTGGGGGAAAATTCAAATGTGGGCATTCACAGTGGGCAAAAACAAATAAATATATAAAGTTGAAATAATTGAATTGCCAGAGAGAGTGGAAGAAATATAGAGAAATATATAAACTGAATACCTAGAAGAAAGAGAATTTTTGGCAAAGAAAATGGTATGAAATTAGTATGAAAATGCTAGAAAAATAATTGAGTAAGCGAACTAAGAAATTTAATTGTATTATTTACTTTTATAGTTCATAATTGACATATAAAATATATAGAAACAAACACACAAATTCTTTTGCTTTTTCCATCCAATTATTTAAGCACTTTCATCATCTCTTGTCATATTTGCACTTTGTTTACAACAGTGTTTTATAAATTATGACAGAATAACAAAACAAACATAGAACACAACACAAGCTCGTTTATTCATGACAAGTTAAAGGCCAATAAATAATCCGTCTACTTTAATGCAATTTTAATTAGCCATATAGCTCTTTAAATGAGCTCCGGGCCAAAGCGCTAAAAATGTAATTTTAAAGTGCTAAAATTACAGCAATTAATATATAAAAAAAATAAATAATAATAATAAAAATATAACCATGGTTTTTACCACAATTAGCAATTAAAAACTGAATTGTATTTTATTTAATTTAATTTTAATTGAAGAAAAACTAAAACTAAAACTTCAGCAAGACCTCAAAAATAATGTGAATCATGTGAGTTCCGATCGGTTGAGTTTTGTTTTTTGTTCTTTTTTTTTGTTACGATCTATCAATCGATCGATAGCCTGAGTTTTTTTATTTAGTAAGGTCGTGTTAATTATTATTATTATGATTTATTATTATTGTTGTTCAAAGTGTAACGGCAGATCTACAGTGTCTAGCGAGAAGTCGTGAAGTCTGCAAAATTCAATAAATAAGAAATGTATAAGAAACACCCGATTTGATTTAAGTTTAATTTGTAGTTAATCTTTAGAAATTAGAAAAAAGTCTGTAGAATAAATATGTAAATATATTTGTGGTTGTAAATTGTACAAAATTCTAATTTAAATTTTTTCCAACTACAACTTATACTAGCAGCTAATAATAAAATGCTTCTTTCAACTAATCTTCCCTCATCTACCCACAAAATAAAATAGTTTCTGCTTATACAGTTTGTCAATTATTTGTTTGCAAAATGAAAGCAGGCACACAAATTAAACTATAACATAAAAATTTATTAACAATGGTACTTATTTTCAATATTTTTTATGTATATATATATAAATTAAAATATTACTTATGAATTATACAAATAAAAATAACAAAATAATAACTATAACAATAATAATACAAAAATAACGAATAATGTCAAATTTCAGACAGTCAAATAATTGTTTGCAAAATGCAAACTCTGTTTGGCAAAAATGGCTTAAACTAGAAAAATAAGAGATAAAAAAAATTAATATTTAGTGTGCTTGCCCTAAGCCTCTATCACAGCTTGAAGCCGCCGCGACATGGACTGCACAAGTGCCTGAAGGTCATAATGACATGGGAGATTTGCCCATTCCTCCTGTATGGCTTTAATCAAAGCACTTTTGGTAGCTGGGCTCCGCCGGGCTACCCTCTTCTTTAAAAATGCCCACAAATTTTCAATGGGGTTTAAGTCGGGACTCTGAGCAGGGGTATCTATAACCTTGTTGCAGTTATATAGCACCCAGGTCCGACATAGCAGGGATTTGTGCTTAGAATCGTTGTCCTAATACAATTTGTATTTCAGCTTTCTCGGGTTTTGAGGGTCGAAGAAGCTAAAGTTTTCGGCACTTTTCGTCAGTTCGTTTTTAAGGATATCCAAATAAAACTCCTTGGTCATGGTATCGTTAAAAATGCGCACCTCTCCAACACCTTTTGACGAGAAACAACCCCACACCATAACAGAGAGCTTGCCAAACTTCACTGTAGGCACAATATTTTTCTCTTGCAGCGCTGTTTTGGGTTTGCGCCAAACTCTGTTCGGTCCATCGTGACTGTATAACATTATTTTTGTTTCATCACAAAAAATAACGGTATCCCAGTACTCCGCTGGCATATTTACATGCTCAATAGCAAATCTATACCGTTTTTCTATATTTGTGATAGATAGCAATGGCTTTTTTCTTGCCACACGTGAGGAGTACTTATGCAGGTTAAGCACCTTACGTACAGTCTCGTGGCTTACACTCTTGTTGCAGTCCGTTTTTATGCTATTGGCCAACACTTTCAAGCTTATCTGGGGGTTATTGCTCACTTCTTTTAATATTTTTCTATGATCACGGCGATCAAGCTTCAATGGCCTGCTCTCGGAGTGGTTCAAATCCAGCCTGTTCTCCTTCGCTGCACGCTTAATAATGTTGTATACCGTCCGCAGCTTTATATTAAATTCAATCGCCAACTCGTTAGCCGTTTTGCCCTGGTAATAATTGTAATAAATTAATTGTATTAATTTATTGTCTGTTCGCTTCCCAGGCATTGTTAAACAGGTTCTTTAAAGCTTATTATGCACGCTGCCGAAGTCAAAATCAAACTAAATGCATACATAGAGCATTGCAAAAGCGCAGGTGTTCATTCAAATTCCCTTTAGAAGTTCCGTTAGAAGCCTCGTTACTTAGTTTCAAGTCTCTCTTTGATTTATGTTTGCATTTTGCAAACAATTATTTGACAGTCCGAAATTTGACATTATTTGTTATTTGTGTTTTATTATTGTTATAGTTATTATTTTTGTTATTTTTTTTTTTGTCTAATACATAAGGAATATATTAATATATATAAACATAAAAAAAATTATTGAAAAGAAGTACCATTGTTAATAAATTTTTAAGTTAAAGTTTAATTTTTGTGCTTAATTTTGCTTTGCAAACAATTAATTGACAAACTGTATATAGAAAACAATATTGAAATGTTGCACATTTTATTTGACACTTTGAAATATTTTGTGAAAATTCATTTGATTGTGTGTCAACACTTTTTTTTAACGACTTTATTATTATTATTATTGATTCAAACAATAATTTATGCAGCAATAAAAAAACTAATTGTTGCACTCATTCATACATTTAATTAATGGCCTGTCGATAATTGTCATTTTTATGTTTGGCAAGCGACAAAAGTTGCAAATTTAATTCGAATTGAAAATAAATCCATGTCAAACAATAAGAGAAATAAAATCAGATGAAAGTTTAACAATTAATAAATAAAATAATGTAATGCAATTACAGATAAGTATATATGCATATTTATAGAGATTCTGTCTAGTGATTTATAATATTTTTTTGAGCTGTCAGAAATTTATTTTGAACTCGGGAAAATATTAAACTATCTCTCGAGTTTAGGTTATTGATTAGAAGAATTAATATTTTTCTGTAGAACTTTCAATATACATAGTTTTATAGCCGAAATAAGAATAATAATTAAGATTTTAATACTATAACTTTAGCGTATATTTCCCACTTAAGAGAGACATTCATTTTACAGGATTGCATTCATCTTAAAAATGAGTTTTTCATTACTTCTTTACTAAGCTTACTTATTTTATTAAGTTTAGAAATTTTGCAGAATATTCCTTAATGCTTAATGCGAATCCAATATATCAATTAGACAAGTGGCTATTTTACACTAAATATAGAATTATCAGGAGTTTTAGTACAATTTAGTGAAAAACATGTACTTATATAATAATTTAAGGTTGGGTTGTTAAGCATCAAATGAAGCATTTGAAGATTAGCAGGGCAGAGGCAGGGCGCGGGGGCAGTGTCATTTACATGTATGTATACCATTTTCAGTCGAGCAAATGCCGTACACGAAAGCGAAGCAAAATTCTCTTATAGAATTAGAAAATTAATGATCAACGCTGGGATTCGAACCCATTACACACCTCCCGCTCAATACAGACGTAGAGTTCATCTCAAGCAGAAGGACCATTGCGATCGCTAGCAAACGAACGTCTAATGCAGTACTTATTATATATTCATTTTTCTGGGAGTTTAGATGAATCCCAATCACAAATTTGGCTGGCAGCGTTTCATCTTTATGTTCTATAGTCTTTGATATAATAGTACAATTGAAGTTGCATATTTCAATGAGTTTATATATATAGTTTTATATATATATATATATTATATATTACTACATTTATGATATATGTCTACAAACATTAGCTTAATACTGCTTAAATAAATCACAAAACACTTGCATACATCTCTCCACCTCAGGGCATGCAATTTAAACAAACTGCCTGTAAAAAAGAGCAACTTTTTCAATACTAAAAAGACTGTCAGTTCGTCATTCAGAGTTTTACTTATATAAATACATGTTTACATGTTTATTTACCGTATAACAACTTGTATGTATGTTCCATTGTATTCTATATATACTATATCTTAGCTGCTTTTATTACGCACAGTGGCAAACAAAGACCAAGAGAACTGTAAGAATGTGCAGCATTCTCAGTACACTTCTCACATGACCTACCCGAAGGCGAAACTTATTATTGTTATTACATATATGTATATGTTTTATCTTTCTTTTTTTGCTGTACTTATATGATTTTTATTATTATTTCCATTTTCATTCATTTTTTATTATTGTCGGCCGTTGATTGGGTAGGAAAACCGAGGCATATTTGCCTTTAGTGTTATTGCACACACACACACACACACTGCCAAATGAGGCAGTAAAAACATGTGTGTGTTTCCCCTTCGCCGCTCAATAAACGAGGTAATCGGCTTAACTTAAAAAAAAAATTAAAAACAAGGCTGCAAGTTGAACTCAAAAATTTAAAAAAAAATGCATTGAAAATGTAAATTAAGCAGTGTTAAATATTGTCAAACTGTTAGATTACATAGCAGCTATGTTAACATTAACTGGCAGCTGTTAAGCTAACAGCTGTTAAAGGCAGAATGTTGGAAACTAACTTGAAACTGTTAAGGGCAGATGTCACTTGCAGTTGTAAGGTTAACAGCTGTTAAGGGCAGTTGTTAGGAATGTAACAGGAAGCTGTTAAGTAAACAGCTGTTAAGGGAAGATCTTGGGAATGATAACATTTTAATTTTATTTGATAATGAAAAGATAGTTTTATAAATATCTAAATATTTGTAATGAAAAGCGCAAAGTTCTGCAATCGAATTTATTTGGAATTTATTGGCATTTCAGGGCAGTTCATTTTATCTATAGAAAAGTAAAATTATGTATTTTATCGTATGTAATGAAGGTTAGGTTTAAGGTCAGATAAGCAAAACTTGATAAATTTCAGAGCTTTATCTTAATACAAATTTAGGGCAGAAAAGGTAGAATTTATAATCAAACTGAACAATGTATAAATACAGTATAAATGTAATTCAATTGTATTTATTTTTGTATATTTATTGTATATTAATTTGTAAATATTTGTCATATTCAAATCAAATTATTTACATTACATTTCATTAAATAATTTATCTGTCTACTTGCTTTTAGTTGACGTTAAATAGATAAACTGCTGATGTGATTACATTTACCATAATAAGTCTGATGAGTTATTTATAACTTTCTATAAACATTATCCAAGTCGACTTAAATCGTATCGAAATGCATTTGAAACGCAGTTAAGCATTCCTCATAAATCACAATTATTTTTATTGCCGTCACATATCTATGAATTTATCAGGTAATCAGACCGTGTCTAATATTCAGCAATGATACTGAAAATGAACAAAACACAACTTGCAGTTAACTTGGCTCTCACATGGCACAAAAGACAAATGCATTAAATTACAAATACAACAGCAAAAACAACAAAAAACGAGGCTTAAAACAATCAACTAACCAGCAATCCAACTATGTTGGCCTAAACCAGTGTATATTTATGTTTGTATGTTTGGTCCAAACTTGATTTCAAAGTTAAGCCAACCTTAACCAACATTTATAGACATCAAACGTGGCTAAAAACTGAAACTATGCAGAGTCAAGAAGCGAAACGAAAATTATAAACCAACAAAAATTACAAAATATTTTTTCTCTTACTATTTTTGGCAGTATTTTTTGTTGTTGTTTTTTTCTTTTTTATGTATTTTCTTGTGCTTTTGGTGTTAAACTTGATTTGCAAAAATTTACTTTGAAGGTGAAGTCTTGTTATTGAGGCAGAAGCAGAAAAAATATTGTGTACCTGAAGGCAAAGCACAAAAAAAGATGAAACTGAAAACATTTAATGGCGTATTCAGATAAATCTTTGTTTCTTGGGCTACAAATATTTAGCCAAAGTTAACTTTTATAGACTGATATTGCAACTGATACAAGTTAATTCAATTGCAGCACTAAATTCAGTAGAAGTTCGTTTATTTTTATACCCTGTGCCCATTAAAAATGGGCAACAAAGGGTATAATGAATTTGTGTGAATGCATGTAAAAGGCAGAAGGAAGCATCTCCGACCCTATAAAGTATATATATTCTTGATCAGTATCAATAGGCGAGTCGATTGACGGCAGTCCGTCTGTGCGCCCGTCCGTCTGCCCGCCCGTCCGTCTGTCCGTCCGTCCGTATGTATGAACGCGTGGATCTCAGCAACTATAAGAGCTAGAGACTTCAAATTTGGAATGTAGATTCCTGAATACCATACGCAGATCAAGTTTATTTTCAATTTTCGATATCATGATCCGTTTGTTTTAAAATAAGACAAATCACCATAACATAAGCAATGTTAAAACTAGAGACTTGAGATTTGGCAAACATGATGAAAAGCTTGGGCTTAATGTTTCCTGAAAATATCACCGCGATGCCATGCCCCCTTCGCCCACTATTGGAAAAAGCTGATAACAAGAGCAGTTTTATACCTAGTTTTCTCAAAATACTTTTGTTTTAAGACCTGCACAGGGTATCCTATTGTCGCGTCCTCTGGAATTTTCACATTAATTTCTGTCACTTTGCCATTGTTCATTTGAGTCGAAACCTCTTGCATTTAGTTAGATTGTTTCACAGTCTTTTTGGTTTGGTTCTTTTTAGTCCCTGACTGTAGTTTCTTTATTAATTTCATGCCCTTAGTTCAGTAACTTAGTTGAGTAACAATCTAGTTCTTTTTATGCCTCAATTCAAATTCCTTCATTCAATTTCGTCACTTTTTTTTATGCGTTTAGCTCATTTGAATCAGCATCTAGTTCATTTAGTTCCATTGATTGACAGTCTCCTTGGTGTAGTTCATTTGAGTCTCAATCTATATAATATTGTGCCTTTAAATCGTGATATGCTTTGCCTAGTTCTGTTTATGCCCCAATTCTAGTTCCTTCAATCAATTTCGTCACTTTTTCATTCGCTTACTTCATTTGAATTATCATCTAGATTATTTAGTTCCTTAAATTCACAAACTCCTTTCTTTAATTCATTAGAGTTCTTAAAATTTAGTTACTCTGTTGACTTAACATTGTAATTTAATTACTTAGTTTGTCTTATACTTGAATTCATTTAGCTTAATTCACAATTTCCTATGTTTAGTTCATTTGTTCCCCCAAATTCTAGTTCATTCAGTCTGATTTTCAACTGCTTTGCTATTTTAAAGCAGTTTGTTATATAACAAAACAAAAGTTTGTTGAGATCTGACCGGGTTGCCAGACTGCTGTTGATTTTCGGGGTAATTAGCGGTCGTCTGCTTAATGTCTGCGTGTATAACAGCTGTACAGGTTCACATTACACATTTGAAGAGAGAGAGAGAGTGAGCGAGATAGAGAGAGAGAGTGAGAGAAGCCGAGAAACTGCTTAGGTAAGCAGCATGTAATTAATATACGTTTTTTTTTGACATGGACAACAACTCAATGAGCTGCTTACGATTTCCAAAGTTTTTTCCTCCCCCTTCAACACGAAAAATGTAATAAAATAATAATAAGCATAATAACATAGACGGATCATAGCGCGTACATATATCAAATTTTGTTTGTGATAAACACATGCGCGAGAGTTCAAATAAGTATTTATTGCATTTTGTTGTTGTTTTCTGTTCTTAGATATAGGTGATTGACATGTCCAAACATGTGTTGACAAAAGTTGTAGGCGCGATTAAAATATATTAGCCCCTCATACACACACATACATATGTACATGTGTGGGTGTTGAGACAGCTGGCAGACAAACAACTGCTTGCTATACAACTTACATACATATCTTTAAAGAACTTGTCTAACTCGAAGACAACTGCTTCTTAACTACATGCCTACATTCAAGCAGTCTAAATTATGTCATTGTGAATTGATTGCTTGCCAAAAAAAACAACATAGTTTGGCAAGTTCATAATAATTTATCATGTTGCATGACTCACTGTGCGAGAAATTTAAATACTCTTTTCATTCTAATTATATATGTTTTTATATTTAATATTTTATTTCAATGATGACGCGTACATTGAAATGTTGAAAATACCAAACGATTGCCTCATTAAACCAAAAGAATTTATACTGTCAGAGTGTTGAAGAGATCAGTGCGGTTGTTTGCAAGAGCGTGAATATCAAGTGTGTCAGAGCGTGACGTCACAACAGCATAGTAGGTGTTTTTGTTTGTGCTCTCTGCTAATCGTAGCGAAGCATTAACACACTGCGTGAACTGCTTGCAGTGTGTGTCGACCGTGACTAAGCAAGCGACAAGCAGTGCTAACAGTGATCCTGTGCAGCGCTGTTAACTACTTAACATAGCTTAGAAACTGCAGTCGAACTATTTAACATACTAAGCAGTTCTCTAGTTGTAAATTCGTTAAGTTAACAGAAGCTGTTATGTTAGCTTAGCTGTTAAGAAACTCTTATTTATAAACTAATAAAATATAAGTATATTATCTTGTTTAAGCACTATTTTAAGCTTCAACTCATAAAAGCAAAAAGAAAACTATAATAAAAACATATTCCATATACTTAGAAACTAGACAAAGAAAACGAAGCGCGTAATAACAGAACAGAAAATGCAACACTGCAATTGCGTTGTCTGCATACAAATTATGATGGCGTTTTCTATCTGCTGCTTCTCTGATAAGGATAAAAATAAAATGCAATAACTTGTTTTTCTTTCCCTCATTTTCTTCGTTGCAAATTACAATGCTAAGCTGGCTAAGGGGTTCTTTTTTCCGCCATTTTGCCGCACAACAAAGAAAAGTCATAAAAACAAAACGCAGTTATTCATTTCCATGTGGGCGTCGACGCGTCGGCAACATTGGAATTTTCATCAAAGTTCTTCTTCGCAGTCCACAAAATGAAAGTGTGTTATACTACATAGATACAGATACATATTCTGAGATACAGCTATAGCTATAGCTACAGCTAAAGCTTTAGCTATACTGGCTACAATATGAAATCTGATTGATTGCCTGTTACTTTGGACACGCCCATTGCCAATTAAGGCGTACTTACCTTAAATTCTACTTGAGATATAATAAAATATAATATAAAAAACAAAAAAACAATAAAAAATCAAATAACAAGCAATATTCACAGCTAAATTCATTGATTCTTCTTATGTAAGCGGCTTATGGATATTTTATTTTTTTTTGTTTTGGAAAAGTGATTTCGTTTTCTTGTTGTTGTTGTTGTTGGGGCGTTGTTAGGCTTTTGTGTGTGGGCGTTGTTTGTTGTTTTCTACTGCCCAAGATACTCTCGTTATTGTTGCTGCTTTTGGAAATTATATGAAATTTGCTGCGTAGTTGTTGCCAAATGGAAATTTTGTGTTTTTGAGTTTATAGTGTTCACTTTGTAGGTTCCCTGGGAATCCATGAAAGTTTTGTTGTAATCTGCAATCATGGTCAAGTCGAATTGTCTATAAACTGTTTGGTTTTGGCTTAAAGCGAGACGAGCATTTGTCAAGAGGAACAGAAGAAAACGATTGTCCGAAAAGAAAACAACTTTCTTAGTATAAAAAACTAATTGAACAGACTTTAAGTTCAACAATTTATTAACTATTCTTTTGTTTATTATTATACATAATTCTAGACAACTAGAAGAAATAAACTTACTGAGAAATTAAACGATATTAAGTTATATTCAAGTAAAATAAAATATATACTTTCAACTCAATAGAACTCATCTAAACTTACTTAAAATATATCTACTAATTAAACTGGCAAAATTTCATAATCTAAAAGCTACAATCAGATCAGGAAATATGTTTTTGAGCGCATAACTTTTATGTTTTTCCAGTTAATTCAATGGAATCTATTCAAATGGATATATTAACATAGTTTAAATGTTTTCAACAAGTTTTAAAATGTTCAAATACAAAGTTTATGTTGTAAAACGAGTTTTTACATTGAAAAAATACATAATTAACTTTTCAGATATCTCAATAAAACTGAGCTAATTTCACTTAAAGTATTTACTACAAAATTCCCATCAAATTTCGTCAGTATTCAGTTACTAGTATAACATTTAAATAGTTAATTATAGTGTAAAATACATTAGAGTATTTAAATAACAATTTTAAGCATTAATATATATTATATATATATAGTTTTCTATTTTCTAGTGTATTAAGTATTCTTTTAAATATATAAAACTTCTATTCATATTTTTGTATATTTATTTGCAGAAAATTTCAAAGTCTAGCTACATAAAATAACTTTAAAGTTCAAAAGTTAAGCTGTTAATTTTATATAAAATATTACATTTATTGTTGTTGTTTTTCTTATTATTTTTTACAATGCTTCATTTGTTGGCAATTAAATGGCTTTTTGCTATTTTGTTATTAGGCTCATTTCGAAGACGAATGCAATTAAAATGAGAAACTTTGTACAGTGTATTTATTGTTGTTGCTCTTGTTGTTGTTGTTGCTGTTAGCCACTAATTGCGATTGACAAAAGTGAAAGTGAGCGAACAAATTGTGAAAACTAATAGATTTATATTTAGTTACTAAGTAACATATAAAATAAAAAAAGTATCTAAACATTGTCGAGTATGAGAGTGTAAAGTATTCGAGTATTACGTGGGCAGACAATGAATGTATCTTTTTGCCATTGATCAAGATACAATGCCGTTGGTCTGTCTACGGTTTGATGAGTAATTTTCTGGCATTTTTTCTATGCAACTTTTTTCAGCTCTTTACTTTTTTTTTTGTTTTTTAGGCGTTGCCTGAAATAGTTTCAGTTTCAGTTTCAACTTGCCATGAAATATGAAACAACTTTATTTCATTGTCAGTCAACTAACTCTGTCTCTCTCTCTCTGTCTCTCTCTGTCTTCTTCTCTCGCTCGCTCTGTGTGCGGTTTGGAAAAACCGGCTGAGAGTCAAGCCGCCGAAAACTAGAAAAATGGAACGAAACCAAACCAAATGAAAGTGAAAGTGGGTTAAACTCATCAGTCGTTGGCTAAGGCTTCACTGTAGTTGAATATTTTTAGTGTGTTTCTAGGCCTAAACCAAAAAAACAAAACACTTTGTACTCGTAACTCTGCCTGAAATCATTTTACATCTCTCTCTGTCTCTCTCTCTCGCTATATCTATCTCTATCTCTCAATATATCTTGCTCTTTCTTTCACTCTGCCACACACCTCATTTATTTCACTTTCGTTTTCGTTGCGGCATCAAAGAAAAGTGAAAATTATGCAGTGAAAATCTTCAACGGGCGTTGAGTTAATTTAGTCATTAAATTCAATGGGAAAGTAACATTTCATTTGAATGGATTTACAGTATATAGATCTATAAATAATATAACTGCAGATCTCGAAATCATTGTGAATGAGGGATTGAATGATTGACTGCATGACTGAATGATTGTCAATCAAATGACAGCAGTAAAGTTTTCATTTATAGTGCAGAGTTAATTAGAGTTAAAAGAGTATATAAAACTAAAGAAACTTGACAGGCTTTATTTTTATTTATTATGCTAATAAAAAGTAACATAAAAATGAAATTAATATAGTAAATATCAAGTAATATAAATAAATGTAATAAATTAAACCATATTAAATAAAATAGACTGCTTGAGAAATCAGTATTTGTGCTTAACACAATTTTATAATTTTCTACAAGTATTTCTTCTAAATATTTCCCTGTTTAACAAATAGTTCAAGAGTTAAAAGCTATTATATTAACAAATTTAACCATAATATAAGATATATATACTCCTAAATGGAAAGTTGTAGAGTGGAGAGTGCCAGGCTAACAAATTTAACAAGCAGTTTAAGCTGATTGAGAGACTGTTACTATCTTAAACAAGTTGAAGCTTCTAGCTCTTACTATCTCTGAGATACTTTCCTTCATACGGACGGACAGACAGAGAGACGGACAGATGGACAGATCTATATTGACTCGACTATTGAGGCTGATCAAGCATATATATACTTTATGGGGTCTGCCGGACTTCCTTCTGCCCGTTACATACTCTAAACAAACTTAATATACCCCAACAGGGTATAAAAACAGTTAGATAGTTATCTATATATTTGATTTATTTATTTTGAATGCTAAATTACAAAATTGTTAAGAAATTCCCACTCTATTTACAAAACTAATCAACATATTTACTCAATACACTCATCAATCTATCATCATCGTATCTAAAGAAACTGCATTTAACTATCAAATTATGAAAGTAATAATTTCTTGTTATATTTTATATTTTCTTATATATTTTATTTTATTTTATTTCAACTATTGCAATAAATTTCCACTCGAATAGAGCAAAGCTCAGCAGCATTTTCAATTCATTTGGCACCTTCTTTTTTTTATAAGCTATAGAAACTGTAAGCTTCCACATTGACCCATAAAAAAAAGCGCTGGGTGTAAATAAAACCATAAAATGCGCCACAAATTTCCACTTGGAATGCAGTTGAACTAATATAAAAAGGTAATAAAATCAATTTCAATCATAAAAAAAAGCAAAATAAAGAGAAGAAGAAAAAAAACGACGATGAATGAAAGGAAATATCAAAACAAAACTTGAGAAATTATGACCGCTAAAAAAGAAGCAAAAAACGTAATTGAAAGCTATAAATCAAAGATCCAAAAATATGCGCAAAAATATTTCAGAACAAGATTCAAACAAAGAGATCAAAAAATACGTTGCCTCGTTCTCTCTTTCTTGCACTTGTATCTAAGACTCTAGGGTTATTTGTACTGGCACTGTATCTGTGAGATACTTTTGAAAACGCGCGAGGGCAATTAGAGATTCAATGAGCTTATTTTCAGTACAGACTGACACATAAGCCGCTGACTGATTGATTGATTGATTGACTGATTGTTTAAATAAAAACCTAAATAATTGGACATCAAAACGCAACACAAACGACATCTAAATATTATTTAGTAGATATTTTATTTCAAATAAATGAAAGAGTTAAATTAAAATTATATATAATTTAGTTAAATTGTTAGCTTTAAATAATATTAGTTTTTAGATATATTCAGCTTTTATTAAGGCATAACTATTTAGTTAGTTTTCGAAATTATAATAAACTCTAATTTAAATGTATTTTTGCTTTTAATAGTTGGGAAAATATAGTTCTACTATATTTCGGGGACTAAAATTGAAGTTTACAACTCAATTTTCGACAATTTAACAACTGTTGAGTTGATTTTTTTAAATTTTAATCTCATAATAAAATGCTTGAAATTAAGCAAACAATTTCAAATAAATAAAGCTCCTTGGATGGAAAATGTGCTGTATTAAGTTGCACATAGTACAAGTTTAACACTAGAAATGACTTTGTAATGTAAAGAAGCTCCTAATGAAATGTTTCCTTTATCGATTCATTGCGGCATCGATTCATCGATCATCGATTGACAATAAACATATCTCAGCTGGGGAATATGATGTTCCAAGCTTGCATTTCCACCAGATAATTAATAGACAATTTGACCTGTTTGGCAACCTATTATAAAAACTCGAATATGATAAGATATATATAATAAAATGTTTTCCCCATCGAATTTTAAATAAAAACATACCTCCGAGTGTGAATTGTGGTGTTCAAAGCTTATTTTTCCACTATCGACAATTTGACAACGGATCAAACTTATTTAAGAAACTCTAATAGACTCATATGAATATAATAAAGTGTTTGAGTCTTAGAATTAAAAAAAAAACCAGCCCTCTGTGTGGAAAAGTTGCTGTTAAGAGCTGGCATTTCCAATATCGACACTTTAACAAGTTTCGAATATACTCTTAGAAATTCTAATAAACTCATAAGTTCAAAATAAAAGGTTTCTTTAAACATTAAACCCATAAACCAATAAACAACCCCATAAGTGGTATTTAAAGACGCCTAATTTAGTTATAAATGCATATTTTGTTTTAATCACTGTGAAAAACTGTCCAGTCCAGTCCTAGTGACGAAAACAGAACCCAATAAGTCACACGTAGTAAAGTTTGATGGACTCTAGGTCACTAGCTATATACACATGCAAAATTGAATATCACTGCAGTCCGCGCTAGTGACGAAAGCAGACCTCAAAATAGAGATAGCTACAAAAAAGCCAGACCTTTTGAGCAATGTGCGGAATGCCAAATACTTATTTATTAGTATAGATCACATATTAAATTTAATATCGTTTGTCACTAAATATGATATTAGAAATTTTGGGGCTTGAACAAGCTTTCGCCACTAGAGTTTTACCTCGTGTAGTGTTTTTAACACTTTTAAAACTTACTTAAGTTACGCTGAGAATATTTCAAGATCTTTAGATTGTTTCTTTACAGTTTTCGCTCTTTCAAGTTGCACTTTTACTTGATTTGAAAACTTACCCTGCATTTTCGGCTGCAGCAATTGACATCTGTTGTTGGGGCTCATCTGTTAGCTGCAGCGTTAGATGTGCCCGTTGTTGTTGTTGTTGCTGCTGTTGTTGTTAATGTTGCTTGTCGTTGATTTGATGTCTAACTCGGGGGCTATACATAACAACTTGCTTCAAGACACTGCAAAACAAAATGAGAAGAAAAACATAGAGATGAATAAAACTTTTATTAACATACTTGTACAATTCTTTTTTCATGCTTTTATGATATTATATTTTTGTTGTGAACACAAAACAAGTTGTAGGCGGGAAAATGCCTCAAGAAAACAGCGGAAAAAGAAAAGGAAAAGCAAATGCCAGCTGGCCACTTGAAGACTCAAGTTACAAGAAACACTTAGGGTCGGGTCGAGCCGCCTACGACCTACCCTACCCCTTTTTGCCCCCCCCTTTTTAAAAGAGCTGAGTGAAAGGCGCCAAGTGTGAATCTTTCTTCTTTTCAAAGGGGGGACAATGTTGGGGTCTTTATGTGTTGCCGCTGGCAAAGTACAAGTTTGTCTTTTCGGCAGGCAAGGGTTAAGGTTGAAGAGATATACCTAAATGTGAGCAGAGGAAACTGAAGAGTGTTACGACTAACAATGTACTCTGTAGTTAGTTGTGAGATGCGCTATTCATAATCGCATACGAATTTGGAAGTAACTAAAGTGAATACAAACATCTTTGTGTGTGCTATGCTACGCTAGATGGCGCCAGCATTGCTTCGGCTGGAAACATTTTTACTTGAATATAACTTCTGTGTTTATTAACCGATTATTATGAAATTTTCAGAACAGTTAAGAAACGTAGTTATCTAACAAGGGGAATAGCGCAGGGGAATAGCTTATAAATTGTTCAAATAATTTGTTATATATTTTTTTGTTTGACTGCTAAAAGAATATATGAAAAATTTGAATTAAACTTAATATGCCTTCGTTATAGAGAAAACTACATACACATTAAATTCTCTAGCTATTGTATATGCTTATCAGTATAATATTTAATCAATATACTTAACAATACGTTTTACAAATTGATTATACCCTATTTTAGCTATTTTAAATTAACTATAGGGTATAAAAATACATCTAGGGTGGAAATGTAAATGGCAGTTATTGTTTTTCATAAAATTCCAGCACAAAAATGATGTATTAGCCTTCCATTCACAAAAAAAAAACCTTATCTCCGTTTTCATTAAAAATATTAATGTATTTTTAATGTTTTATTTTGTAAATCATCTCCATTTAAATTGTAGTTCATTTTATTTAATATTCTCAAAATTCGTCACAATTTCATGAATTTTATTTTATATTCTCATGATTTTCTAGAACTTAAGTAATATTCATGCATATTTCAATTTCTTTTCTTAAGCTTCAGACAAAAAGAACTGTCAAAAAGAAACAAAAACAAAATGAACTGCAATGCAACTCTCGCTCTCGCCTGCTTGTCAATTTGAGAAGCTGCAGTTGAAGCTTTACCCATTGTCTTCATCTTGTTCTGCGCTCTCTCTCTCTGTCTCTCGCTCGTAAGCTCATCAGCTGCATCCATGTGTGCATGAGAGACGCGCGTGTGTGTGTGTGTGTTGTTTTCGCTACGCGTTGCCAACGTGTCATATACTCGCACTCACAATGCATTGCAGCCACCACCCAACCGAAAACTTTTTGTATTTATTTTCTGCATTCTTGTATAGTACACTATGCAGCTAGAGCTGTCTCAACACTTTGTCATGCAGCATGCAACGTATTAAAGCAGACAGAAATGTAAATATTTGCTTAATCAGCGTAGCAAGTCTATTTTAATATTTTACTATTTATTATTATTATTTTAATAAATTTTAATATATATGTAAATTTAATTTTCTTGACTAACTGCATATATACTATTTGTATTCTTGTTGATAAGAGTATCAGAGTATTTAGCTTGCCAGCTGATATTCTTTGTATTTCGCATGAAGAGAATGCTTTATTGTATTTGCTTTTAAAACATCAACAACATTTGCCGTTGTAGCTAAAGCTGCACACAAAGAGAGGGGGCAGAGAGCGAATGCGAGTGTGAGAGTGACACAAACACACACAGACACACACACACATACGCACAACTGCATTGCGTTATTTTTCTTCTCTTATTGTTTTTGCCGCTGGCTAGGCTGCCCTTACCCCCCAACGCCAGCAGCAGCAGAAACATGTTTTATATAATTTCCAGTACGCGTGGCACAAAAGCAGAAGCATAATCACTCTGTCACTGTCGCTCTCTCGCTCTAACACTCAAGCAAGCTCTATCTCATCCTATGTCCGTCTCAGTTGCTGGTCATTGTATTGTCATGTATTTTTGTGATATTAATAATAATGCATTTCATTGCCGTTGTTGTTGTTTTGGATTCTCATTGTTTATAACTGTTGCTTTGTATGTGCAAATACATGTATATATAAATATATATATACATATATCTCATATCGTACACATAATAATATACTTTTTCCTGCCCCGCCTTTTGATTGATTAAAAGAAAGCCCAACAAGTGCATTGTTTTCCACTTCTTATCATCGAGAACTTCAGGCGAATCATTAAGTCGAAGAATTCTCTAAGCGGATTCATCTTTTCAGCTTGCAATTCATGCTGAGCATTCTCGTGTGTATCTTTAAGATATTAAACTCGTTATCGGTTCATCTTTAAAGGCTGTGTTTCGATAAGTAGAACTAAATTACTTCTGTGGGAAGTTCTTTTAAGTAGTTATAAGTGAAAGATACAATTTAAAAGATACTATATATGATAAGAAATAGGAAAAACACAAGGATTCTTATTGCCGAATTTTTAATACGATAACAGATTGTTTCTATAACATTTATAAATCTACATACAGTATGTATATATGTATTTGAATGAAAAATAAACAAGTTGGAGATTCGGGGATTCCCTGAGTCAGTGTTTTTTGTTATTTTTGGCATGCCAAAAGTTTCATAGCCTTGCAGAGCCCCTGATGCACTTTTAATCCGATTTTTCCTATGGCAGCTATATGGTATAGTGATCCGATCAATCTGATTCCGACATATGTACTGCCTGCAGCAAAAAGACGCATCTGTACCAAGTTTCATCCAGATAGCTTAAAAACTGAGAGACTTGGTTACATATAAACAGATAGACGGACGGACAGACAGATCGACGGTTAGTCAGAAAGACGTACAGAGAGACGAACAGACAGAGAGACGAACAGCCAGACAGACGGACGGATGGACAGACAGACTGACTGACATACAGACAGACAAACAGACTGAAAAACGGACGAACTGACCGACGGACAGACAGACGGATAGACAGACGGACGGACGGACATGGCTATATCGACTTAGTATAAAAACTTGGACAGACAAGCAGACGGACGGATGGACAGACAGACGAACAGACAGACGAACAGACAGACAGACGAAAAGACAGAAAGACGTACAGACAGACGGACACACAGACAGACGGATAGACAGACAGACGGACTGACATGGCCATATCGACTTAGTATAAAAACTTGGTTAGGATACATATGTGACGTGTTATAAGAAGCATTTGGTAAGCTAAAGAAAATATCTGCCAAAAGTATTTGAAGTCCGACTAATTATCACAAAAATCGTGATTCTTCTGATGAGCTAAATCAATGTATTGGACTAGGGACAGATTGAATGTTTGACATGATATTAAAGACTGACACTTCCTCTTCTAGTTTATATTCGTGTAGAAAATATAATACCCTCTGTAAGCTCAAGTATCTAACAGAGTTTTTCACTTCAAAAGTATCTCGAATAGTGTGAAGTGAGACAACTCTTTGCTTTAACTGACTTTAATGGGTATACTAAGTAAACACGTATTTGCCGGATCCAAACTTTTGATGCTCACTGTAGACTCCCAGGCTCGCAATTGAGTGTAATTTTAATTTAATTAAAATCTAAGCACGTCTGGGAAATATATAAATACTATGATTACGTATATAAGTTTCAGCAAGAGAATTCCGTTGAAATCGGTCAAGTGAAGAACAACAAGAAGAAGAACAACAACAACAACAAGATGAAGAAGAACAACAAGAAGAAGAAGCAGCACAGCCATTTTTATTTCTTTTGCCAGAACGTTGCGTTTCTAAACGGTGATTTAGCCATTAAGTTAACGGTAAACTGTGCAGAATCTTGCGGCAAGCCAAAGTAGCGAAGATGAAGAAGAAGAAGAAGCAAAGAGATGAAGTTTTGCCAGCGCCAAAAACGAGAACATAACACAAACAAACAACCGGCTTTGTAGGTGTGTGTGTGGAAAGAGTTGGTCATGGGGGGTGGGGCAGTGGACGGGGGAGTAGCAGAAGTTGCCGATGATTTGTGTTCTTTATGTGCGTCTCTTCGGTGTTGCGGATGCCGAATGCCAATGCTGCTGCTGCTGCTGCCGTTGTTGTTGTTATTTCGTTTGTTAGTGTGTCTGCGTTGCATAACTTACATATGTACGTATTCACTACCGGCTCTCTTAATCGCGCGCTCTCTCTCTCTCTCTCTGTTGCTTGCGCTCTCTTGCTGCTCTTGCAGTTCCTCAGGGCACAGCGTTCATTTATTTGGTCATGTATTGCAACGCAACCGGCTAATTTTTTTTTGTATATGTATGTTATGTAACTGCACACGAGAACAATAGCAGCAGCACAGGCAGAGGCAGAGGTGTTGGCAGCGACAGCGACAGCAGCAGCGACTGCGCCGCCAGCGACAGCGACAGCAGCAGCGACTGCGCCGGCAGCAACGACAGCAAAGAGATAAGGCAAAAAGCAAATGAATTTTCTGTACGAAATGCACATTCAAACAATTTCACTTAAGCCATAATCAAACAATTTGTCAATTCGTCATGCGCTCCATTCACGGAAACACAAACAAGCGCAGCAATATTATTATAATAATACTCTAACTCACAGCAGAAGATAGTTATACTTTTGTCACACACTGTGCAACGAATAAGCGTTTGTTATTTTATACCCTAGGGGGGTATGTAACAAGCAAAAGGAAGCGGCCATCCCGATCAGCATCAATAGTCGAGTCGATATAGGCATGTCCGTCTGTCCGACTCTCTGTCTGTCCGTCCGTCCATCCGTATAAACGACCGTATCTCAGAGACGGTAAGAGCTAGAAGCTTGAACTTGGTCTCCCAGCACTTCTAATATTTGCAGGCAGATCAAGTTTATATTTAATTTTGATTGCCACGCCCACTTCGCCCACAAATCAAGAAAATGCTCATAACAAAAGCAGTTTTGTAGCTAGAGACTTGAGATTTGGCATATATATTGAGTATCTTGGAGTCGATGTGTCCAGAAAGTTTCATTATGCTGCCACGCCCCCTTCGCACACAAATTACCAGAGAATTACATGGTGAGTGAATTTGAACGGATCCTTGTAGAGTTACAAGGTATATTCTGGTCGGTTTCCCGACTGTTCGGCTTGTTTTCAATCCCAATTGTCATTAAAATCTTTAAAGATTCAATTTATTAAATAAAAATATATCTGATCAAGATAAGAGCAAAAATTACAAGAGTATTTAAAACTTCGACAACTCCAAAAATGTAATGTTCTATCTTGGTTTTGCGGTTATTTGTTTACTCCCGAAATTTTCACGCAATAAACAAATACAATCAGTAAGGGAAGATAGAGATAGAGAGGGAGACAGACACAGAGTGAGAGGGGGGAATACCGAAATGCGTTTTGTTTACGTTTTGTCTGCCACTCGATAACTCAATGCAGTTTTCCTGCTGCTGCTTCTTCTACATATCTGTTTCCTACTCTTCTTGAAGCGCTGATAAAAATAAAACAAACAACATTTGAAGCGGCGACGACGACGACGACGACGACAATAAAACAAACAACTTCTAGACTTGTATAAAGTATCTCAAGCGCAAAAATACAAAACGAAAGACACGATAGAGAATCCCAAACAACCAAAAGATAGATAGAGCAACAGAGAGAGAGAGAGGGAGAGAGAGTGAGTGAGTGAGTTATGGGATCTCCATACTTCTCTCTGTCTCTGTCACTGTTTTCTTTTCTCGCCCAAACACGAGCGACGTTTTTAATTAACACGCCTTTGTGAAAATTTACTGAATTTCATTTGATGAACGCTTGATGACGTGTTAATCAATAAAATCTACAGTTCCAGATACAGATACAGATATAGATACATGTAGCAGCAGTCTGCAGAGTTAAAGCCTATTACAAAACTCTATTTATTAATCTTGGATCTAATAACATTAGAAAACAGAAGTCTTCAAGTTAGTAATTACTAATAAACTAAAAGCTGTACAAGATACAAAAGTAGTCGAAAAATTTGTAATAATGTAAAGATCTTAGATCTTATAACATTAGAAAACAGAAGACTTTAAGTTAATAACTAATAAACTAAAAGCTGTACAAGATACAAAAGTAATAGAAGAATCTGTAATGTTGTAAAGATCTTAGATCTTAGATCTAATAACATTAGAAAACAGAAGACTTTAAGTTAATAACTAATAAATAACTAATAAACTAACAAAAGTAATAGAAGAATATCAACAGTTGTTAAGATCTGGGGTACATTATAATTTTAAATGACTTAACATTTGTTGCTAGGATTGCGGAGAACCCAGAGAACTAGAGCAATGAATGATTATATACTTGTATCTGTACATATTCAATTTAAGCCTTATCATTAAGTATATATCTATTTATACTATCAATTTAAGTCTGATCATTAAAAACATATCTATTTATATTAACAATTTAAGTCTGATCATTAAATATATATCAATTTATATATGAATACTGAATTTCGAGCTATAAGATCTTCTATAAATATGTTCTTAAAAGTTCTGCAAGACTTCAAGTATAAATCAATGAAAAGATACATTAATTTTTGAGTTTTCTGAGCATGTGCGTCTATTTCTCAAAATTATCATTTAACTTCTATTCATGTAGTGCCTTATTTATAAGTTAGAGATCGAAAGTAAGGTAAACATTCAACATGCAATTATTATGAACTATAAAAAGAAGTTTAAGAAAGGCATAAATTATACTACAAACAAGATGAAGATGATTTTCTATAACTTTGCGCTCTTAAGCTGTTGCTTATTAATCAATTATGAAGTCAGTCATTCAGTCAGCCATTCAATCAGTTAGTCAATCAGTCATTCAATCAGACATCAGCAAACAGTAAGAGACAGATAATTTCTTATACTTATTATATATCCTTTTATGATGAAAAACAACGTGAAATGAATTTGTATACGCGTGTTGAGTTTGCCAGCTTTCAAGATAGCATTCCATGTGTTCATTTCGCTTATTTACTTAGCATTATTAACAACTTATTGTTGTTGTTGTTGCTGTTGTTGTTGTTGTTATACACCTTATTTGGGGCACACTTTTTGGCAAAAATATTTGTACGTTTTCTTGCGTACGCGACAATAAAACATTTCGGATTTTTGGCTTTTAAAATTGTTTTTTTTTTCTTTTTATTGTTTATGTGCACAACAACAATAACAATGGTAAATATGTAATAAAAAAAATGAGTTTATGTATTTTAAACTGGCCTCATTACGAGCCGAAAACAGCACACAAAGTTGCAAATTTGCTTAGCATATCAAGGTTCTTCTCAAAACTTTAAGTTATTTGTAAATGATTCCTTTGTACTTTTGAAGTCGTACTATTACAAAGTAGAAACTTCAACTTCTACTTTAACGGATCCATCATTGTCAGGTAAGTTGATAAGCCACAATCAATGGAAACTCAACAGTTCTTATCTGTTGCCCTTATGATTACACCATCTGTTGTGAAGAAACACTCTAAAGTCAATTTATTGACAGGTAAAACTCTCCCTCTTAATTCTAGCACTTAGCAAGGTCTTTTCAGTTTCATAATTGCCCTATAACTCAATCTAAAAGCCAATTAATCAAGCGTATAACAAAATGTTTTTTTATTTAAATATAATTTACACATAATTTACGGTACTCGCCTTTCCGCCTTGGGAATAACTTATATAAGTTATAAGCTAAAAATTGTTTATGATTTTCGGGTTAAATGCGTTTTTGGTAAAAATGTCACGTATTATATTTTATTTTAGCTTTTGGGTGAGTCTCTTAAGGAAAGCAGATGTTCCGGGGAAGGGAGTGTAGAAATACACATATATAAAAGTATTGCAATAACAAAACAAAATATCGTAACTTAATAAAGTTACGATATATGATAGGAAATGGTTAAATAGATAATATTTAATCTATATTAAAAATAAAACTAATTTTTGATCGATTCTTTTCTTAAACTATATATACCATAAGCAAATATAATTGCAAATTTATTAAAGCTTCAAATTCAAATGTAATTCGACAAGTTCTAGCTTCTACAATTATAATTAGTCTGAGGTAATTATGAAAATTACAATAACTTATAAGTTAAATTAATAGCGGATGGATGATACATAAAATAAAATTAAAATATATAAATTAGTCACTCGATTAAGCTGAAAGTTTAACAGAAAGTGTAAAATGTAATGGAATTCGGATCTCTGCAATTTAATTAAGATAAACTTAAGAAAGCAAAGAAGTTCTTATAATTTTTCCTCAAATAAAGGTTTCTGATTATGACAAGACTTTAACTGGATGTTTGATAGTTGATTTGAATGTTATTTGATAAGTTCAATTAATAAAACTATAGTAATAAGTGCGTTTTTCATGGGACACATCAATTTGGAACCGATTCCGTTGATTTTCAGTAAAGATATTTAAAGAAAACAAACTCATTTCCCTATCAATGCGTCCTATGACACAAATATGTATCTTAAAGTGTTCCGCTTTGATTATTCCCATATAAAACAAGACATTTTGCTTAGAAAACAATGGAAAGTGCAATATATATATATAAGTATATACCTCCTTTGATGCATTACACATTTCGTAAGCAAATTATAATACTCGCTCTGGCCAAACAGGATATGTCCGACAATTGAGAGCTGCCCAAAGTTCTGGCACTTAAAAACCCATTAAAATTGCAGAAGACATTCTCGAGAACGACAAACTTCACGATCATTTTATTGCTCATTACCACGGACGCATAACAATTTCCACAGCGGGAGTAGTTTCAACCCAAAAGGCAACTTATCAGCTATCAGCTCTGCAAGTTATTTCCGCATAGCGCACCAAAACGAAGATGGAAAACGAAGTTGAAGTTAGTTTTGAGTTGACATGTGCTAGACTAAAAGATACTCTGTAAAGATTTGAAGATATTTTCTTGTGTTTGTTTTTGTTTCAACTACAAATTGTCTATAGTATTAATACTATTTCTTGGGAAATTTCTAGAATTATTATGAAATCTTTAAAGTGAAAAGTACTATTAATATGGAGTTTGATTGACTAAAAGATACACTGAACAAAGTAGAAGATACTTCGCTACTTGATTATATTTCTCATTGCTTTATAATAAAGTTATTTATAGAATTGTAATTCGTTTGTAAGAAAATAAAGCTAGAGTGCATTAGCCTATGCTAGACTATAAAATACTCTGTAGCTGGCGAGGAATTCTTATGCTTTCGGCTTGTTCTATAATGTGAATCGAATGAGTTTATTCTTTAGTAATTTCAAGTATTTTTCTGAAATCTCGAGAAGTTTTATATAACTTAAAGTGTAGTGTGATTGATTAAAAGATACTCTGTAGTTACATTAATGTTTCTTTAACCTTTTTTCTTGATGTATAATAACAATTAATGTTTAAGTATCTTCTAGCATTCTCACAAGATTCTAAGAAGTTTAGGGAATTGTAAAGCTGAATTTTGCTTGACTAGAACATACTCTGTAGTCACAGGGTATATTTCAACTATTTTCTATATGAATTCCAAGTTTATTTGAGTATTATTTGACATGTTAAACTATTATATATTAATTCTAGATTTTAAACGTAAAGATTGCAGAAATTAGTCAGCCTTTAAAGCGGTTCCTGCCTCTCACTACCCGCTTTTCTACATTTCTACAGGGTATTTATATATATATTTAAATGACAAAGACAATAGAAATGCGCATTTAACTATCAAAAGCTGCGGGCCGAAGCCATGGAAAAAGATATATGCATATATTTGTAGTATCGGTGATAGAAAGAAAGGTTCCAACATCACGCTCCGATTACTGAGTATGTGTGTGTGTGTGTGAGTGTGTGTGTGTGGGTGTGTGCATAGGGGCAATGGGAGGCACATGCTTTGCATATCAGTGTATGTTGTAGTTTGCTTAAAAGACATTTTCAAAAAATAAATAGATACGAAACGCAATAAGTCAGTTACATTACGAGGTAGCTTCGGTTTTGTTGGGACGTGTCTGGAATACCTGACAAAATGCAGATATGTCTATAATAAAACAAAAACAACAACAACGACAACAACAAGAAGAAACACCACATGGCAGAGTATTTGGATTTTGTTTTTCAACTGTTTGCAGTGCGTTCACGACAGCTGTTTAAATGTTCGTTACTGATAAGCCAACCAAAAAAAATGTATATATGTTAAAAATGTGGTTTTAGCATTATCATTCGTTGACTGTTTCAAAACTGGCACAAAGGTCTTTTGTACTTGCGCAAATGTATTTTAGCATTTTGAAAAATGTTGATCAAATACAAATGTTTGGAATTTCCAAGCTCAACAACAAAAAAAATGGGTTAGTTTGTTCATAAAATATCGATATAAAATCAACGTGAAAATACAGCATAAATCAATGTGGAACAAGTAGAGCGAGCTTGAGTGGGAAATACCCTGTAGTTTGTAGTTAAATAAATATATAAACTCATTGAGATGCATAGAAGTTTCTGAGTTGTGAGCACTTAACACGCTATGCGCCGTTAGATGGCGCTAACAATGATTTTATTGTGGGAAATTTGATTTATTGCTAACTTTTGTGTTTATCAAGCGATTGTTATGAAATTTTTAACATAGAAACAGATTTTTATAGTAAAGGTATAATTTAAATATTTAATAATTTGACTCTTTGGCTTATCGCATAGAAAAGTGTATCAAAATTTTAACTCGACAGACTTTGCTAGTTTTAATGCGTATTTAGACTAAACACACTTTTACAGCTCGAAAATGTCTTAAATACTCATTCTTTGGCTGTTTTCAATAATTACAGCGTATCTAAATACTTTAATCAAACTGAAATCTATTATTATCATATACTTTATTCATGTCCCAGCGACTAACTGTCGATTAACATGCAAACTGCCTAGGCAGAAAACAAAAACCATTAGGAAGACATTATCAAATCAAAGAGAAAGAAACGATAAATTACCAACATTTTGGATAAAGTTTGAAATACTCTTTATGGGCTGAGAGATTCCAATAACCTCAGCAATTTATTCCTCACACTGTTGAAATGATGTCACAATTGCCCGGAAGCATTTAGGACACACAGATACAGAGCAGGTGGCATAGGTAATAGGTGGCAACAGAGTAGCAAGTGTTTAGCTAATAACAATAGTAACAACAACAACAATCAACAATAAACAACAACAACAACAATCAACAATAAACAAGTATAACCTTAGGGTTCTGTTGTCAATTGCATCATTAATCAATCGCAAGTTGGAACTGAGAGTGGTCAAAAGGCAAAGAATTCCCTTCTCAATTTATCTGCCTTCTTCTGCTTCATTTGTGCCAAAAAAAAACTTGTTTATGTCGAATTTTTGGTAATTAATCATATTATGAGAAATAGAGAGAGAGAAAGACAGAAGGAGAATGAAAGAGAGAGACTATGCTATGCTAATTGCAAGCAGAAATATAAATATATATAATAAATAACAATATTTATTTATATTTTCTTGTGCTTGCGCTGTATTCTTGCAACTTTCTGTATAACTTTCTGCATTACCAATTAATGAAATATAATATTTATATATATAATTCTTTATATAGACTTTGCTATGCTAATTGCAAGCAAAAATATAAATATATATAATAAATACCAATATTTATTTATATTTTCCTTCTGCTTACGCTTTATTCTTGCAACTTTCTGTATAACTTTCTGCATTACCAATTCATTAAATTAAATATTATATATATTTCTTAGCAAGTCATACATTTCTTTATTAATAAAAAATTTATTTGCTGTCTCTCATTGAGTTTATTGATTTTTTTTTTCAAATTAATTGCAGACTCCGCTCTTAGCAACAACAATTTGAGCTGCCTAAGCATCTAAGCCATGCTTTTGGCCAAAACAGACATTTAATTGAATTAATGTCGTAATGAGTAGGCCCAAAATAGAACGCAACTTGTTAAGACAATCACAAAAAAATAAAAAGCACTTGGCAACAAATTGTGCGTAATATAACACTTTTTTTGTCTCTTTCTTTTTTTTTGCCATTTTATTCACTGCTCTTTTCACCGCTGGTTTCATGGGTAGCACAGAAAATTAATTAAAAAATAAGCAAAAATACAGGAAATAATTTAAAACCAAAAATTTGTTGTATTTTAATTGAGCCAGAGAGTAATTAAAGAAGTGTATAGAAAAAGTTTAGTTTATGTGTACTTAAAACTTCTAAAAAACCTATAACAAATTGTTACAAATATAAATTGAAGCAAAACAATACAAACAGTTTGTTTATGCTTTAGTTTATTTACTATTATTATTAAATGTATTAAAAACTAATGAATTATATATCTTATATTATATACTTTAAGAAAAACAAAGATTTAAACTCTTTGTATACCAAAAATTTATTTTTAATTGATTATTTCTATGGTAGATATATGATGGGTTTGTATTATACCCTGTGCCCATTAAAATTGGGCAAGAAAGGGTATAATGAATTTGTTTTAATTTAAATTTGTTATACCAAACAACTAATTGGTATAGCTACAATTTTAGCTAGTTTCAGCGGCATTTATTGAGGGTTAACAAATATAACTAACTAAATAAAATAATAGAAAATTCATTGAAATTTTAATAACTATTCCACAGCTGCGTCACACAATTTTATAGCAACTTTTAAGCTACGCTTTAAGTTTCTTATTTATTTCAAAATTTACCAAAGAGCTAGCTAACATATATGCAACTAGATAGATAATATATTCTATATCGTATGACAAATATTATAATTTTGTTTCTCAAAAAGAATTTTCCTGTCACACGCGCTTGTTAAATAGAAATTTGCATAGCTATGCAAAGAGGCAAGCCAAAAGCGAAAACAAATAGAGTAGAGCACTAGCATTTTCATTTTTATTCTATAACAATAACAACAACAACAGCAACAGCAACAGCAACAACAACAACAACAGCAACAACAACAGCAGCAACAACAACAGCAACTACAGCAACAACTATCGTCATCATTAGAGTCAACAATTGGCAAGTTATTGTTATTTTGTTATTCGATTTTGGATGGGTCTGGCCATTTTTGGCAGACCTCTTGAGGCATCCAACAATCGCCACTCGTTGGCCCCATAAAAGCGCCACACACTTATGCACACATGCCACATTTTTTTTCTGTATTTTTTTTTTTTTGGATCGCATTGCATTTGAATTGCGTGCACAGCTCGAAGATTGTATAAAATATGCGTCAATGGAATTTTCTGCCCCATTTGCAGTTCAGCTAATTTGCATTGGCCGTTGTAAACAACATCCCAGATTTCACCAGATTCCACCACCACCGCCATAGAGTGTATGCCACCCCCCTCTACCCAGCTTTTGCCCCTGCCTACACAATGCACAAAGCTTCGTCGCCCTTTTATCTAATTAACTGCCAAAGATGTCGGCATCATTCTGACAGCTTGTCAAGGGAATCGAAATGTATTTGAGTTAATCACTTGTTGAGCAGTCTAAGGCTGTGTTAAATAGGAAATATCTATCGGTTCTATCTATTAGTTTTTGTATAGAGCAGATATATTTATCGAACTCTACTAATTTTAGTTATAGTTGTAGCCTATATATATTTAATAAGTTTATTTATAATTGAACTATTATATCAAATAGTTATCATGGAAACAATAGTTTAGGATTGTTAAAAAATAATATAATATATTTCTAGCCTATGTCACTTTTAGCCCTATTTGGTACCAATAAACATTAAATGGTAATGTCAGATAACAAAGTAACAAAGCAGCAATCGAGAGTTCCAAAACGAACCTAACCCAACAAAAGTTGTTCGCGAACACAGCATTTCAAAGCAAATGATCGCAAATGTTTCTTACAACTGACAATGAGAAGATAGTTCCTTTGAAGCAACGTAGGACTGTGAATTCTAAAAGGTATAAAGGTGCCATTGCATAATTACGATTTATGAATCATACTTCAAATCCTATTAATTTTTATAATAATTTTGTATATAAGAAACACCTATATTTACATATGTATCAAATAAACTCACTTTTTTAAATATTCCAAACAAGTTTCATCAAAATTTAACGACTTTATCTGATAGATATTAGTGTTAAAGAATTTCAGAAAATTTAGTTTTAATATAAATAGACTTTCTAAATGTTGTAGATATCTAAATCCAAATAAACTCAATTAATCCCAGCTGACAGAATTTTATAACAATTGAATAAGTCTAATATCTAGCTGACATAGCAAATATCGATCGGAAAATATGTTTTTATATGAAAAACTTTGTCATCTTTGCAGATATATCGCTCAAATCCAAAAACCTGTCAATAATCCAATAGTTATTATATATATTTACTAAAGGAACAATCTTTTTAGCATACTCAATCGTCAGCTTGCCAGAAACAATAATTTCTTCTTGTTATTTTAGTCATAATTACTCACAGCGCGTATTACACAACTGAAAATCAAGTCATACCTATATGAGATACTTACTCATACTCACACTCACACACACACACACACACACACACACACACACACACACACACACACATACTATATATGTACATATGCGTATTTATCTGTGGTTTCGCTTATTTATTTGGCTTTTATGTAAATTCATTTCGATTTGCTTGAAAATTTTGCTAGCCATAAATAAAGCTGCGTAAATTTGACATTTAGCACTTGAAAGAGCCTTTTTTATGGAGGGCCTTAACAAGTTGTTTATGGGCCCACACTGATGGTGTAGGGGGCGTAGGGGGGTTAAGAAAAATGCAAATGGCCTTTTAATGCTGGCACTTGAGGAAAAACTGATGTCAGACTATCAGAACACAGGTTTATTTTGTTCTTCTTCTTGTTCTTGCCAGCATGACTAAAGGACAAATATATATATAACTTAAGACATTATCAAGATACCAGAGACTTCATAAAAGCTTGTGATAATGAAAATAATGAAAATCCCTATAGTTTATTGGACTTGAAGTTGAAAAAGAAAATGTCTACCTATCACATGTCATATTATTTATGTGTATTTTATTAAAATTATAAAATTTTCTTGCATATTTACGGCTGTCAGGCAACGCTCGCTAGGTGGCGCCAGCAGAGCATTCCCTTAATTCAAGGTTGTATTAAATTCGTTATCTTATATACAAATAAAGCAAACTTTTATTATAGCATATCATATCTAAATCTTCTATATAGAAAAATGAATCTTTTACTTATTACACACCTTTAAAAACTCAATTATTACCTGTTTCTATCAAAAGATACAAAGACTGCAGACAAAGATATTGCTGAAGTAAGAAAAAAACGCTTTAAATTTGTTTTCATATTATTTTGTATATTCTTTATGTTTGGTACAGAGTACAAAAGATAGCAAGAATTCTCAAAACATTCGCGTTGTTTGTTGTACTGCGTGTTGAGAGAGGGAGAGAGAAAGAGAGATAAAGAGAGAGGGAGAACTACTGGCGTCCAAAAACAAAAACCGGCTCATTTCCAACAGCTGCAAACATCACACAACAAACCAAAATCACAACAAGAATTCTTTTTGCCAAAATAAAGCATGTATAAAAAGTGTATCTTTGACATGCCGAAGCTTAAATACCCCTACAATTTTATGCACTCTTTCCACCAACACATTTTCTACCATTCACAAGCTTGCTTTGCTTAAAGCTTTCCTTTCTCTAATTCTAATGCTCAACCATTTGAATTATGTTTTGATTTAAGCTTTTATTTATTTAAGAGAGACTTGTTAGAGTCGAAAGGCACACAGGCGACAAAGTCGGCGAAATGCATCAAGTTCAATTCAAAGCTTTTGGCGCATAGTTTTCAATTAAATACGCGACGCGCTCTAATAATATTAGCAGCAGCAGAAGTCGAAGAGAGCGAACGACAAGACAGCAGCAGCAGAGCGGCAGCAGTGACAGCAGCAGAGGCAGCAGCAGCAGCAGCAGCAGAGCCTAGGCAGTGACAAAAACAGTGACAGCAGCAGAGCGGCAGCAACAGCGGCAGCAGAGGCAGCAGTAGTGACAACAACATTGACAGCAGCATTGACAACAACAGTGAGAGCAGCAGCAGTGGCGACAGCCCTAGCAAAAAGAGAGGCTCAAGTTTAGTGCAAAGCAAGAAGACATCTTATATTACGCTACGCTCTCTGTCGGTTTGTCGGCGGCTGCTGATGCTGCTGTTGTTGTTGTTGTTATTGTTTTTATTGCTGTTAGAAGCGGCCAACAAGAAGCAGCGACTAAGCAGCGAGCGCTTTGCTTTTTTGGTTAGCTTGTCGTTTTTTCGTTGATGACCTTGAAAAAGCTGTATCTAAAAATCGAGTGCAATCAACTTTATAAACACTCACAAACACACACACACACACACGCACACACTCAAATGCTGAGAGCCTTTGCCTCACACATGCTCATTAATATTTCCCCTACATTTCTCACACACAAACAAACGCAATGCTCAGAACGTTAGGTAAAGTCTTGAAGCCCCAATATATTGCTGTCTCTGTCATACTCTCTTGCTGTGCGTGTGTGTGTCCCGCTCTTTGGTGCCGCTTTTTGATATGCCAATGAAGTTTGTGTGTGCGTGTATCGTTGTTGTTGTTGTTGTTCAAAAACCGCATATAATAATTATTCTAGATTCTTTTCAATGTTGTTGTTTGTGTTTTTGCTTCTTTTAAGGGTGGTCGCTCTGACGTTTGCTGTTTATGCTGTTGTTGTTGATGCTCTTTGGTTTTATCTTTCGTTTCGGTTTTAGGCTTTTGTATGCCTTGCATGGGATAATAATAGACTTTAGCGACGTTTAACCAAAAAAAAAAACAAGAAGTTGTTTTTGGGGCCAACGCTCAGGCGGCAACAGGTAGCAAAAAAGCAAAAAAAAAAACAAAGCAGTTCAACATTTGAGTCAAACTTTGTTGTGTGCAGAAAAACACAAACAAAATGGTTGCTGATTGACTCGCTCAGCGATCGTACACAGTGAGAGAGAGAGAGAGAGTGAGGCGGAGAGGGGAAGCGTCTAAAGCTGCGCTCTCATACAAAATTTAACTGTCATCTGAGCATTTGACCAGCAACAACATTAATACGACGACCACAACAAGACATAACATCAAAGCTTGAGTGGAATTTGAGCTTTTTTTTGGAGAAGAAGAACATCATAATAGAAAGCACTCGTTAATTCTGAATTCATAAATACTAGCTGCAACTAAACAAACAACTTGAAAATATTTCAATGCTTCAATCTAATAATATAATACTAATAAAAAAAAGCAAATTATACGTTTTATTGCATTCCTGCGATTTTATGACAAACACGCTTACAAAACAAAAGGTGTATTTATCTATAGCATGTTGAAGTTTATGAAAATTGAATGGTTATAAGGTAATAAGTAATTTTTAAGCTAAACTAATAGATATAGTTATCGGATTTTGCTGAAATTTGGCCAGGCAATTCAGAAGATACTATAACAGAGTTCTACAAACCAAAAAGATACAAACAACAACTCATTTCAAAACTAAACGTTACTATAACCACTTTACAATATAATAATAAGCTATAATGGAACCAAAAAAGCTTTGTTCTCAAATATTCTACTACAAAAAGTTATTTTTAAATATATTTCTAGTTTAAGATAAACCAAGGGATATAAATCGAACCAACCTTTAAAATGAAATCCTCTTTCTCTTCTTTCAACATTCTTAGATACACTAAATAAGTTTTGTTTTGCTTTAAGTAGCGAGAACTTTTGACTCACGTCTGTCTTCTTAACTAACTAATGTTTTAAGCCCTGTTTAAACAATATCACACACAGAGAGAGAGAGAGAGACAGAGAGAGAGAGAGATAGAGAGAGAGCTGACAAAAAGCATTAGAGAACGATGTTGATTATTTAATTCAACTGAAAAGAGATGAGCTAATCTTCTCTTGTCTGTTGCCTGAGTACGAATCTGGCCAACTTTGACTTGAGATTTTTAATTAAGATAATTGTAGTACAAGTAAATGATACAACAACAACAACGAATACGTAAGGCACAACCAAAAGTACAGCAAATTCAAAAGGCATGTAAAATGGCAACTGGAGATACTTAATTAAAGTAAATGATTGCCTATAAGAATTTGCACAAATAACACTAAGAATACCAAAAATTGGCAAACAAAAACAAAGCTGGAAAACATTTAATTAGAGAATACAAATTAGGCAATCAAAAACTAAGACAAATAAAAGAAAATTGGCTAAAAATTGTTTAAAATATAATTAGACTATTAAAATCTAAAGAACATTGCGTGTTTTTAACTGTTTAATATTTTGCTGAAGTGCCAAAAAATACGCTAAAAAAGGAACCAACAAGAAACATTTATTTAACATCAACTAGAATCAATTAAACATTTTGATAAATATGTCGAATACTATTTGAAAAGAAGTCAAAAACATCAAAGCTACATTATAAAGAATTCAATTTTATTTATTTTTTATACTCTAAATGTATTTTCCAATTTTTGCTGCCTTTTTTCCAGTCATATATTGACTTCCATACATTTTAAGCTTAGTTTTTTGCCTTTTTCGCTGTATTTCTTACAAAAAATATACGAAATTCTTTTGATATACCAAAAGTATATCTCTTAACCCTTTAACTGATTCATAACATAGTCAAACTACTGAATTGTTTGTTTAGAAAGTGAGTTGAAACATTTGTTTGCCATTTGGCGCCATGTCCAAAATGTCAATTATAAAGAAATATCTCTCAAAAAATAAAGAAAGACGTCAATTAGTTAATACACTGTCAAAGACAAATGTTTATTGTTGTTGTTAGATAGATAGATAGATAGATAGATAGATAGATAGATGGATAGACATATATAGATACATGAAGCCAGAGCATTATAATCTTGTATTTCAGCTTGATTCTTTAGCTTTTTATAAAAGAACAAATACTTGAATAAATATCAAAACAAATTCACTTAAAGAAGCTTTCACATAGATAAACACATGAATACATATATATATGTATGAAAAATATATACATATTCACAAATGACATACGTAATATTCAAAGAAATCACAAAAACAACGATAACAACAACAACAAAAACAGCAACAACAAACCAAACAAATTGGCATAAACTACGCCGAAAATAAATTGAAATCTAAAAATGAAATTCAAATGCCGCAAGCAGGCGGCAAACTCAAAAATCAAAACCAAAACAAAGCAAATACTTTCAGTGTCTGAGTGTGTATCTGAGTGTGTGTGTGTGTGTGTGTGTGTGTGTGTGTGTGTGTGTGTGAGTGGGTGTGTGTTAGATTGTGTGTGTGTGTGTGTAGGAAATAGTGAATCAACCTCGACTCATAACACTATATATTGGCATTTGTTGACATCAAAAGTAACTAAGGAATGTTCAATTTAACATTAAAATACAAATCAAATAAGTGAAAATAGTTATGTGCAGCAAACCGACATTTAAATACCCTTTCGTGGTAAATTATAATCTGCTTTCGTCACTAGCGTGGACCTACGTCCACAGTGATAATTTAAGCATTGCCTTAACTTATTTTTTAAGCTAACAAAACTTTTTGCTTGTCTAATTTTCAGATTTTATTTAAGAGAAATTATTATTATATTATTTATTTATGTACACAATGTTACTATTAGTGTATTACAATGTCTGCTTATTTTTGCATACTGTGAAGTGTATCTAAAGTATACAAAAACAGTTGATCTTTCAATACACACGTAGATCTCAGAGTCTATTAAAGTTAAAGTGATTTTATTTATAGGCAACTGATTGTAAAAGATACATATAAGTATCTACAGTTTGAAATACATATATATCTTAAAGAAATAAGTATATATGCACAGTAATTTTATTTAAATAATTACAGTGCCTAAGAAAAAATATAAACTATTAAAATTTACTAAAAGTTTTATAGTATTTGAATGGTAAGAAAAACTATAACAATTGGATTTAGCAGTGTGGAAACAAATAAAATATATATATATAAATATATATATATATAACAAGAAAGAAGTATGTGTGAGAACTTAAATAAATATCGAAGATTTTCTCGGAAAAAAGTATAATGCCATACCAAAATATTATCGAAGGTATTCTAAGAAAAAAAAGTTGAATAACATACCAAAATATTTATTATATTTTTTCAGCACAAATAAATAAAATACAAATAAAAAGCATATTGTTTTTTTTTTTTTTTAATAAAACCAGATAGTTTCTTGCTTTATCGTCCAGACTTTAAGTACAATAAAACTTTCCACTATTCTACAACAGTTTCCCTACAGAATACCATCGGATCCTGTCCTTATTTAGACCACATTCTTTATTAACAGCTTTTAACAATTTTGAAGACATTTCAAAAGCTATTTAACTACAATTTAAATAGCCATGCCACAACGTAGACCTTCAAAACATTTGCGAAGAACTTCAAAAAGAAATTAAAATTATAGCAAAACTCGTGAAGCAAACGAAACCAAAAAACAAAAAGAAACCACAAACAAGTTTTAGCTGAAAAGCAACAACAAAAATATTACGAAGAAGAAGAAGACATTGGTATAATACTGTACGTAAGCAGTAATTGAAGTTAACGTAATTATAAACGAACAAAAAGAAAAAAACGAATAAAAGTTGAGAATGTAACTAGGAGTTGAGTCTGGAACTTGGCACTGAAATTGAGACTGCAACTGAGAAGACTAACTGGAAGAGGACGCTTAATTTCCCAATTATGAAACCATTTATATATACATATATATACTTTTTTTTAGGAGAAACAACAAATTTATTTGCGGGAAAGGAAGAGTTACAAGATCTTTTACAAATGTAAGTTGAACAAAAAATAAACAAAACATAACCAGAAACTTTATATACAAAACGATCATATCAAGGTTTTTGAGGACATTGACGCAAAAGTCAGAGCAGATTTTTTGGAGGAAAGAAGCGAAGAGTACAAAACAAAGAAGACAACAAGTTTTTAATAGCGCAGGAATTGCGTATACATATATGTAAATATCTGCAAATACATAGATACAAATACACACAGAAAATAATGAAGAAATATCTATATATTACATCTAAATGTATGCATAGAAATATATAGATATTTATTTATTATATCTAATATATTATAACAATTAGATTATATTATAAGAACATAAGCTAGATATTTACTTATTTTAAATGAATATGTTTAGTAAATAAATAAGATATATGCATATAATCTTATTTCTTTTTAAATAAATCTATTTCTAATGTTTCTATATAGAAAAACTCTTTGCTGACGGCTAGAAAATTTGCATAACATAAAAAAAACTATTACATTAAACTCTTTTATACTTCTGACGTTCAGCTTTCAACTTATTTGCAAATAGCTATCTATACAAAAGGAAGAAAAATAATTTCCATTAAAAAATTGCATATTTCTGTTATATTTAGCAAACTTTTTACTTTGTGAGACGAGGTCAATTTGCTGTCGATATGACAGATAAATAAACAAAAAACAATACACAAAAAATACTTGCCAAAACGACAAGTAACTAGGCTTGATATATAGCTGTTTCAGGAGTTGCCAATCTTCCTCATAAGTACCATTTGAACTAGCTTCCCCAACGATCCAAGCTTGTTCTCTAGTATGTTATGCTGCTAGAACCAGTTGAGAATTCTAAGGCAGCAACATAGAAAATGAACGCCTGAAAGTTGAGTTGTAATGCTTGTAAATAGTTTCCATAACTGAGTTTGCTGGCCAGCCAGCTCTGGCCCATGCTTTTCGCTTATCTATCTAAATTTATACCTATCTATTCAACACATGCAGCGGATAAAGCAACTTCCGATACAATATATTCAAATATAATTTAAGAAACTCATTAACAAAGCTTAAATGAAACAATAAATGTTTTACAAGGTCAGCAAATTCTTAAGAAACTTTTATAAAAAATACTGAAATCATATATAAACTTTTATTTTATAATTTTCTTTCAAATTGTTAATAAAATTTCAGTTTTTTTTTATCATAAAATTGACCTCGCTTTCATTTTTAGAATTATATAAAAAAAAGTCATATAACTATAACATCAAAAGTGTCAAGTATCTATCAATTTTGAAACTGTCAGTTAAACTGGCAATAAAGATCTACAAAAGCTAAAAAAAAGAGAAAATATTAATAGACAAAATGTAAGGCACTCTCTAGAAAGTTTAAATAAAATTCGCTACGTTTTTATACATTTTTATTTACAATAAATTAAAAACATTTCTTGCCTGCAGAATTTCCAACAATTATACTTTATTAACAAAAGAAAAATTGTGTACAAGTCGAGACAAATTTACAAAAACATGTAAAACTTATTAATAAGTTAAATAAAATTTAAATATTCATATAGATTTTGATAAGATGACTGATCGCTGACTGAGAGAACTAATAGAAGTTCAACTGGAAACCCCACTATCTTATTTTTTCAAGCTTTTTCAAGCTGATTTCAGTTAGTTATGCTGTAGATAATATTGAATTTATTTTTTGTATTTAAACTACTTATTAATTTCTTTTTTTAATGTTTATAAACTTATCTCAACTAATTGATAAAGCAATTATAATGTTTTCACTGCAAATTAAATGCTTTATATTGTCTCAAAATATAAATATATATCATAAAAACGCGCTCTCTCTCTCTTTCTCTATCAGTTTGTCGCATTTTGCCTTATCAGTCATTCTCTTTCGCTCTCACTTACGCTTGATCGCTCTCTCTCTCTCTGTCTCTCTCTCTCTCGCTCTTTCAGTTTCAAAACAAAGTCCATTTGTTATTGTTGGTCAATTTTTCAGCGTACAGTAGAGACAACATTTAAAATGCTATTATCTAATCGCTGCTGGGCCTGTGTAAATGTATCTGTATCTGTGTGCGTGCGTGTGTGTGTGTGTGTGAGTGTATCTGTGTGTGCGTACGTTCCTTGGCGATAAGCCTAAGCGCACTGTTTAGGTATATATTATTATTAAATAATAAGCAGACAATTAAGTGCTGAGGGGGCCCAACGAAAAACCAACGAACACACACAAAAAACTATTTATAAAGAAATTTTTTGTGGCTTTTTATTTTATTTTTTTTTTATTGCTGTAGCTCAAAACTGGTTTAACCTGTTCGCAAACACAAAAATTAACAACAATAAACTAATTAAATCAAACCGAAATACGTCGCAAAAGTACGCACACTAAGCAGGTGCGAGAAACAGAGAGAGAAGTAGTCTCCATCTCTGTCTTCAAGAGAGAGAGAGAGGGAGACGCAAAAATAGCCAAAAGAAAATCTTTATTGAAACATGCGAGAGTATAAATAAAAATGCTTAAATATAAATAAAAAGAATATATATATAGATATACATATATTTATATTTATTTCAATATCATATGCAAGATGTGCGATAGCATAACAAAATGTATCTGTGAGTTACAATTCTTTATCTTTAACTAAATAAAATAGACAGTAAACCATCATTGATAATTTGACACTCATTATGTAATAACAAAAACATTAAACAGATATACATCGTTCGACTATAAGATACTCTCTGAATAGCTTACAGATACTCTAACATCGATTGTCTATCAGATACATATGAGTATCTTACGCATAGGCAAACAGCTGACAAGTTATGATCGCTAGATGGCGCTTGAGCTACATTTCAACCGATCGCTGATGTTGTGGAATAGTTTATTGAATAAATTTTGAGTTTAACATGCAATTGTGTTGAAATTTACAGGATAGATGAAGCAAACATAAATATAGACATAAAGGTTAGCAAAAGTATATATTTTTGAAAGAAATAACATAAAAAATTGCCTAAAACTACAAAAATATTCCCCAGCAATTCCTCGACTTATTTTACATTAAAAATGCTTTAGTTATATATAGAAATAAATTATATATATGTTTATAAATATAATTAATAATATTTTTAATAGCTATATACCTTTTTTTCCTTTTTTTTCTATAACGTGACTCTTAATCAATCGTTAAATGCGTTATAATCCAAGTTTATTGAGTTTGTTTAGCTGCATTTTTATTATATTATTTTATTTTTTTAATTTATAAATTAGCTAATTTGTTGCACATTTATTTGTGGCACTAGGCAACTATTGGCCTAACAATGAATATTGAATATCGAATATTGTTTAGAATGATGGTTGTAAATTTTGTTGTTGTTGTTGTTGTGGTTGTTGTTGTATATAATTTGCAAAGTGAAACCGTTGCGTGTATAAATATATGTGTATTGCTCTATATTTTAGCTATATTGATTTTATTTATTATTTTTT
The DNA here is from genome assembly GCA_958299025.2 of Drosophila histrio. Classification (NCBI taxonomy): domain Eukaryota; kingdom Metazoa; phylum Arthropoda; class Insecta; order Diptera; family Drosophilidae; genus Drosophila; species Drosophila histrio. The sequence continues at coordinate 19,667,775 of OY282580.2, forward strand.
TATATTTTTTATATATTTTATTCAAGGCAAACTTGAGATATTTGTGTATTTTGTTGTTGTTGTTGTTTTTTCTTTATTATTTATTTATATTTTAACTTGCGAAAACATATAGTATTTTGTGTGGATTTCTTCAAGAAATTATATATGTATAGTACTTGTCGTAGAAGTTAGAACTGCATAAAGAAATTATGAAATTAAATAAAAGAAAACTCTAACTTTAGATTGTTGTTGAGAAGGGTCGGTGGCTTGGCGGGGGGGGGGGGGGGGGGACTGACCATACTATAAAATAATACAAGGCGCGAATGTGAAACGAAATGGAAACGAAACAAAATATAAATAAAGATACGCGAAGCTGCTGACGATAGCCGACGTAGGAAGACGAGACCACAAAGCGATTGACGGCAATTGGATTATGAAACGCGGCCGACGACGCGGCAAAGCGACACCAGAGAGCGAGAGCCAGAGCAAGAGCAAGAAGAGAGCGCGCCCGCTCGAGAGACTGACAAACTGAGAGACTGAGAGAGAAGAGACGTGTTGGCAATGAAACGCGACACAAAAATTCCGTAACCGAGTTGAAAATTTCTTAAGTAAAAATAATATGCACACAATTTGTATTTCTTTTTTTTTTTGGTAATTATATTTTGTATTTATTGCTACTCAGGTTCCGATAGTTTGTTGTTTAGTGCATAAAATTGTTAGGCGACAGCAACAAACAATAAATGTTGACTTATTTGGCAATTTGCGTTGTTAACACGCTGTGGCACAAACACTCTCGCACACATTCTCACACACACACACACACGCACTTTGCTTCATTTCATTTTCTTTTCCTTTTTTTTTTATTTTATTTGGGCTGCGCCAAGTGAATTTTGCTTTTTGCGCACTTTTAGATTTATTTAAAGATTTTAACTATGCTGCAATATATAGATATATATATATATATATGTATGTACTATATTCACAATTGTTTCGCCAGTTAGATGTGAATTAGATGTTTAAGCTGTGAGACACGCACGGCGACCGAGAACGAGACACGTCGACAGTGGGGAACAGCAAGGGCTGGAATTTTATTTAGCTCCATATGGGCCGCAAACAACCTCACCAAACGAAATACAAACTCGAACTGAAACGCATCCAATAGATACACCAGCTGTGTGTTTTTGCTGTCATTCAATTTGTTCGCGCGCTCTCTATATGATCTCTCTCGTTCACGCTCTGTCTCTCATTTGCTTGTGTCAAGTGTCGCGAGAGCGCAACAATTTATTGCCTGTTGGCAACGCTTAACAATGGCTGCCCCCATAGTGCGCCTCTCTTTACACCAGCTGCTGTCAGCAGGCAAAACAGAACGAGATGCAACGTTTGTTCGCCAATGTTTGTACGCACTCTCGCTCTCACTCTCTGGAGGCCACTGCCGGCATTTTCATTTTGCGTGGTGGCCCCACAATTAGCGTAGCTGAGAGCTACGCGGCGCTTACCAACAGCATCGACAGCAACAACGACGACAGCAACACAACGTAAAGAACGATACGAAAAACAAAAACAAAAATTTTGCTGCTGTTGTTGTTGTTGTTGCTGTTGTGCTTTTGCAGAAATGTTGTGGCGGCTTTTGGTAAGACCATACAGCCAACAAAAATTCAAAATAGCCAAGAGCAAAAAAACTGTTAATACATATGTATGCATATGCAAATATTGCGAGTATGCGTCTATTTAAATAATAATACAATTTATATGCAAATTGTGTGTTTGTGTGTGTAAGTGCATAGTAGTTGCACACACACAATTAAATTTTCCCAAAGCTTTCCCGCTAACAAACAATGTACCGTTAAAATCGAGCAGTAAGAAAGAAAGAAAAAACAGACGACAAAAAAAAAATTTCTCCAGTCCAAACACACGGCAAATGCAACAAAAATATATATTTTGATGACGAAACACATGTTGTGTTTGTGATGAGTGAGAGAGCGAGAGAGAGAGTGCCAAAAACAAAGATAATAAAGAGAGCGCAGCACTGCACTTACACTCTCTCATTTGCAGCTTTGTCGCGCGTCACAACGACAAAAAAATTAAGCACAAAAATAAACAAAATGGAAAAGCTCTGGACGTCGACGTCGCTGTCGCCGACGTCGCTGTCGTCGTTGTCGTTGTCGTCACTGTCGCCTTCAATTTCAATAGTACTCAGTGCTACAACTAGCTGTTCCCATACACACACACACACACGCACACACATGTATATACTTCCATAGGTGTATATATATATATATATATATGTATATATATACATATATACATGGTTTTATTGGCAGCTATTTTGCTGCTTTTTATGGCTATTTTTTTTTTTTTAAGCAAAAAGCGACAACAAATTTTTAATTTTTTTTTATTTTATGACAAAAAAAAATATGAAGAGATAATAGTTTTGCCTCCGACTTACTCATATGTATCTTTAAGCTAGCAAGCTTAACCACCAAAAGATACATTAGCTTAAACTGAGCTTAAATTTCCACTTGTTTCTATCTTTTTTAAGGATGAATTTAAATTGTTGTACTGAGAGTAATTGCGTTGATTTGATAAGAACTATCGCAAATTTTAGCATTTGTTTTATGATCGCAGATTTGATAAGCAATCGGAAAGCAGAAATTGCCCAAGCACCTGTTGAAAATTATAATTATTCTTTACTTTAATGCGAGAGTTAAGTTAAGTAAGTAGTAATTAGTAATTATATTAGTTGGTTATTTTTATTGTTTCTTTAATTATACTCATTTTCTTTAAAGAAGTATCTATATTTACGAAGCTTTTTGTTGGTACAATTGACGTGTCCAATGAAAATTTTCTTACTTGCCCAGCAGCAACTTCATTTCGACATCTTTAATAACCTGAACTCATTACAAATTTTATTACCCAAAATGTATGTTCATATTTTTGCTGAATCACTGAATGACTGGCTGACTAATTGGTTATAAAAGTATTACACAAACTTCATAAACTAAACTTTTGCCAGAAGTTTCAGTTTATGATGTAAGAAGATAGAATTGAAAGAAGATATTGGATGATGGGAAATATACATGGATACTTTTTAGTTCAACGATCAATAAAAATATATATAGTATGTTTAAAACAAGCCAAAGAGTCGGTAAGGGAGCGATAGTAGGGGTAGGAGCGATAGTAGGCGAGGGAGCGATAGTAGGAGCGATAGTTGGGAACGATATGCTACAGTCGAAACCGACTATGAGAGGAGACCCTTTACTTTCTCTATAAGACTCTCGAATATTCCTTAATTGTCTGCCCCATTTTCTATTGATAATATAAGCGCAATGCAAAAAACAATATCCAAATATCTTGTTTTGGTTCCCTAAACTGGGCAAATTTCCTATAGTACATTCTAACGTCAGTCTTTACTTCATCAGAGTTTATTTATTATAAGGACTTAAGATCTTAAAAGTCGGACAAAAGGCAAATTGTCAATTGGTGTTCAAAGTTGGATTTTGTGTTTACGATACGATGTTTTTTCGTTAAACACGACCTTCATCGTATGTTTTTCTTGTAATTTATGTGTAAATTTGAGTTTTTATATACATAAATATATATAAATTAATGTATTAAATGCATATATACACTATAGAGAACATATTTGATAGATGTCATGTTTCCAATACATATATATCGTGTAAATTCCCGTAAAAACAAAATGTAAGTTCAATTAAACTTTTATATTGTATATATATGGTTTATTTAATATTTATATAAATTAATAACTATTCAATAAATTTATAAAGTATTCAGGAAGTTTGTCCTGTGTGCCAAAGTTCAAGGCTCTAGCTTTAAAATTGATCATTTTATGGGATTTCCAATTTTTTTTTGGAATAACATTCGAGTTTATTATGCGATCGCAATGAAACTTTTAGGATAAATTAGGACCCTGATACTCATCCTGTATGCCAAAATTCAAAACGCTAGCATCAATAATTCTCCTTATATGAGATTCTTCGATTTACGAGGGCGGAAGGGGGCGTGGCAAACCTTTAACACATACTGGTCCTGCTTAGTTCATAGACGGACCAACATACCAAATTTGGTGTCTCTAGCTCTTATAGTCTCTGAGATCTGGGCGCTCATGCAGACAGACGGACGGAACGACAGTCGGACGGAAGGACAGACGGATATGGCACTGTTTTCTAAGTATCTAGAATGCAAAATCGGAAAACAAGTTGTTCTCAGTGATGATATAAGTTTACTCAAAAGGAATGTAGACTTACAAAAATAATAATTAAATAAATATAGTATTGTTAATATTATCTATTAGATTTCATATCTAAATTTAAATAATTTATTTTAATTTTACTAGCATTTCTCGTATGTTTTCTTAATAATTATTATAAATACCATTAATAATCCTTATTATTTAATTCTTTAAAAACTCATCTCTGCATAGACTTATCAATGTTCATGTTAAGCGCATTGAAACAACAATACGATGATTTTCAATTCCATATAAATACTATATATACTATATGTAATATTCATACTATTTTATTATCTTACGGGCAAGAGAGCCAACAAACATTTTTTCATATTTATGTTTTTTATCTACGTTTTCAACTGTTTTGTTGGCAGCACTTAAGTTTTAGTTGGATTTTGTAGCCAGCCTTAATTATGCATGACAAATGCAGTTAAGTTGCTGATTGTATGCACATAATTACCGCACAAGTCCACAAAACTGAAACAGCAAACACTAAATAAGTGAGAGTGATTGCTAGACACGAGTGATAGACTAAGAGATGCCCTGCAGACAAAGCGCAGACTTTATAAATAAATATGTAGATTGTGACATGGCAAAAAAACTATTATATTTATATTAGTTTTATTTAAATACTACAAATAATATCATTTAAAATATGCCAATAAAAAATAGTGGATTAAATTTATTTTAATAGTTTTACATATAAATTTGCTAATATTTCTTATGCAATGCATATAAAATATAAGTATAATTTATGCTTCATCTGCTTATCATTCAACTCGTTCTCAAACATCATTCAATTCTCTATTATTTCTTCTCCCTGTTACATAAGTTTCCATTAGTTTGTTATACCCCTCTTGTAGCTATTCTTCGCCCACTGGGTACTGGAAACTTACCAAACTGCTAACTACAAAGCCAAATGTGCTACTTTAATTGCTGACAGTTTGAAATAAAAAAACAACTCTTTTTTTTTTGCCATTTTCCTTTGACTTTGGCTTTTATTTTTTTTTTTTTTTATTTATTTCTTAACGATTTTTTTTCTTCTTTGCTTAATGTTACAAACAATTAGATACAAACTGACGAGAGACAATGCTAAATCATAGCATAAAACTTGATGACCAACCAAGAAAATGACAGTAGTGTCGGATTATACATAAATTCACACATACTACAAACGAATATGTAATGTAATTTTCCAAACGTTTTCGTTGGAAAACTGTTCGTTGGCATTGAAAGTGTTAAGAGACTTAAGTTTAAAGTTTTCAATCTTTGAGATACGATGTAGCCAACTTTGAAATACCCTATGATGTACGCTAGATGGCGCTAGCGCTGTTTTCTCTATAGCACACTTAAACAAGCTGGAGAGTCGGGACGGGATGGACAGTAGGGTGCCCAGGGTCAGTCTTCTTTGTTATTTTTGACACGCCAAAGGTTTTATACACTTGGAGGACCCCTGATGCAGTTTTTAACAGATCTTTCCTATGGCAGCTATATGATATAGTCATGCAATTTAAACGAAATTTGGTCAGTATGTGTAAGACATTACCAAATGCATAATCTGTGAGTTTGGTTGAGGTATGTTGAAAGACAAAATAGTTTGTCATACTACAGTAAGATTTTTGACCGACTGTTCCTATGGCAGCTATATGATATAGTGAGGCGATCCGGCCGATTTCGACATATGAACTGCCTGCAAGAAGAAGACGCATCTGTACCAAGTTTTATTCAGATAGCTCTAAAACTGAGAGACTTGTTTGAATAGAAACCGACAGACGGACAGACAGACAGACGGACGGACTGACAGAAGGGCAGACAGACAGACAGACGAACAGACAGACGGACAGACAGACTGGTAGATGGACAGACTGACAGATGGACGGACTGACAGATAGACGAACGGACTGACAGAAGGGCAGACAGACAGACGGACAGACAGACGGACGGACTGACAAATAGACGAACGGACTGACAGATAGACGAACGGACTGACAGACGGGCAGACAGACAGACAGACGGACGGACTGACAGAAAAATGCACAAATAGACGGGCAGTCGGACGGACAGAGAGATGAACAGATAGACGGGCAGACGGACGGACAGACAGACGGACGGACAGACAGACCGACAGACAAACGGACAGACAGACGGACAGCCAGACAGACAGACAGATTGACGGACGGACTTACAGATAGAAGGGCAGACAGACAGACGGACAGACAGACAGAGAGATGGACGGACAGAAAGACGAACGGACAGATACACGTACAGACAGACATGTCTATATCGACTCGGCTGTTGATGCTGATCAAGAATATACCTATATACTTTATAGGATCGGACATGCCTCCTTTCATGTGTTACACATTCCGGGACATAATAATAAAACCCCCTGCAAGCGTATAAAAAGAATGTTTCCTGTTAAACTTTTGATTTTATTATTCGCTACTAGTAATAAAAACCTGTGAATTTAATTACCAATTAATTTGTTTAACTTAATGTGCATATTTCAATTAAACTTTCACTCAAACGACATTTAACACTCGGTGTCAATGATTTTTCTTTTAAATAGTTAGCATTAAACAATAAATTGAATAGTATTTGGCAGTTTTATATGAAACATATTGAAGGTAATTGTATAGTTAAGAATTATTAAATAAATTTATTTTAATTTAATTGATTTTATTGTTAACTTTAACAAATAACCTCTATCATTTGATCGTTAACAAGAAAACACTGTAGATTTTGATTCTAAACTAACATTAAGTAACTTAATTTTATATAAGATAAGTATATAGAAGTTGGTAAACAAATTCGAGTTTAACTTTCATATAAATATTTGAATTGAGTTTTAATTCATTTGAATATAAATTAAATTCTTAAGACTTTGAACCGCATTAATTCCACCAAGAAGCATGAATTATCTAAATCGAAAAAAAAAGATTTCTGCAACATTTTGCCTGAGATTTTTTGTCTCCATAGTTTTCCAAAACTCGAAGTGCTCGATTATGTTATTATATTAGTTCCTGCTCTAAAGCTTAATTGCCAATCATGCAATCATTAGTTCAATTAATAAATATAATTATATTGGCATTTATTTCACAATCCTGACTATTTTACATACATTTTCTGAAAGTTTTAAATTTAAAATTAAATATTAAAAACATTTATAAATTAAATATGCAAATGTATTGATCAGTCAAACAATTTGACGATTTGCTAAACACAAAACTTGTTTGCCCTATTATAATTACTATTTTTAAATAGATAACGAATTAATAACTTAATATTTAAATGAAATGAAATGATATTTTTGAGGCCATGACAGCTAATTTGAATTTATTTTTAATACATATGTTTTATTAAAGCAATTGATTGTGTGTGCTCAAACATTGCGCGTGTTTCGATATTGTGTAAATTTCATATTATTATTTATTTAATTTTCTATTTGCTCAAGTTGAAGCGCAGACTTTTTTTTGTTTTGTTTCGTATATAGTATTACTTTGTGTGTTGCTTTCAAATTCATTGTATTTATTCAATATTGTATTGATATATATTGTATTTATATATATATGGTATATATACTTGTATACAGTTGGCGCATTTGGGTTTTCTCGGTTCTCGTTGACTCGTATTTTGTCTTCTTTCTCTTCATCGCATTTATTTGATTTTTGTTTTATTCTATTTTATGCTGATGCCACAATTCGACAGGTGTTGCAACCATGAACGACAATAAACACTTCGACCACAACGCGTCACGGCTTTTTTCCACCCAAATTTTCATTTCTATCGTGCTCTTCATTACGAGTATACCCTATTAAAAATAATAAAATTCACTAAGGAGTTTTTTCAATTGCTTTGTTTAAAGCTAAGCTAAGAATAATGTAATGTAACTTTTTTGGGGAAATGTGTATTACATTATCTTTGCGGATGCTTCAATCAAACTTTTAGTATAATAAATAACAGAAAGCTAGTTTTCAGATAACTCTATTCATATTAAATTTATTAATTAATTGCTATTTAAATATATATGTGAGTTGGTAACATTTAGGTGAGCTGCCAACCCTGGTTTGACATGGTGGCAACGCTGGGCCAATAATGTGGTGACGATCGTAGGCTGGCAACGCCACACGGCCGCGAACAACTTAAGCAGCAAGTCGTCAGTAGATATCGTTATACCCTATGCCCATTAAAAATGGGCAAAAAAGGGTATAATGAATTTGTGTGTATGTATGTAACAGGCAGAAGGAAGCATCTTCGACCATATAAAATATATAAATTCTGAATCAGTATCAATAGCAGAGTCGATTGACAACTGTCCGTCTGTCTGTCCGTCTGTCTGTCCGTTCGTCTGTCCGCCTGTCTATGTGTCCGTCCATCTGTATGAACGCGTGGATCTCAGCAACTATAAGAGCTAGAGACTTTAAATTTGGAATGTAGATTCCTGAATACCATACGCAGATCAAGTTTATTTTCAATTTTCGATATCAAGTCCCGTTGTTTTTGAAATTAGAAAAATCACCATAACATAAGCAATGTTAAAACTAGAGACTTGGCACACATGATAAGAAACTTGGACTTAATGTGTCCGGAACATTTCATTGCGATGGCACGCCCCCTTCGCCCACAATTGGAAAAATCTGATAACAATAGCAGTTTTATAGCTAGTTTTCTCAAAATACTTTTGTTTTAAGAGCTGCACAGGGTATCCTACTGTCTCGCCCGCTCGACTGATCGGCTTGTTTTATATTATTCTGGTTGAAGTTGTAAACATTAAATATATTAAATTAATCACACATCGGGATATTATAAACATTGCCATTATAATAATAGATTTACATATATGCTAAATAAAGTATAAATATATAAAAATATATTCTAATTAGAGCACTATATCAAATACTACACAAATGCAGTTTTGGTATGAAAAACTTCTTTGTTTTTGCAGATATTTTATGTAAACTAATTTGTAATTCATCTTTTAAATACTTAGCAAGTTTTCTTAAAAGCTGCTGACTATATTTATTAATACCTATCCTAAAATCGCATTCAAATTGTCGACTCTTACCCCACAGTCTGGAAAATCCCCTTTAAAAAGAGTTTATTATATAAACTATGTTCCAGTCTTGAATAACTTATGTGTTTATTATCCAATCGTGTTGAAATTTAGAGGATACATTGAGATTAGAGTAGTGATTATGTTTGCCAAATCTTAAATCTGCAGCTTTAAAATTGCCAGGGTATAGATTATCTTCAGCCTTGACTGCCTTTCCCCCTTAAATTTAAAAGCATTCTGTCTAGAGGTTTATTTTGTATGACTTACTGTTTAAATTTTAGCAAATATTTCGATAAAATTCATCTCAAGTATTGTAAGCTTTAACTCCATTAAATTTCATTGAAGTCAAGCCAAAAATTAAACTTATATGTATGCAAAATTCGTAATAATTAAATATAAGCTTAGGGTATTTATTATGCCAGTATATTAAATATAGTTATGCTTTCTAACATTTCAATAATATGTTAAATTAAGCTTTTACAGGGTATATTTGTTATGTTCGCGCCTTGTTGACTTTCAATGTTCTGATTTTGTTATTTTTGAAAGTATTTATTGCTGCCTGTTATATTGTTGCCCATTGTTGCCAAGCCAGGTGAGTTGCTGTTGCCAAGTTGTTTGGCGATTGCGGAAGTTACTTTATCGGGCAGTTAAATTCATAAAGGTTTGGTTACAACGACACAGCTGTTGCCCTACAAATTGAGCTGACGACTTGCGGTTCGCAACGTTGCGTCGTGGCAGCTTCAACAAATGTGGCAACAAGCGACACACACGAGCAACGACACGTGCTTAAATCGAAATTCAGACAGAGACAGGTTTTGCTGTGGCAGGAAGCGGGAGGGGAGGGGAGAGGAGGGCAGGGCAGGGGTGTCAATGTTGTAAGCCGGTGTGAAAATGGAATGTGTGGGCACAAAAAAAATATGTACAGAGAGTTTGTCGTTGTCGAATTATTTATGAATGATGCAGCAACAGCAACAGCTTTTCCCCCTTGATGAAGTGCTGAAAAGTAACTGCATTTGTTTTTACCCATTTAAGATGCGAATAAAGGGGTATTATAATTTTCAGCAGACAAAACAAGGCATCTCTGTTCCCAAATGATCTATAAATTTGTTCTTATGTATAGGCAAGAATGTAGCTCTTTTCATTCTTCCAAAGCAATCTGAAGCGTTATACATTTTATTTAATTATATCTAAATTAATATTGTAAGCGATAAGAAACCAAAAAATCTCTACTAGAATCTTTAAGCTTAACTTTAGTCAATATGTCTTATAATTTTGATATGTCTGTTGTTGCCGGACAATGCCAAAAATATACAAAAAACAATTACACTTCGTAGTCTATGTTTTGTTCTATCGTTAGCTATTTTTATTTTAGTAAAATTTTAAATGACAACGAATTTACAAGGAAAGAACTACAAATTATTGATATGTCTTATAGTTTTGATAAGGACCTTATAAAAATGCCAAATGCATATAAATATATACGCTTAATATTAATATTATTTATTATATATATGCTACCTAAAATAATAGACAGCAGTTCAAGCTACAAAGAAATTTTACTACTTTTTACGTTAGGAAAAAACATAATAATAAACAACAGCAATTGGAAGACCTTTAAAATTTCCTCTTAAAATGGAAAATATTTTAATTATAAGGAGAATTTTGAA